>CAKNXH010000460.1:255366-276286 GCA_932178445.1 Andricus quercusramuli
ATTAGCTTCCAAATCTTCCAGATTCTGAATTATTTATTATGACCTTGATTCTTCTGTCATAATTACGCTTAGGTTGCTCTTGAGAAAATGTATTGTCTTTGGCCTTTTTTACTAAGATTTGTGAGAAAATAAAAAAAAAAATCAAAGTCTTCCGATAAGTCAAAGAAGTATCTTCTTTTTTATTTTGAAGGATTTTGCTCAATTTTAATAAAAGTTTGAGCTATTTCAAAAGATATTTGGGGATTAGGAAAAATATTCATATTTAAACCGTCTCGATGTATTCATAAAATTCTGAAAAATCTTTTGAGATTAAAAAAATTGCCCTTGAATCTTCCTGGTTCTTTTCGACCTTTGTGAAAATCTTTTGAAATGTTTTGAAATTTAAAAAAATATACTTTGAAAATTAATTTTTCCAAATAAAAATCCTCCAAAAATTTTCATGGAAATCATAAAAAAAGTTTCTTGGTTTCTTGAAAACTTTTGTATTTCTTAAAAAGCATTGAATTTTTGGTAATATCTTCCAAAATTTACTTTTTTTTTAATTTTTGGAAATATTTCTAAATTTCAAATTATTTCTTGGCGATTCCAAAAACTTTCAAACCTTACAAATATTTGTTTGAATAATTCGATTTTTTACAAAAATGTTGTTACATTCGACATTTTTTTCAAAATTTGCAAAAATTCGCATTTTGCTTTGAATTTTTGTGAACCTTTTCAAATTTTAAATTATTTTTCAATCATGTCAAAAAATTTAATGACATTAAAATATCTTTTCAAATTAATTGAATTCGTCCTAAAAATTTCTTATTACAAAATTATGAAAAATGAAAAAAGTTACCTTCAAATCTTCCAGATTTTCTTTTTGAAAATTTTCTTATCGTGATGAAACCTTTTAAAATATTCAAGAAACGTTGAAATTTTTATTCTCAGATTTTCAAGAATGTACGTTGAATCTATCTTTCTGGAAATGTGTTCAAATTCAAAATAAATTAAAAATTTTTTTAAAACTTCTATATGTCTTATAATCTAGTTTTTATAAAACTTTTTAATCTTGCTAAATGAACATTTCTGCTTTGAAAATGTCCATTTTTTTAATTTGAGGAAATAGTATTGAATGATTTGAAATATTTTCCTATTTCTTCTTAGAGTTCATTTTTTTGAATGAAAAATTAGTTTACATTCCCTCAGGAATTTTATGAAATATTTTTATTTTCTTGAAACCTCTCAAACTTTTTAAAAATCTTCAAAATTATTTCGAAATCTTCCAAAATTTACATTAAGTTCAAAATATTAGGAACTATGTTCAAACTTAGAATCGTTTTTCAATCATTCAAAAACCTTCCAAACATCTTGATATATTATAAAATTCTTCGAATTATTTCGACAATTTTGTTGAAATCCTCAAAAATTAAAGAATTTGCCTTTAAATCTTCCAGATTATTTTTTGACAATTCTGAAAATATTTTGAAATGTTGAAAGTTTTTTGAAAATATGATCTTGAAATTAAGTTTTCCAAAGGAAAAATTAGTTCAAAGTATCTCATGAACTATAATAAATATGTTTTATTATCGTGAAACCTGTGAAATTGTTTTTCTCAATTGTTTTATGAAATTTTACAATTTTGCTAATGGAAAGATTTTGCTTGAAAACCTTTCTCATTTTGTATGAAATTTTATAAAAAAATGTCAACGGCGATACCACGCTGAAAACACCAGTTCCCGTTAGATCACTGAAGTTAAGCAGTGTTGGGCGCGGTTAGTACTTGGATAGGTGACCGTTCGGGGAATACTGCGTGTTGTTGACCCGTCGTGGGTGTGGTGGACCCACACTGGTAGTATTTATCCACCTAGAAACACTACCCGAATCGGGTAGTGAGGCAATGAACTTTCGAGTTCGAAATGCTAATCAATTTTTATTTTTTTTATAAAATAATTTGAATTTTTTTGAAATCTTTGTCAACTTCTTTCTAAAATTGACTGTTAAAATAAAAAATCAGTTTGCATTTTCCCGGGAATTTTTAGAAAGTTATTTTTATTTTCTTGAAGCTTTTTGAACCCTTTAAAGAGCTTAGAAATTTTTTCGAAATCTTCAACAATTATTACTTACTCGTGTTCTTTATGAATCTTTGTAATCTTGCCAATTGAAAGATTTTGTTTGAAAATCTTCCCCACTCTTTTTCGCAATTTTGTAAATTTATTTCTTGGTGGTTAATTATAGTATATTCCGTTGATTGACTAATTTCTTACAAGCTTGAGGAGATCCTAAGATTATTCCATCAGGTTTTTCGAAATGATGGAATTCAGGATAGTAATGATAATCTGCACCATCGAACACATCGAAATGTTCTCCTTCTTGATCCATGCAATACGGTGTTAGTTTAACCCGAGGTGCTTTTTTACCATAATATATTCCGAAAAGCTCGGAATCATTCGGCCCCAGAAAAACTGCAACAATCTTTCCTGCATAACTTAACACTGCGTCATAATGTGAGACTAATGATCTGAATTTATTGAGCCCCAATCTTATGAAAAAGCCTTGGGGAAATCGGAAACCTCTTATTATGAGTGATCCTTTAGGTAGGTGAGAAAATCTAGGTGCAGGCGGTTCGGGGAGATGAGAAGATTTTTCACGTTTAGGCGGTGTAGGGGACGACGAAGACACTGGATCAGAACGTTTGGAAGAAAACTTATCGCCCTGTGAACTTATGTCTGGAAGAACAAATGGGAATTGATGAATTTCAAATTTTTATTATATAAATTAATGAGAATTTTAAAAATGAAACTAGTAGCTGGGTGAGGTTTATTGTGACTTATTCTGATAAAACTGATTTGGCGACTGACGAACGGTACGTGACGGTCGCCGGCGACCAGTCGATTGACGCGGAACATCTTGTCGCCAGGCGTAGTTCCCAGAACATCCAGTCAAGTTCATTGTTTGATTCTTCCTGATAGTCCTGGCGACCAGATGTCCTGCTTTGACTGACAAGTCCGCCAAAACAGACTTTTCAAAGCACACAGGTTTATTCTTTTTTTTTAAAACGTTGTAAAGTATGAAAAGGAAGCAATGAAATCGACGATGTACAGATTTGATTTGTTTGATGTTGTGCTTGATTGAACACTTGGAACGCTATCCATCACGCGTTCCAATCCTCGTTTCCAGCTTCAAATTAGTTTGAAAAGTTTAAGAATCACCGTTTCCAACTCCAAAATATTTTTATAATTTCCTGGATCCCCGTTTCCAACTTCAACGTATTTTAATATGTTCCTGAAATCAATGTTTCCAACTCCAAAGTATTTTATTGAGTTTCTGGATCCCCGTTCCCAACTCCAAAGTATTTGAGTGAGTTTCTGTATCCCCGTTTCCAACTCTGAAGTACTTCATTGAGTTCCTGGATCCTTGTTGCCAATACCAAAGTATTTGGGTAAGTTTCTGGATCCCCGTTTTCAACTCCGCTAACGCGATGGGAGAAGCACAGTGAAACACGTATTGACAATAAAACAAACTGATTGTTCATTTAAGATTTGACGTAGGACCCGAAAGAGATGTGCTCGCTACGACACTTGAATGTTAACTGAACTTTAGACTCCAAAGTATTTCAATATGTTCCGGTAATTCCCGTTTCCAGCTACAGAGTATTTTATTGAGTTCCTGGATTTCCGTTTCAAACTCTGAAGTATTTCATAAAGTTCCCGGATCCCCATTTTCAACTCCATAGTATTTTAATATGTTCCTGTATCTCCGTTTCCAAATTCGAAGTATTTCAATATGTTCCTGGATTACCGTTTCCAACTTCAAAGTATTTTATTGAGTTCCTGGATTTTCGTTTCTATTCCGAATCATTTTTTTAAGTTTCCCGATCCCCACTTTCAACTCGAAAGTATTTTAATATGTTCCTAGGATTTCTTTTCCAACTTCAAAGTATTTCAATATGTTCCTGGAATCCCCGTTTCCAACTCCAAAGTATTTTATTAAGTTCCTGGATCTCCGTTCCAAACTCTAAAGTATTTTGCTAAGTTCCCAGATCCCCGTTTCCAACTCCGAAGTATAATAATAATTTCCTGGATCTCCGTTTCCAACTTCAAATTATTTTATTAAGTTCCTCGATTTCCGTTTCAAATTCCGAGTTATTTTATTAAGTTTCCCGATCCCCGCTTTCAAATCCAAAGTATTTCAATATGTTCCTAGGTTTTCTTTTCCAACTCTAAAGTATTTCAATATGTTCCTTGAATCCCCGTTTCCAACTCCAAAGTATTTTATTGAGTTCCTGGATCTCCGTTTTAAATTCTAAAGTATTTTATTAAGTTCCCAGTTCCCCGTTTCCAACTCCAAAGTATTTTAATAATTTCCTGGATCTCCGTTTTCAACTACAAATTATTTTATTAAGTTTCTGGATCTCTATTCCAAACGGATTGCTTTCTCGGCATGTTGTTGAATTTTTTCTAACAGTATAAAATCTAGCAGCAGATCTGGTTGACTGTACTCCTGTCTGATTCTTCGGACTTTCCTGATGAATTCCTTAACCCTGTCATCGTCTAACCCATGTAGGAGCTTAATATCTCTGATAGCGTCGCCAGCCGGGATATTGTCATCGGCTAGGTTTCTTCCTTGTTTCATCCTGTACGCTCTCATGGGTTCTCTTCCACTGAAGCCTGTTGGTTGACGCGAGTTGTCGTCGACGCTCGCTCAGTAGCTTAGTCTCTTCTTTCTTTTCGTTACTATTGACTCACTTATGCGGGTGTGCGTCAGTTCACGCTGGTTTCCTTCCCTACTTTGCGTTGCCGCTTGTTCGCTTCGAAAAGTGTTCGCAGTCTCAGGTACGTTTTCTCTTTCACTGCTGTACGCACTTCGCTCAGCCCCCTTTTGGGAAAATCCCATTAGTCTTCTCTGTGAATTCCTTAGAATTTAGAAATCCAAGATTCGTCACAGTGATTGGCTTCTTTTCATATATCGTTGAAGCACTATCCTGGCAGGATCGCCAAAACGTTAGGTTGTAATTAATGAAAGTTTAATTTGTATAGGAAACTGATTTGCAGACATCAATTCAGGACGTCTTTATTACTCTAAGGCTAGAAGAGAACTGAATACTGAATGTGCATCGGACTGGATGTTACAGTATGGTCCACGTATTTTATAGGCACTTATGGCCGACTGACGACCGGTACGTGACATGCAGTCGCCGGCGACCAGTCGCCCGAAAACTAGTCGCGGGACAAGGAGTCGCGGAACATCTAGCCACGAGAACATCTTCTTCCAGGAATTTGCCACAAAATAATTCAATTTTCAATCAAACTTATGAATATATATATAGGCACGTATGGCCCGATGGCAGTGGTGGGGAAAAGCGTCATGCGAAGTTATGTATTGGAATAAGATGAATGGGAACACAAATTAAAATGATTGAGAGACTATTTTGTTTAGGATAGTGATTATTATTTATTTAAAAACCACAAAGCCAGTAACAGTATCCAATTAAATAGAACTTCAAATAAAAAAAAAAGCTGGAATGTATTTCTTTGTGCTACGATATGATTTTTTTGTTGCTTGGCTATAATCCGCCACATTCTGCAAAAGAATGAACGATCATTTCTGAAGGTTTTTTATATAACATAAATTCAGCATATGCTTCATTATCTTCCTCATTGAATCGGAAATGTTCAGCTTCCATGCTAATATGGGTCAGTTTAACTCGCTCTCCACCCTCTCCAATATATATTCCAAGAATTCTATATTCATTCGGACCCAGAAAAATTCCTACAATCAATCCAGATGGATCCACCACTACGTCACAGTCGTGATGCAATAGTGGATGAAAATGACCAAGCTGGTCAATTTTAAAGAAAAACCCTTCAGGAAATTCGACACCGCGTACTATGTGTGCTTTTGGTGGCAAGTCAGAAAACCATTTACGCATTTCAGAATTGTGGGTGCAAGATAGACCTCGGCCTCGTTTTTGATCTGGAACAACAAATAGAAATGTATCAATGTTTCATTCTTGACATCGGATTTGCCGCAAATTTTAATAGGTGGGCCAGAAAATCTTTCAAATCTATGTTTCCCAACAATTTTCTTAAAATTCTAAAAAATTATGAAAAATGCCTCAACATGTTCAAGAATCTGTTATGACTATTTTAGAAATCTTTGAAAAATTTTGAAAACATTTTCTAAAAATTAATTTTTCAAAATAAAAAATCAGTTCGAATTTCCCCACGAATTCTAACTTTTCTTATCATCGTGAATCCTTTCGACATTCTTCCGAAAATTTTGTGAGACTTTTTTATTATCTTTAAACCTTTTAAAATTCTTAAAAAGCTTGTTTAATTTCAAAATCTACCAATTACATTTTGTATATCAAAATGTTGGACACCTTTGTTTCATCAAGTATTATTATTGAATATTTCATTTAAACAACCTTACATTTCTTGTAATCCTGAAGATCGCAGACTCTTCTTTTAAATGGCAAAAAATTAGATATTAATCCAATCGCAAACAAGGGAGTCCCGAAAGCAATAGTTTCAAATTGTTTTGAGCAGTCTCAAGATAATTTCAATAATTATTCTAAAATAGTGCCATGAACTTTTTGATAATTGGATTAGTTAAGTTAATACAATATATATGACGGCTTGGAAAACAGAACCGGCGGAGCGCTCGGATAGTATGCAGGGGAGGGGATAACGTGCAGTGAAGGAGGTGGACGAATTGACGAATTATTATTATTCGTCACCTCGTTCACCTCGCTTGAAAACCAGAACCGACGGAGCGCTTGGCTAGTCGGCAGGAGAGGGGATAACGTGCAGAGAACGAGGTGGACGAGTGGACGAGTGGACGAAGCGACGAATCATTATTATTCGTCTGCTCGTCCACCTCGTTCGCTCAGCGTTATCCCCTCCCCTGCCTACTGGTCAAGCGCTCCGTCGATTCTGCTTTCCAAGCCGTCATATATATTGTATGAGCTAAAGTAATCCAATTATTAAAAAGTTCATGGCACTATTTTCGAATAATTCTTGAAATTATCTGGAGACTACTCAAAACAATTTGAAACTATTGTTTTTGGGACTCCCGTGTTTGCGATTGGATTAGGATTTAATTTTTTGCCATTTAAAAAAATTGTATTTCATACAATTTCGCAGAAGAATGTGGAACATTTTGAAGCTAAATATTTCAATTGGCAAGATTACAAAGATTTTTTTTTGAACTTTTTTAGAGTGTTTGGAAAAAATGTTTTCCTGTCTACTGGCTAAGCGCTCCGTCGGTTCTGCTTTCCGACCCATCATATATATATTTCAATGTATATTTTTTTAGTGATTCTGAATGATATATTTCGTTTATTGAGTAATTACTTACAAGCTTGAAGAGAGTCTATGATTATATCATTGGGTTTTTCGAAATAATGAAATTCAGGATAGTAATGATAATCTGCATTATCCAGCTCATCCATATGATCTGGAACATGTACTCGAAAGTTTCCTTCCTCAAAGCAAGCCGGGTTTATTTTTACCCGAGACCCTCCTTCACCATAATATATTCCAAACAGCTGGTTCCCATAAGTTTCCAGAAAAATTCCAACAATTTTTCTTTCATAATTCAGCACTGCGTCATAATGTAAGAGCAAATCCCAAAATTTATTGGATTCCGATTTATAGTGAAGGACATGAGAAAATTCATAACCTCTTATTATGAGTGATCCTTTAGGTAGGTAGGGGAATCTAGGTTTAGGCGGCGAAGGTTCTCTACGTTTAGGTGGTGAGAGCGGCGCCGGAGACTGCGGAGGAGAGCCCTTGGAAGAAAGGCACTTGCCGAAGCAGTTGCCTTGGGAACTTTCGTCTGGCAGAACAAAATGAAAATGGATAAACTTTTAATTCTTCATCTCTAAATCCTTCTCTGAATAATAGGTGAGACTAGTGGGACTAATGGCTGATTATTAATGCCTGAGTGAATTCGACATTGATTATTCCGATTTTGTTTGACCAGTGACGAACGATACGTGAAATGCAGTCGCCGGCGACCAGTCGCGGGACAAGTGGACGCGGAACATCTAGTCGCCAGGACATCCAATTCCAGGAATTTCCCACAAAATAGTTTGATTTTCAACCAGACGTATGAACTTTTGATGAAGAAAAATTAATTTTCAAAAAACAGTATAGCGGTTGATATTTCCGCTAAAAAATATTTCAATTTTCCAGAAAAAACTGTTAAATGAGAAAATACGATTTTTCAACAAAAGAGTTTGTAAGTCCTTAAGACGAATTTTTGAACAAAAAGTAGATTTCAACTTAAAAATATGCATTTTGCACCAAAGTAATCAAATTTTGGACTAGAAAAAAGAGTAAGCAACAATAAAAATGAATTTTTGAGTGGAGAAAATCCATTATCTAGAAAAAATACAATTGCTACATTTTTATTGGAAACGAAATCATTTCCAACAACAATAAAACGAATTTTTAGAGGAATAATAGAATAGTTAATTTTTTAATTGAAAAATTTATTTTCAATGATAAAACTAATTTTTAACTAAAAAGATTAATTTTCTACCCAAGAATAATAATTTTCAATATAATACATGAAATTTCGACTTAACAGATTAATTTCCTATCAAAAAAAAATAATTTTCAACAAAATACGTGAGTTTTCAAACTAATATTTTAGTTTTTGATGTTATTTTCATCCCAGTAGATGAACTTTTCACCAAAATGAATCATTTTCTACCAGAAAAAGACAATTTTTCAACAAAATAGATGAATTTTCCACTAAAAAAGATCAACTTTTAACCAAAAATAGGATAGTCTAATTTTCAGTTTGAGAAATAAGTTTTTAAGCAGATAAAATTAATTTCCAACCATAAAAATGATTTTTCTACTGTAAACATTTATTTTCACTGAAAAAAAATCCACAAGAATTTCAGTTAAATTTTTAATTTAAGAAAATAATTTGAGAGAAAAAATCATTTTTAACCCAAGAGATGAATTCTTAACAAAAATATTAATTTCATCTCAAAATAATTGAATTTTTGACTAAAAAGCGAGTGAGTAACAAAATAAATGAATTTTCAACTGAAAAAAATCCATTGTCTTGAAAAAATGACGTAACTATATTTTTAGTAAAAAGAAAATTATTTTTCAACAACAAGGGAACGAATTTTCAGAAAGGTTTTTCACCAGAAAAAAAGACAAATTTTCAAGAAAATAGAATAGTTTATTTTTAAGTTACATAAATAAGTTTTTAACCAAATAGAATGAATTTCAGAAAAAAAGTTTAATTTTCTACCTTTAAGATAAAGCGTCTATACAAAAAAAAAATCGACGAAAAATCAAATTGATAATTTTGTAGTTAAAAAATTAATTATCAATGAAAAAACTAATTTTCAACAAAAAAAAATGGAATTTCAACCAAAAAGATTGATTTTTCATCAAAAAGTCATAATTTTGACAAAATAAATGAAATTTCAACCAAAAATGTTAATTTTTTTACAAAAACAAAAAGAATAATTTTTACAAAATACGTCAGTTTTCAGACAACTTTTTCAATTTTTGATGGAATTTTTAGCTAATAATTCAATTTTTAGCGGAAAAAGTCTATGTAATTATTTAGAGAAATAAGTTTGTATGCAGATAAAATGAATTTTCAAGCATAGAAATGAATTTTCTTCTAAAAACATTTTATTCCAATGAAAAAATTTTCATAGAAATTTTGGTTCAATTTTCAATCAAAAAAATTAATTTTTAAGAAAAAAATATTATTATAGATTATTATTCTATTACGAATATACAATTTTAAACAGAATACAGAAATTTCCAAACAATTAATCGACTTTTCGACTGAAAATTGATTTTCAAACATGAAATATTCAAGTTTTCAGTTAACGAATCAATTTTCAATAAAAAAAAACGAATTGTTGAGCCAAAGAAATGAATTTTGAATACAAAAGATCAATTTTCTATCAAGAAGGATAATCTGTAATAAAATTCATGAATTTTTAACAAAAAAATTAATTTTCAACAAAGTATTTCCACTTCGAAATAAGCAGTTGAACTTTGAACCAAAGAAGGCTTTTCAGTCGCTGTTCACGATTAGCAAAAAAATTGAAAATTCAATCAATTAGTTATATTTTAAATGTTGGAAAATAAGCCAGATTTTTTTTAAAGAGAAGGTCATTAGTGCAGGCATAGCGCGCACCATGTTCTAGTTATTTTGAATTTTATTGATGTGACTAGAAGTTAAGTACATGGCATGCAGTCGCCGGTGACCAGATGCGGAATATCTAGTCGCCAGGACATCTAATTCCACCATTTCAGAAGACTCAAGTTTAAAGCATCAGTTTTCATACAAGAGGAAATGGGAAAATTTAAAAGAATTCAAGAATATGAAGGGAACATGTATGAACAAATTGCAGTTCACAAATTTGAGAAATTATCAAAATTGTTGCTCACATGAACAAAAATGTGCAGCTATACTATCTTCAGTTCTAACGAAGATATAGTATAACGAAGATATATTTTTAGACATTTTTTCACCCAGAAGATTATTTTCAATCAAAAAACAATAATATATTTATTTTTTCTGCAAATGAATAAATAAGTTTTTCAAATTCTTTTATTGCAAAATAAAAGTGTTAATTGCCTCGGTTTTGAAATGAATTTTAAAGACTTCCTGTATTATCACTAATCAAAGATCATATGCATGATTTCAGATTTCATTATATTGACAGAAGTTATTTTTTTATTCCATGAAGCAAAATAATTTGTGAATAAGATATAGCGGTAAAGAATCAACTTTTGCATCATTACATTCTAATTTCTCTTCCTTTGTTTCACAATGAACTTTATATTTGTTGATAAACTCAGTTCTTCGTATGTTTGATATCGTCGTACACAGAACGAGCAATAAATGCAGATATCACCATTAATTCTATGTGGTTTCCAGTCCCGGAAAAAATATTTTTCTGATCACTGAGGTTATAATGAATTAACTAAAATTTAAACTTTGCAATCGAATGATTTCAAAAACTTATTTTCGTTACCTGAACCACAAATGTTGCATTAAATGGTAACAAAATGCTATTGTAGGCAGAAATTTTATGCAGAATTTTAAAATTAGATTTATGTGAAGCACACAGGTTCATCATTTTTTCTCAAATGAGCGTTGTAGAGTATAAAAAGGAAGCAATGAGATCGATGATGCAAAGCGTCAATATTAATTGTAATAGTACAATATACTTTAGCATGATATCATCAGGATAAAAAAACACAAGAAAAACTCAAAATTCAGAAGATTCAATTTGTACCGAAAAATGATAATCTTCCAAATATGCTATTCACGGTATGTGACATGTGGTCGCCGGCGACCAGTCGTCATCAGGCAAAAAGAAAACACAAGATTAGCTCAAAAGTGAAAAGATAAAATTTGTACCGAAGAATGACAATCTACGAAATTTTTAAATGTATAAGGTTACGAACATGGTTGGGAAGATAAAACTGACGAAAACAAAAACTGATTCTACACCTGAAATAACTTCAAAGATGCACAGAAAAAACAAACGTGAACTTTTGCTGCGAGTAATTGTTAAGTAGAAACGGACGTATTGGTAGTCCAACGCGTGAAGGATAGCCTTCCAAGTTAGCTGCGTAAAATTGAAGCTACTGGTCTATTCGCTGTAATGTAAACGTGCTATTCGATAGATTCATAATAAAATTCGACAATATGAGCAGCTGCATTAGAAATTTTCTCTGGTTCCACTTTCATACGTGCCTGAAATTAATCCCAAAACTATTGAATCACCCTCTACTTACCGACAGAATTCAGAACAACTACTGCGACCAAGAAAAGGGCAGCGATTTTCATTTTCTTCAGCCGTAAAAAAACACTAATTACGGAAGAAACTTATAAGCAATTCCAAAAACAAAAACTAACGAATATTCTGATGTTACGTGACTGTATATATACTATATTGGGACATTTGTGTTTTCCGCTTCCCGAACATAGATCGGACAAGGATTTTATCGCGGGGCTTAGTGAGATAAAAATTGTTTGTCAGCATGAAATTATTTGTTCATTTGTTAATTTCTCGCGCTTGTATTATTATTTTACCTTGAAACAGAATCTCCCGGAACACTTCAAGCGAAAGTTCCTTTGATTAAGAAAATTGTCCATGTATCAAATAAAAATATTTATTGGCTCTCAGTTGAAGAATTTTTTCAAAAGAATTTTTCTGTTTCCGTTATCAATTCCAGGATTTAGAATTACACTGTTTCCTTTAGAAATTCTGCTAATTGTTTTGTAGTTACATTATTTCTTTGGAATTTCAAACACTCTAATCAAATTTGGTAGCGCTTCTCTAGGGTTTTTTCTGTGATCACTATGTCGCCTGTGTACACAAAGTTTTTTCTGCCAATTAGACCTCTGAAAGCACTGTCCATCAATCTTTGGATTGTGGCTGGTGCTAATGGTATTTGTGGTGGCCTTGAGATGTTGAAAATGCAGTATATTTTTGGACGCCTCATTCACGTCCACGTATTTTATAGGCACTTATGGCCAGATGGTAGTGGTGGTAAAATTAATAATTTTGCGCCAAGCGCGCACAATTTTCTAGTAATTGTGAATATCAGCGACGGGACTAGTGGTTGAGTGAAGTCAATATTGACTCATTCCGATTTGTTTTGGCTACTGACTTTTGGTACGTGACATGCAGTCGCCGGCGACTAGTCGCGGGACAAGTGGACGCGGAGCATCTAGACGCCAGGACATCTACTTCCAGGAATTTCCCACAAAATAGATCAATTTTCAACCAAACTTATGAATATATATAGGCACGTATGACCCGATGGGCAGGTAGCGAAAAGCGTAATGCAAAGTTATATATTGGAATAAGATAAATAGGAGCAAAAGTTAGAATGATTGAGAGACTATTTTGTTCAGGATAGTGATTATAATTTATTGAAAAAACACAAAGCCAGTAACAGTATCCAATTTAATATAACATCAAATAAAGAAAAAGCTGGAATTTCTTTGTGCTACGATATGATTTTTTTATTGCTTGACTATGATACGCCACATTCTGCAAAAGAATGAACGATCATTTCTGAAGGTTTTTTATATAACATAAATTCAGCATATGCTTCATTATCTTCCTCATTGAATCCGAAACGTTCAGCTCCCAGGCTAATATGGGTCAGTTTAACTCGCTCTCCACCCTCTCCAATATATATTCCAAGAATTCTATATTCATTCGGACCCAGAAAAATTCCTACAATCAATCCAGATGGATCCATCACTGCGTCACAGTCATGATGCAATAGTGGATGAAAATGGCCAAGCTGGTCGATTTTGAAGAAAAACCCTTCAGGAAATTGGACACCGCGTACTATGTGTGCTTTTTGAGGCAAGTCAGAAAACTTATTACGGATTTCAGAAAAGTGGGTGCAAGGAAGACCTCGGCCTCGTGCTCGATCTGGAACAACAAATAGAAATTTATCAACGTTTCATTCTCAATATCGTATTTTCCGCAAATTTTGTATAGGTGGATCAGAAGAAGAAGTATGATTTTTTATTTTAAAGGATTGTTCAAAATTTCAGAAAAAAATCGAGTCAGTTTAAAAGATATTTAGGACTATCGGAAATTTTGAAAATGAATATGTTTTGAACTGATTCCAATTTATCGAATTTTTATAAAACTTTGTAGTCTTGCTAAACGGACAGTTCTGCTTAAAAATCGTGTATATTTTTGTCCGAAATTTCAGGAAATAGTATTAAATATTTCTAAATCTTTCTAAATTTTTTCTAAAAAGCAAAGAAAATTTGTCCAGGAATCTGAAGAATTTTTTTTCTAGAAACCTCTCAAACATCTTAAAAAGCTTCGAAACTTTTTTTGAAATCTTTAAAAATTTAAATTTTGTTCAAAATTTTTGAGAATCTTTTCAAACGTAAACCATTTTTCAATCATTTCCAAACCTTTAAATCTTCTAAATATTTTTCAATTCTCTTGATTATTTCAAAATTTTTGTTGAAATTCTGAAAAATTGAAAAACTGGCCTCCAACTCTTCCAGATTCTGTTCTGACGATTTTAAAAATCTTCTGAAATGTGAAAAAAAATTTCAATTATTATCTTAAAATTAATTTTTTGAAATAAAAAACCATTTCAAATTATCCCATGAATTATGAGAAATTTTTTTTATTGCCGTGAAACCTTTTGAATTTTTTTTTCAAATTTTTTACAAAATTTTGAAATCTTGCTGAAGGAAAGATTTTGTTCGAAAATCTTTCCCATTCTTTTTCGAAATGTTTTAAAATAATTTGAAATTTTTTTAAATTTATGTCAGTTTCCATTCAAATTGTATTCCTAAAATAAAAAATCAGTTTACGTTTTCCCAGGAATTTTGAGAAAGTTTCTTTTTTTTTCAATATTTTCAAATCTCAAATTATTTGCTTATAACTATTTCCTAAACTTGCAAAAATCTTTTTTTTTATAAGATGATTCGAACTTATCCAGCAATTTTCTTAAAATTCTATAAAATTATAAAAATTGCCTGAACATCTACCAGAATCTGTTATGACTATTTTAGAAATCTCTGACAATTTTTAAAAATATTGTCTAAAAATTAATTTTTCAAAATAAAAAATCTGTTCAAATTTTACAAGGAATTTTAGATCTGTTTTTATCAACGTAAGTCCTTTCGAAATCCTTCAGAACGTTCGAAAAAAAATTTCCCAACACTCAGAAAATGTTTTTAAAAAATCTTTGTAATTTTGCCAATTGAAAGATTTTGCTTGAAAATGTTTACCATTCTTTTTCGAAATTGTATCAAATAATTTGAAATATTTTGAAATTTATGTCAATTTCTTGTTACAATTCATTTTCAAAACAAAAAATGGGTTTACATTATCATATGAATTTTATGAATTTATTTTATTATCTTGAAAAATTTGGAAATTCTTAAAAAGCTTGTTTAATTTCAAAATCTTCAAAAATGTACCAATTACATTTTGCACAAAAATGTTGGACACCTTTGTTTCATTGTCTATTATTATTGAATATGTTATTTAAGAAACCTTACGTTTCCCATAATCCCGAAGATTTCAGAGTCTTTTTTAAATGGCAAAAAATCAGAGCTTAATCGAATCGCAAACACGGGATTTCCCAGAACAATAGCTTCAAGTTGTTTTGAGTAGTTTCAAAATAATTTCAAGAATTAATCTAAAATGGTGCCATGCACTTTTTAATAATTGGATTAATTTTCCAACAGAGAGATTATACTTATATATGTGACGGCTTGGAAAGCAGAACCGACGGAGCGCTTGGCCAGTATGCAGGGGAGGGTATAACGCTTAGTGAAAGAGGTGGACGAGGTGACGAATGATAATAATTCGTCGCCTCATCCACTCGTCCACCTCGTTCACTGCGCGTCATCCCCTCTCCTGCCTACTAGCCAAGCGCTCCGTCGGTTCTGCTTTCCAAGCGAGGTGGACGAGGTGAACCAGGTGACGAATAATAATAATGCGTCCACTCGTCCACCTCGTTCACTGCGCGTCATCCCCTCTCCTGCCTACTAGCCAAACGCTCCGTCGGTTCTGCTTTCCAAGCGAGGTGGACGAGGTGAACCAGGTGACGAATAATAATAATTCGTCAACTCGTCCACCTCCTTCACTGCACGTCATCCCCTCTCCTGCCTACTAGCCAAGAGCTCCGTCGGTTCTGCTTCCCGATCCGTCAAATATATATATATATATATTTCAATGTATATTTTTTTGGTAATTCTAAATGGTATATTTCGTTGATTGAGTAATTACTTACAAGCTTGAAAATTAGCTAAGATTATGTCATCGGGTTTTTCGAAATAATGAAATTCAGTATAGTAATGATAATCTGCATTATCCAGCTGATCCATATGATCTTGAACACGTCCTCGAATTTTTCCATTCTCTAAGCAAGCCGGGGTTATTTTAACCCGAGGTCCTCCTTCACCAAAATATATTCCAAACAGCTGGTTCCCATAATTCTCCAGAAAAATGCCAACAATCTTTCTTTCATAATTCAGCACTGCGTCGTAGCTCATGTCCAATTCCCAAAATGTATTGGATACCGATTTATAGTGAAGGACATGAGGAAATTCGTAGCCTCTTATTATGAGTGATCCTTTAGGTAGGTAGGGGAATCTAGGTCGAGGCGGCGAAGGTTCTCTACGTCCAGGTGGTGAGAGCGGTGGCGGAGAATGCGGAGAAGAGCCTTGTGAAGAAGCGCACTTGCCGAAGCAGTTGCCTTGTGAACTTTCGTCTGGAAGAAGAAAATAAAAATGGATGAACTTTTAATTCTTCATATCTAAATTGTAGTGGTCCAGTGAAGTCAATATTGACTGATTCCGATTTGATTTGGCGACTGACGAACGATACGTGGAATGCAGTCGCCGGCGACCAGTCGCGGGACAAGTGGACGCGGAACATCTAGTGGCCAGGACATCTACTTCCAGGAATTTCCCACAAAATAGATCAATTTGCAATCAAACTTACAGACTTTCGATAAAGGAAAATTAATTTCCAAAAGACCGTATAGCAGTTGATATTCCCGCAAAAAAATATTTCAATTTTCAAAAAAAAAATTGTTTAAAGAAAAATACGAGTTTTCAGCAAAAGAGTTGAATTTTCAACCAAAAAGATTCTTCAGTCCATGAAAAAATGCCTCATCCAAAATTTTGAGTTTGTAAGACACAAGGACCAATTTTTGAACAAAAACTAGATTTCAACTTGAAAATATGCATTTTCAACATAAATAATCGAATTTTCGACTAAAAAAACGAGTAAGCAAAAAAGAAATGAATTTTCAACTGAAAAAAATCAACTTTCTAGAAGAAATACAATTGCTATATTTTTATTGAAAATAAAATGATTTTCAACAATAATTAAACAAATTTTCAATCAAATTTGTTAAATTTTCAACCAAAGAAATAAACATTTAACTAAAATTATGTATCTTCAATAAAAAAATCAATTTCTAAGCAAATAGCCTATACAAATATTCTAGAGGAAAAATGGAATAGTTAATCTTTTAGTTGAAAACATTAATTTTCAATGAGGAAACTAATTTTCACAAAAGACATTAATTTGCTATCAAAAAAAAAAAAAAATGTTAACAAAATACGTGAGTTTTTAAACAAATATTTAAGTTTTTGATGTAATTTTCAACCTAATAGCTGAATTTTTAACCAAAAAGAATCATTTTCTACCGAAAAAAGAGAAAAAATTTCAACAAAATAGATAAATTTCCCACTAAAAAAGATAAACTTTTAACTAAAAATAGGATATTTAATTTTCAGTTCGAGAAATAAGTTTTCGAGCAGATGAAATAAATTTTTAACTATAAAAATGATTTTGGTACTAAAAGAATTCATTTTTAATCAGAAAAAAATTCACAAAAATTGTAGGTAAATTTTTAATTAGAAGAATAAATTGAAAAAGAAAATAATTTTCAATCCAAGAAATGAATTTTCAAATAAAAATATTAATTTCGTCTCAAAATAATTTAATTTTCGACTGAACAACGAGTGAGCAACAAAATAAATGAATTTTCAACTGAAAAAAGTCATTTTCTTTGCAAAAATGACGTAGCTACATTTTTAGTAAAAAGAACATCATTTTTCAACAACAAGAAAACGAATTTTCAATCAAATTTTTCGATTTTTTAACCAAAGAAATTAATATTTGACTAAAATGATGCATTTAAATAAAAAAATCAATTTCAACCAAATCGAATGAATTTTAGAAGAAGAGTGTAATTCTCAGCCAAGAGGGTGACGTGTCTATAAACAAAGTTTTGACGAAAAATCGAATAAATAATTTTTTTGTCAAAAAAATTAATTTTCAATAAAAAAAAAAATAATAATTTTCAACTAAAAAAAAATGCATTTTCAACCAAAAAGATTAATTTTGTGCCTAAAAAGATTAATTTTTCACAAAATGAATGAAATTTCAACCAAAAAGTTTAATTTTTGTTCATGTTATAATTTAGATAAGTGAGTTCTCAAGCAGATAGAATAAATTCTAGAGCATACAAATGAATTCTCTACTAAAAAAATTCAATTTCAATATAAAAAAATTCACAAGAAATGAATATTCAACCAAAAGTGTTAATTTTTAATCAGAAAAGAATAATTTTAAACAAATTACATGCATTTCCAACCAAATATTTTATTTTTTGATTGCATTTTTAACCTGATAGTGGAATTTTCAACCTAAAACGTGAATTGGTCACCAAAAAAATACTATTCTATCACAAAAAACAAAGTCTCAACAAAAGACAGAAATGTCAAAACAAGTAATCGAATTTTCAGCTGAAAATCGATCTCCAAACATGAAATATTGAAATTTTCAGTTAACAAATTAATTTTCAATCACAACAACTAATATTTTAAGCCAAAGAAATTAATTCTGAACCCGAAAGATTAATTTTCTATCGAAAGGGATAATTTTTAATAAAGTGCATGAATTTTCAACAAAAAAGGATCATCAAGAAGATTATTTTTCTACAGCAAAAGACAAGGTTTTAACAAAATACAAAAATTTTCTATCAAATAGTTAAATTCACAACTGAAGAAGATAAATGTTCAACCAAACATGGAATAGTTGAATTTCCAGTTGAAAGAATAATTTCGAAAAATGTTAAGAAAATAGTTAAATTTAAAAAAATCAATTAAAACAATGAATCATTGAACAAAAGAATTAACGTTTTGGACCATTTTTTAGTTATTCTGAATTTTATTAATGTGACTAGAAGTTGAGTGAAGTCAATATTGAGTAATTCCGATCGAAGAGATTTGGCGACTGACGAACGGAACGTGGCATGCATTCGCGGGCGACCAGACGCGGAACATCTAGTCGCCAGGACATCTACTTCCATCATTTCAGAAGACTCAAGTTTAAAGCATCAGTTTTCATACAAGAGGAAATGGGAAAATTTAAAAGAATTCAAGAATATGAAGCGAACATGTATGAACAAATTGCAGTTAACAAATTTGAGAAATTAACAAAATTGTTGCTCAAATGAACAAAAATGTGCAGCTATACTATCATCAGTTCTAACGAAAAGATAACGGCTAGGCTCGATAATTATTTACAATCTCTCAGGATAAATAAGTTTTTTTAAAATTTTTCTATTGCAAAATAAAATTGTTAATTGCCTCGGTTTTGAAATGAATTTTAAAGACTTTTCGCATTATCACTAATCAAAGATCATATACACGATTTCAGATCGCATTATATTGACAGAAGTTATTTTTTTATTCCATCGAGTAAAATAATTTGTAAATAAGATAGTTAAACATCTTCATCAAATACGTTCTAATTTCTTTTCCTCTATTTCAAAATAAACCTTGTATGCATAGACCCGGATCTTCGTATGTTTGATATCGTCGTACACAGAACAAACAATATATGTAGATAGCACCATTAATTCTACGTGGTGTTCAGTCCCGGGAAAAATATTGTTCTGATCACTGAGGTTATAATAAATTAAACAAAAACTAAACTTTGCAATCGAATGATTTCCAAAACTTATTTTTGTTACCTGAACCACAAATTATGCATTAAATTGTAACACAAGAAAAGCTCAAAAGTCAAAAGATTCAATTTGTACCGAAGAATGACAGTCTACGAAATTTTCAAATGTATAAGGTTGCGAACATGGTTGAGAAGATAAAACTGACTTAAGCAAAACCGATTTTACACCTGAAATAACTTCAAAGATGCACAGGAAAAAAAACGAAAGTGAACTTTTGCTGCGAGTAATTGTTAAGTAGAAATGGACGTATTGGTAGTCCAACGCGTGTAGGATAGCCTTCCAAGTAAGCTGCGTAAAATTGAAGGTACTGGTCCATTTGCTCTAATGTAAACGTGCTATTCGATAGATTCATAATAAAATTTGACAATATTAGCAGCTGCATTAGAAATTTTTTCTGGTTCCACTTTCACAGGTGCCTGAATTTAATCCCAAGACCATTGAATCACCCTTTACTTACCGACAAAATTCAGAACAACTACTGCGGTCAAGAAAAGAGCAGCGATTTTCATTTTCCTAAACCGTAGAAAACACTGATTACCGAAGAAATTCAAAAGCCATTTCGAAAACAAAAACTAACGAATATTTTGATGTTTCGTGACTGTATATCTACTATTTTGGGATATTTGTGTTTTCCACTTCCCGCGCATAGATCGTAGAAGGCTTTTATCGCGGGGCTTAATGAGATAAAAATTGTTCGTCAGCATGACATTATTCATTCATTTGTTAATTTCTCGCGCGTGTATTATTATTTTACCTTGAAACAGATTCTCCCGGAACACTCAAACGAAAAATTCTTTGATGGAAAAAATGGTCTATGTATCAAATAAAAATATTCATTGGCTATCAGATAGAGAAATTTCTTTTCTTGGAATTTTTCTGTTTCCGCTAAAAACTCAATAAATTCCAGCCTCCCCGTTTCCAACTCTGAACTGTTTTAATAAATTCCTGAAACCCCGTTTTCAACTTCAAAGTAGTGAAGTGAGTACCTAGATACCAGTTTTCAACTTGGAAGTATTTCAATGAATTCCTGGATTTTCGTTTTCAACCCGCAAGTAGCTTAATACGTTCCAGGATCCCAGTTTCCAACTCCGAAGTATTTGACTAAATCCCTGGATCCCCGTTTTTGAACTCAAAGTAGCTTAATGAGTTCCTGGATCCCAGTTTCTAGCTCTGCAGTATTTAAATAAATTCCTGGAACCCCGTTTTCAACTCTGAAGTATTTTAATAAATTCCTGGATCCCTGTTTTCAAACCGAAAGTAGCTCAATAAATTCCAGCATCCCTGTTTCCAACTCTGAAGTATTTTAATAAATTCCTGGAACCCCGTTTTCAACTTCAAAGTAGTGAAGTGAGTTCCTGAATACCAGTTTCCAACTTGAAAGT
>CAKNXH010000460.1:304804-329998 GCA_932178445.1 Andricus quercusramuli
TAAGTTCCTGAATTCCTGTTTACAACTCCAAAATATTTTAATAAGTTCCTGAATCCCCGTTTCAAACTACAAAGTATTTTATGAAGTTCCTGGATCCCAGTTTTTAACTCCAAAGTATTTTATTAAGTTCCTGGATCCCCGTTTCCAACTCCAGAGTATTTTAGTATATTCCTCGAATCCCCGTTTTCAACTCCAAGGTATTTCATTAAGTTCCTGGAATCCCCGTTTCCAAAGTATTTTATTAAGTTCCTGGATACCCGTTTCCAACGCCAAAGTGTCTCAATAAGTTCCTGGGTTCCAGTTTTCAACTCCAAACTATTGTATTGAGTCCCTGGATCTCCGTTTTCAACTCCAACGTATTTTATTATAGTCCTGGATCCCTATTTCCAACTTAAAAGTTTTTTTTTTTAAGTCCTGGATCCCTGTTTCCAACTCCAAAGTATTTTAATAACTTCCTGCGAACCGATTTCTAACCCCAAAGTAGTTTAATAACTTCCAGGATCCCCCTTTTCAATTCCGAAGTATTTCAATAAATTTGTTGATCCCCGTTTTCAACCCCAAAGTACTTTTATTAGTTCCTGGATCCCCGTTTCTAACTCCAAAGTATTTTATTGAATTCCTGCATCCACATTCCCAGCTCCAAAGTATTTTAATAAGTTCCTGGATCCCTGTTTCTAACTCCAAAGTATTTTAATAAATTTCTGGATCCCCGTTTCCAACTCCAAATTATTTGATTAAATTCCTGGATACCCGTTTCCAACTCCAAAGTATTTTATGAAGTTCCTGGATACCCGAGTCCAACTCCAAAAGATTTTATTAAGTTCCTGAATCCCTTTTTCCAACTCCAAAGCCAAAGTACTTCAATAAGCTCCTGGAACCCCGTTTCCGACTACAAGGTATTTTATTAAGTTCCCGGATCCCCGTTTCCAACTCCAAAGTATATTATGAAGTTCCTGGATCCCCTTTTTAAACTCCAATGTATTTAATTAAGTTCCTGGATCCCTGTTTCCAACTCCAAGGTATTTTAATAAGTTCCTGGATCCCCGTTTCAAACTACAAAGTATTTTATGAAGTTGCTGGATCCCAGTTTCTAACTCCAAAGTATTTTATTAAGTTCCTGGATCCCCGTTTCCGACTACAAGGTGTTTTATTAAGTTCCGGGATCCCCATTTCCAACACCAAAGTATTTTATTAAGTTCCTGGATACCCGAGTCCAACTCCAAAGTATTTTATTAAGTTCCTGGATCCCTGTTTCCAACTCCAAAGCCAAAGTATTTTAATAAGTTCCTGGATCCCCGTTTCCAACTCCAAAGTCTATTATTGAGTTCCGGGCTCCCCGTTTCCAACTTGAAAGTATTCTAATAAATTCCTGGCTCCCTCTTTTCAAATTTAAAGTCTTGTAATAAGTTTCTGGATCCCCGTTCTCTACCCCATAGTATGTAGTTTGGCGCGTGTCTTATGAATAGTCTAATTAACATTTCGTGGAACTGGTCGATGTTGGCAATTTGGAACCTGATCTATTTCACTATGATTAAAAAAAATTAAAAAGCGCAGCCCATCTAACGCAAATTTTTCTTTTTTGTTTCAGGTGAGCCGAAGTTTTCACGTTAAACTAATTTGCTACGTATCGTATTCCCTGTAAGTAAATTGTGTGAATCCTATTGTTGAACATATTTTTGTAAGCAATTTTTGGTTCAATTTAATATTTTGATGTTGGAAAGGGAACTGAAATTTTTTCTGGATGAAAATTCAACTATTTTTTTTTAATGAAAAATTTATCTGTTTCAAGAGAAATTTCATCTTTCTTGGACGAAAATGCAAATATTTGGTTAAAAATAAAACTTTTTTGTTAAAAAATCATACCTTCGGACAAAAATTCTGCTGTTTTCATTGTTAAAAAATGAACTAGAAGCTTTTCTCGATAAAAGTTCAACTTTAAAAAAAAATTTGTCCTTTTTTTGAATAAAAATTTATCTGTTTTAGTTCTAGATGAAAATTTCACTATTTGAAATTTTTTTTTTTTTTTCAAATAAAAATTCATTTGTTTTAAGAGAAATTTCATCTTTCTTGGATACAAATGCAACTATTGTGTAGAGAATTCAACAATTTGGTTAAAACGTCATCTTTTTTGTGTAGAAATTCGTCTTTTTGGATGGAAAATTTAAGTTTTTTGTGGAAACTTATTTCTTCGTTGAAGGTTATTATTTTGATCGTGAAAAGTCAACTCAAGTTTTTTTTAATCCCTCTTTTTCATTTATGAATTGAACCGCTTTGGTGGACGTTTCTTTTTTTTTTGAAAATACAACTTTTCAGTTAAAAATTATTTTTCTTCGCTTGAGTATTGAACTATTTTGTTTGGAAGATTTGGTTGAAACACTTTGTTGAGAAAATTTTTTTTTCAAGACGTATATTGTTAGTTGAAAATTCACCTCTTTAGTTCAAATTTTAAACACTTTTTTTAGTGGAAAAGTCCTTTTTTTGGTTTAAAATTAATTTTTCAACTGAAAATGTAACTTTTTCATTGTTAAGATTGATCTTCTTTAGCAATAACTAGTTAAACATTTTTGTAAACTAAAAATTACGTACAGAAAGAGTGTGGGGGGGAGGGGGTAGAAATATTTTGTTGCAGTTTGCTACAAGAGAGAGTGGCGGTCTCAGAGAGCCTGTAATCCGTTACGTTATTCAATTACGGCCCCTTAGGTTTAAAAAAATGTCTGACTGAGAAATCACAAATCTACTTAAGGAAGGATTCAATGTAATATTTCCAGTAGAAACTTCCAAGTTTGATCAGCCAACTCTATTGAACTTATTATGAGTAATAAAATATTTATTACAGTTTATTATAGGAGAATGGGGGAGGGGTCTCAGAGAGGGCCCATAATCCGTTACGTAATTTAAGTACAGACCCTAAGGTAGTTCTGAAAATAAATATTCTTCTAAAAATGTCTGTTTACAATAATAATAATCAAAAAATATAAAGAATCAAACTCTAAACAAAAATGCCTTCGATATATTTGGTTGTAACCATATTAGGCCTGAGAAATTAATTATAAATATAAAAAATATATATATAAAAATAATAATATTTTTTTAAATAATGAATGTAAAAAATGAATAATGAACTAAACGCTTATATATTGAATTAAGATGAATAGGAATGAAAAGTAACATAATTGACACAATATTTTGTTTAGAATATTGATTATTATTTATTCCAAAAATACGAAGCCAGTAACAGTATCCAATTTAATGTAACAATAAATTAAGAAAAAGCTGGAATGTATTTCTTTGTTTGATGTGATTTATTTCATAGCTTGACTATAATTAGCCACATTCTTCGATGGATGTTACGTATATTCCTGATGGTTTTTTATATGATAACAATTCTTGATACAATTGAGATTCTTTTTGATTTATGGGTATGACATGTACAGGGTCAATGCTAGTTAGTTTAACTCGCTCTGGGTCCTCTCCAATATTATAAATATATATTCCATATAGTCTGTATTCATCCCGACTCAGGAAAACTGCCACAATACTTTTGAACTCATCTACCACGATGTCACATTTATGAAGCGCTAGTGGATGATAAGGACCTTTCAGGTCGATTTTGAAGAAAAAGCCTTGTGGAAATTCGAAATCGGGTACTATGTGTACTCTTGGAGGAAAGTTATTGAAACGTGTACGCACTTCATGAGTGTGGGCACACATAAGACCTATGCCCAGTCCCAAATCTGAAAGAACAAACAGAAATTTATCAATCTTTCATTCCTAATACCTTATTTGTTTTCTTGCAAAAATATTGTTCGTTTTGGCTATGACTTGTTCCGATATGATGCTCAGCTAGTTCAGATTGCGCGAAATGTTTCAGCCTGACTTTCCTCTCATGTTCCTCCACACGTTGGCTCACCGCACTCCCGGTTTCTTCAATATAGACTTTAATCACAAGAGCAGGGGATCTTATATACTCCCCATCACTGAGAGGTGCTTTTTTATCTTCAGGGTAGTTTAGAAGTTGACCATTCTGGAAGTCTTTATTGTCTATGTATGAAGTCTATATTGGAGAAACCGGGAGAGCGGTGAGCCAACATGTGATGGGACATGAAAATGAAATCAGGCAAAGACGTTTCACGCAATCAGCACTAGCGGAGCTTCATATTGAAACAGATTGCAATGCGCTGAAGATATCCTAAAGACGTCATAAAGACATAGGACGTTCTCAGGACATCTATCGTACAGACATTAAAGGTCTTAAGACCATCCCTAGGATTTCCAAAAGAAATGTTCCAAAACACGTCTTAGGGATGTTCCGAAAACGTCTCTAGGACATCCATAATTTTTTTGCCCACTGAGGATCTGCTCCTCTGAAATTAAATGATTAAATTTATCGGATCATTTGAATTTTTCCAAAATAAAAATTTTCATTTGGTTTCATTTTCCTTCCGCTGCAAAATTTGTCCCGAGGAAATGAGAGATGGAAAAGGGTCTAGTCAAAAAGGGACTAGTCATCCCGAAAAGTCGGGACGACCAAAAATAATTTATTTGTATTTCAGTTAAATATTTATCATTTCAATTGAAAATTCATCTTTTTAATTGAAATTTTGTTTTCTCCTTAAAAATTTAACGATTCCAACTTTGGTTTAAAGTACATCTTTTTGCTTGAAAATTCCTCGGTTTGATTTTAAAAAAATTACTTGGTTAAAAATAAAACGACTTGATTAACTACTGCCTAATTATAATATAATGTAATAAAATATTTATACATTCTTAATATATTCTCAATTCTTCAAATTATTTCAAAATTTTTGTTGGAATTCAGAAAAATTAAAAAACTTGCCTTTTTTGCATCTTGCTAATGAAAAGATTTTTCGAAATTTTCGAAAATAATTAAAAATTTTCTTAAATCTTTGTCACTTTTTTCAAAATTCATCCTCAAAATGAAAATTCAATTTAAATTTTCCCCGGAATTTTGAGGAATTTTTAAAAAAATTTGTTTGAAGCTTCAGACTTTTTTCGAAATCTTCAAAAATTTACATTTTGTTTGAAATCTTCGGAAATCTTTTCCAACTTGGAATCATATTTTTACCATATTCAAATAGAAAATCAGTTTAAATTTTGCTGGGAATTGTGAGGAAGTTTCTCATATTTTCTGGAAGCTTTTAAAGTTCTTAAAAAGCTCCGAAATTTTTTCGAAATGTTCAAAAACTTGCAGTTTCTTTCAAATTTTGTAAATATCCTCAAATTTCAAATTACTTATTCAACTATTCCCAAAACTTTTAAACCTTTTAAATATCTTTCAAGATTATTCAAATTTTTTCACAAATTCTAACAAATTTCTTGAGGAAATTAAAAAAGATTTTTGAAGATTCCAGATATGTCGAAAAAGTACAATTTTTTTACTTTACAGGATTTTTCAAAATTTAAGGAAAAATTTGAGTCAGTTCAAAAGATATTTAGGAATTGTAGAAGTTCTAAAGATAACTATCTTTTAAACTGACTCGAATCATTCCTAACATTTTGAAAAATCTTTGAAAATTACAAAAGTCGCCATTAAATCTTCCAAAAAATTTTCAACATTTTTAAAAATATTTTTAAATGTTTCAAAACCTTTTCAAATTTTCTTTAAAAAGTAATTTTTCAAAATGAGAAAATTTCCCAGGTATCTCAAGAAAAGTTTTTCATATTCCTGAAGCCTTCCAAATTTCTTCAAAAGCTTTTAACATTTTTTCGAAATCTTTAAAAATTTACATTTTGTCTTGAATTTCCGTGAATCTTTTTGAATTTCAAATTATTTTTTCAACAATTTTCAAAACTTTCAAACCTTCTAAACATCTTTTAAAGTTATTCGAATTATTACAAAAATTTTCTCAAAATTCTGTATAAGCATAATTTTTTTGTTTCACAAGATTTTGCAAATTTTTAGGAAAAATTTTTAGCAGTTCAAAAGATATTCAGGACTTTTGGAGAAAATATATTTTAAACTGTGTCAAATTATTCGTAAAATTTAAAAGAATCTTTTATTATTAAAAAACTGCCCTCAAATCTTCCAGATTTTTTTCGAAATTTGTAGAAATAAATTTGTTTAAACTTTTCGGAAATCTTTTAAAACTTCAGAATAATTTTTTTTTAGCCATTCCTAAATCTTTAAAACTTTCTAAATACCTCTTAAAATTATATAAATTTTTGTTTAAATATTCTTAAAATTCTGAAGAATATTATTTTACTATATCTTGACATATTTTTAAGCTTTTTCAAATTTCCTTTTAAAATTGATTATTCAAAAGCTTTCATAATTGAAAATCATTTTTTAACCATTCTCAATTTCGTTTAAATATTAAACTGAAATTACTATTTTAGAATAAAAAAATCAGTTTTAATTATCCCATGAATTATGAGAAATTGAAAACAAAATTAATTTTTGAATCTTGCTAGTGGAAAGATTTTTGGAAAATAATTAAGAATATTCTGAAATCTTTGTCAATTTTCTCTTAAAATTCATTTTCAAAATAAAAATTCAGTTCAAATTTTCCCAGGAATTTTAGGAAAGTTTTTTTATTTTCTTGAAGCTCCTTAAACTTCTTAAAAAGCTTCAAAATTTTTTTTGAAATCTTCAAAAATTTACATTTTGATCAAAATTTTTAAAATATTTTCAAATTTCAAATTACTCTTTCAACTATTTCAAAAACTTATAAGCCTTCTTAATATCTTCTCCAAATAGAAAGTCAGTTTAAATTATTCAATGAATTATGAGAAAAATTTTGTATGATCATGAGACCTTCTGAAATTTTGTTTTCGAATTTTCTATAAAACTTTTGATGTTGCTAATCGGAAGATTTTGCTTAAAAATCTTCGCGATTCTTTTTCGAAATTTTAGAAGATAATGTAAAACCTTTTGAAATCTTTGTCAATTTTATCGTAAAAATTAATTTTAAAATGAAGAATCTTTTTAAATTTCCCCAGGAATTTTAAGAAAGTTTTTTTTATTATCTTGGAACCTTCTAAAATGCTTAAAAAGCTTTTTCATCTTTGAAAGCTGCGATGGTCTACAAATTAAATTAGACTTCGAGGTGGTTCGAGAATTAATCAAAAATGGTGTCATGCGCTTTTTATTAATTGGATAATTTCTAGCCATAGAGATTATATTTGGTGGTTGGATATGGTATATTTCGTTTGTTGACTAATCACTTACAAGCATGAAGAGATTCTATGATTATGTGTGGAGGTTTCTCGAACTGGACAGATTCAGGATAGTAATCATAGCCTGCTTTATCCAAATAATCAATATGTTCTGAAATATAACGGCTCCCCAAGCAACACGGATTTATTTTAATTCGATGTTCCTGTCCAAGATAATGTAGTCCATGAAAGTCGTGTTCATAATCCTCCTCATAAATTGCAACAATCTTTCTTTCATAGTTCAACAGTACGTCATAATTTGATAATATTTCTCTAAAACCATATCCATAATGGCTGGACAATTTATAGAAGAATAATCCTTCAGGAAAATGGACATTTTTTATTATGAGTGATCCTGCAGGTAGGGGGCGATATGTAGTTCTTGGCGGCGAAGGTTCTCTGCTAGGCTGCGGAGAAGGTTCTTTTATAGCCAGCGGAGCCCGCGAACGAGAAAGTTTGGTGGAAAACTTATTGCCCTGTGAACTTATTTCTGGAAGAACAAAAAGCCATTGATGAATTTTCAATTCTTAGTATCTAAATTGATGAGAATTTTACTGATGAAACTAGTGCTGGGTGATGTCAATTTTGACTGATTCTGATAAAACAGATTTGGCGACTGACGAACGGTACGTAACGGTCGCCGGCGACCAGTCGGCTGACGCGGAACATCTAGTCGCGACGTTTTTTAATCATTCACGTTATGTCTCGTTATGATTTATAACATACAATTTTTACGAACCAAAAGTGCTAGGAACTACGCCTAGAGGCAAAATTTAACAAGAAAATCTTCAAAAAAAAAATAATATTCATCAGAGTAGTTTAACATTTTTGTGAGTGAATATAATTTTTCATTAGTAAAAAGCAGTGTTTGTAAAAAAAAATTTTGAAGTAATAAATTGAATATTTTTGCTTTGTGTAAGAGAAATAAGTTTTTGAAATCTTTCTATTGCGGAAATGAGCAAACATGAGTTATTTTGTATCTCAGTATCAAGCAGACTAACTTGAAGATAAGGTAGTTAAACCTCTTCGTCAATGACATTCAAATTTCTTTTCCTATATTCCACAATAAACATTGTGTAAACCTTGTTCTCCATATGTTTGATGTCATCGTAGAAAAAAAACAATGTATCCAGGTAGAACCAGGAAAGAAAATTTTGATGGTCACTGAGGTTATAATAAATTAGCTCAAAATTAAACTTTGCAATTGGATGATTTTGAAAAATTAATTTTTTTGCTATTTCACGCGTTTCAATCCCCGTTTCCAACTACAAATTATTTTAGTAAGTTCCTTGATCCCCGGTTCCAACTACAAATTATTCGAGTAAGTTCCTGGATCCCCGTTTCCAACTCTAAAGTATCCTAACATGCCTCTGAAATACCCGTTTCCATCTTCAAAGTAGTTTATTAAGTTCCCGGATCCCCGTTCCCAACTCTAAAATATTTCATTAGGTTCCTGGATTCCCATTTCTAACTCCAAAGTATTTTAATACATTCCTCGAATCCCCGTTTTCAACTCCAAAGTATTTGAGTAAGCTTCTGTATCCCCGTTTTCAACTCTAAAATATTTAAGTAAGTTTCTGGATCCCCGTCTCCAACTCCAAAGTATTTTATTAAGTTTCTAAGTCCCCGTTTCTAGCTCCAAAGTATTTCAATAAATTCCTGGAATTCTCGTTTCCAACTCCAGGATATTTTATTAAGTTCCTGGATCCCCGTTTCCAAGTCTAAAATATTTGAGTAAGTTCCTGGATTCCCGTTTGCAACTCTAAAGTATTTTAACAAATTCCTGAATCCCCGTTTTCAACTCCAAAGTATTTTGAAGGCGAAGCAGCAGGATTCTATTGTGCGTATGATTTTTGTTCAAGTAACTAAAAAAAAAAAAAAATTAATTAGCATTTCGAACTCGAAAGTTCATTGCCTCACTACCCGATTCGGTAAGCAACTAAAACAAAAACTAATTGTACACCTGGAATAACTTCAAAGATTCATAGAAAAAATAGAAGAGCATTTTTGTCGCGAGTAATTGTTAAGTAGAAATGGACGTATTGGTCGTCCAACGCGTGAAGGATAGCCTTCCCAATTAAGCTGCGTAAAATTGAATGTACTGGTCGATTCCTGGAATTCTCGTTTCCAACTCCAGAGTATTTCATTAAGTTCCTGGATCCCGTTTCCAGGTCTAAAGTATTTGAGTTAGTTTCTGGATACCCGTTTTCAACTTCGAAGTATTTTAGTGAGTTCCTGGATCCCCGTCTCCAACTCTAAAGTATTTTATTAAGTTTCTGAGTCCCCGTTTCCAGCTCCAAAGTATTTCAATAAATTCCTGGAATTCTCGTTTCTAACTCCAGAATATTTTATTAAGTTCCTGGATCCCCGTTTCCAAGTCTAAAATTTGTGAGTAAGTTCCTGGATCACCGTTTGCAACTCTAAAGTATTTTAACAAATTTCTGAATCCCCTTTTTCACCTCCAAAGTATTTTGAAGGCGAAGCAACAACATTCCATTGTGCGTATGATTTTTTTCACGTGACTAAAAAAAACTAATTGTACACCTGGAATAACATCAAAGATTCATAGAAAAAATAGAAGAGCATTTTTGTCGCGAGTAATTGTTAAGTAGAAATGGACGTATTGGTCGTCCAACGCGTGAAGGATAGCCTTCCAAGCAAGCTGCGTAAAATTGAATGTACTGGTCTATTCCTGGAATTCTCCTTCCCAACTTCAGAGTATTTAATTCAGTTCCTGGATCCCCTTCCAACTTTAAAGTATTTGAGTTAGTTTCTGGGTCCCCATTTGTAACTTCAAAGTATTTTAAAGGCAAAGCAAGAAGATTCTATTGTGCGCATGATTTTTTTCAAGAATTTTCTTCAATTGCGTGAAGCATTTATTGATTAGAACGTCGAAATTAACTATAACAGATGCACAGAAAAAACAGAAGTGAACTTTTGTCGCGGGTAATTGTTAAGTAGAAATGGACGTATTGGTAGTCCTGCGCGTGAAGGATAGCGTTCCAAGTAAGCTGCGTAAAATTGAAGGTACTGGTCTACTCGCTGTAATGTAAACGTGCTATTCGATAGATTCATAATAAAATTCGACAATATTAGCAGCTGCATTAGACATTTTCTCTGGTTCCACTTCCTCACGTGCCTGGAATTAATCACGAGACTACTGAATGATCCTTTACTTACCAACAGAATTCAGAACTACTACTGCTGTTAACAGCAGAGGAGCGATTTTCATTTTCTTTCACCGTAGAAACCACTGAGTACAGAAAAATTTTAACAGCAATTTCAAAAACAAAAACTAATGACTATTCTCATATTTTGTGACTGTATATATACTATTTTGGGATATTTGTGTTTTCCACTTCCCGAGAATAGATCATAGAAGGCTTTTATCACGATGCTTAGTGAGATAAACATTTTTCGTCAGCATCGCTTTATTTATTCATTTCTTAATTTCTCGCGCGTGTATTATTATTTTACCTTGAGACAGAATCTCCCGGAACACTTAAATGGAAGATTCTCCAATTGGAAAAAAAATTCTGTGAATTGAATGAAAATATTAATTGGCTCTCTGGCAAGGACATTTATTTTATTAGAATGTTTCTTTTTTCTTGACCAATTCTAGGATTTAGAATTAGATTGTTTCCTTTAGAAATTCCACCAATTAATTAAAATTTAATTATTTTATTCTAATTTCAATTATTTCATCGGAAACTCATCTTTTGTTTCGAAACGGCAACTGTTCTGTTGCAAAATCGTCTTTTTAAGTAGAAAGTTTGTTCTTTTAAATTGAAAAGTTATTTGATCAATCTGTTTGTCCAAAAAAGTCTAACTGTTAAGTTTGAACTTTTTCTTTCTGAATAAATTAGAAGTAGTGTATACGGATCCGGCATATTTTTCCGTTTTTTAATTTTCTCTTCCGGTATATTTTGCCGGATTTTAATTTTCTCTTCCAGCAAAGCACCCCTCTAACTGGTTACATAAATGATGTTGGTTAAGCCTACCTACCCCTTTCCAACGTCTCTTAGGGGAGGGGGAGGGGGAGGCACCCCTGTGACCGTTCTCAAAAGTTACCGATCTATCTCGGTCTATTTTCGGTCCAAAAATATAATAATAATAATAATAAATTCAACTCTAATCAAAAATGCCTTCGACATATTGGGCTCTCACCATCTCAACACTGAGAAATTAATTATGAATATAAAAATGAGATAATATGAAAATAATAATGATTTTTTTCATTAATGAATGTATAAGGAATAAATAATGAACTAAACGCTTATATATTTAATTAGGATGAACGGGAATGGAAAGTAACATAACTGACACAATATTATGTTCAGGATAATGATTATTGTTTATTCAAACAATACAAAGCCAGTAACAGTATCCAATTTAATGTGACAATAAATAAATAAAATGCTGGAATGTATTTCTTTGTTTGATGTGATTTATTTCATAGCTTGACTATAATTAGCCACATTCTTCGATGGATGTTACGTATATTCCTGATGGTTTTTTATATGATAACAATTCTTGATACATTTGCGATTCTTGGTTATTTATGTGTATGAAATGTAGAGGTTCAATGCTAGTTAGTTTAACTCGCTCTGGTTCCTCTTCAGTATAAATATATATTCCATATAGTCTGTATTCATCCCGACTCAGAAAAACTGCTACAATACTTTTGAACTGATCTACCACTATGTCACATTTATGATGCGCTAGCGGATGATAAGGACCTTCCAGGTCGATTTTGAAGAAAAAGCCTTCGGGAAATTCGAAATCGGGTACTATGTGTGCTTTTTGAGGAAAGTTATTGAACCATTCCCGCACTTCATGATTGTGGGCGCACATAAGCCCTATGCCCAGTCTTACATCTGAAAGAACAAATAGAAATTTATCATTGTTTCATTCCTAATATCTTATTCGTTTTCTTGGAAAAATGTTGTACGTTTTGGGTATGAAGCTCAGCTATTGTAGATTACGTGAAATGTTTGAGCCTGACTTTACTCTCTTGTTCCTCCGCGCGTTGGCTCACCGCATTCCCGGTTTCTCCAATATAGACTTTACCGAAAGAGCAAGGGATCTCATATACTCCCCGGTCACTAGGAGGTGATTTTTTTCATCGTTAGGGTTGTTCAGAAGGTGTCTGTATTGCATGTCTATATTTTCTATGTCTGAAGTACATATTGGAGAAACCGGGAGGGCGGTGAGCCAACGTGTGAAGAAACATGAGAGAAAAATCAGGCCAAAACGTTTCACGCAATCAACACTAACTGAGTATTCTATTGAAAGAAAATGCAATGTCCTGAAGATGTCCTAAATACGTCATAAAGACAGAGGACGATTTCAGGACATCTATCGTATTGACATCACACGTCTTGAATGCATTCCTAGGATGTCCAAACGAAATTTTCCAGGAGACGTCTTAGGGATCTGCTTCTCTGAAATTCAATGATTAAATTGATCGCATCATTTGAATTTTTTCAAAATAAGAATTTTCATTTTGTTTCATTCTGCTTCTGCTGCAAAATTTGTCCCGAGAAAATGAGAGATGAAAAAGGGTCTAGTCAAAAAGGGACTAGTCATCCCGAAAAGTTGGGACGACGAGACACTTCGTTCTTTTTAATTATTTAATGAAATCCAGTATTTCAAATCTATCTATAAAAATAAAATGTAAGAGACGGTAAAAATGACATACTTCAGACCAAAAAGAATTTATTTGCTGGATCATTTATAAAAAATTGTGAGAGAAAATTTACATAAAAAAATAGAATTAAATTAAATTTCTGACTGAAAATCCAATTTTTTTATTTTTCAAAATAAAAATTAAGTTTAAACTATCCCACGAATTATGAGAAATGTTTTGTATTATCCTGAAACCTTTTGAAATTTTTTTTTATTTCTCCAAATTTTTGCATCTTGTTAATTAAAAGATGTTTTGAAATTTTTGAAAATAATTGGAATATTTTTTTAATCTTTGTCAATTTTCTCTTAAAATTTATTCTCAAAATCAAAATTCAGTTTGAATTTTCCCCGGAATTTTGAGGATTTTACTTTTTTGGGGCTTTAGGATTTTTTCGAAATCTTCAAAAATTTAAATTTTGTTTGAAATTTTTGGAAATCTTGTCCGAATGGAAATCATATTTTTATCATGTTCAAAACTTCTGAATATGGTTTAAAATTCTTCGAACTTTTCGAAAATTTGTCTTGAAATTCTGGAAAAGTGAAAAACGTGCCTGCAAATCTTCCAGGTCCTATTCTGACAATTTTAGAAATCTTTTGAAATTTTGAAATTTAAAAAAAAATATTTTCTCAAAATAATTTTGTTTCAAACAGGAAATCAGTTTAAATTTTCCTACGAATTTTAAGGAAGTTTTTCTTATTATCTTGAAGCTTTTAAACATCTTAAAAAACTCTGACATTTTTTTCGAAATCTTCAAAATTTTACATTTTATTTCAAATTTTTCAAATATTTTAAAATTTCAAATTGCTGCTTCAACTATTTCCAAAACTTTCAAACCTTCCAAATATCTTTTGAAATTATTCGAATTTTCACAAAAATTTTCTCAAAATTCTGTATAAGTATAATTTTTTTGTTTCACAAGATTTTGGAACATTTTAGGAAAAATTTAAACTGTGTCAAATTATTCGTGAAATTTAAAAAAATCTTCTGTTATTGAAAAACTGCCCTCAAATCTTTCAGATTTTTTTCGGGATTTGTAGAAATTTTTTTTTATACTTTCCGGAAACCTTTCCAAACTTGAGATTCATTTTTTCAACCATTCCCAAAACTTTGAAACTTTCTGAATACCTTTTAAAATTATATAAATTTTTGCAAAAATATTCTTAAGATTCTGAAGAATATTATTTTATTATATTTTGAAATATTACTAAACTTCTACAAATTTTCATTTAAAATTGATTTTTCAAAATAAAAAGTGAAAACAATTTCTTCCAGGAATCTCAAGAAATTTTTCTAATTTCTTGAAACCTCTCAAACTTTGTAAAAAATAGATTTTGAAATTCTTCGAATTCTTCAAAAAATTTTCTTGAAATTCTGAAAAATGTAAAAATTTGTCTTCAAATCTTCAAGATTCTTTTTTTGAAAATTTCGAACATCTTTGTCAATTTTTTCTCAACATTTATTTTCAAAATAAAAATTTAATTCAAATTTTCCCAGGAATTTTAGGAAAGTTTTTTTATTTTCTTGTTTAAAATTCTTGAGATATTTTCAAATTTCAAATCACTCTTTCAACTATTAGAAAAACTTATAAACCTTCTACATATCTTTTTAAATTCCTTTAATTGTTCAAAAATTTTTCTTGAAATTCTGAAAAATGAAAAACCTTGCCTTCACATCTTCCAGATTCTATTCTAATAATTTCAGAAATTTTCTGAAATGTTGAAAATTTTTGTAATATTATCTTGAAATTAATTTTTTTAAATAGAAAGTCAGTTTAAATTTTTCAATGAATTGCGAGAAATATTTTTCATAACCGTGAAACCTTTTGAAATTTTGTTTTCAACTTTCGTCAACCCTTTCAAAATCTTGAAGAAGCTTCAAAATTTCTATTTGTAAGTAATCCAAAATGTAAGTTTTTGATAACCTTTTTAAAACGTTTTCAAGTTACAAATTAATTTGGAATATTTTTAAAGCTTCTAAATGTCTTTCAAGCTTGATCAAATTTTTCATAAATCTTTGTAATCTTACTAATTGAAATATTTCGCTTTAAAACCTTTTCCATTCTTTTTCAAAAGTATAGAAAATAATTTAAAATCTGATGGAATCTTTGTCAATTTTTTCTTAAAATTTATATTAAAAATTAGAAATCAGTTTACATTATCCCAGAAATTTTGAGGCATTTTTTATTATATTGAAACCTCTCAAACTTCTTCAAAAGATTTCAGTTTTTTTGGAAATCTTCAATTAACATTTTGTTACAAATTGTTTGAAATCTTTCCAAACTTAAAATCATTCTGCAACCATTTTCAAAACTTTTATACCTTCTAAATATTCTGAAAAATTAAAAAACGTGCCTTCAAATCTTCCAGATTCTGTTTTGACAATTTTGAAAATATTTTAAAATGTTAAAATTTTGTTTTAATATTATCTTATAATTGATTGTTCAGAATAAAAAATCAGTTTAAATTATCCCTTGAATTATAAGAAATATTTTGTATCAAAAAATAAAAATTCAGTTTGAATTTTCCAGGAATTTTAAGAGATTTACTTTCATTTTCTTGAAGCCTTTTAAGCCTTCTCTTTTAATATTTTTCGAATTCTTCCAAAATTTTTCTTGAAATTCTGAAAAATCAAAAAAATTGCCTTCATATCTTCCAGATCCTATTTTGACAATTTTAGAAATCTTTTGGAATGTTGAAGACCTTTCGTAAATTTTTTCAAATTTTTTATAGTTAATCTTGGTAATCGAAAGATTATGCTTGGAATTCGTTGATATCCTTTTTCGAAAATTTAGAAAATAATTTCAAATCTTTTGAAGTCTTAGTCAATTTTCTATTCAAATTTATTTTTCAAATAAAAAATCAGTATAAATTTTCCCGACAATTTTAAGGAATTTTTATTTTCTTGAAACCTTCTAAACTTTTTAAAAATCTTGATTTTTTTCCAAATCTTCAAACATTTACATTTTGTTTTAAATTTTGGAAATATTTTCAAATTTCAAATTATTTTTCCAACTATTGCTGAAACATTTGAAGCTTATAAATATCTTTTAAAATTATTCAAATTTTTCCAACAATTCTCTGAAAGTTCTGAAAATGACAAAAATTGCCTTAAAATTTTCCAGAATCTGTTGAGAAGATTTTACAAATCTTTTGTAATCTTTTAAAATATTTTGTCATCTTTTAAAATATTTTTAAATGTTCTCTTCATATTACTTTTTTAAAAATAAGAACTCAGTTCAAATTTGACCATGATTTCTAAGATTTTTTCTTATTATAGTGAATCCTTTCAAAATCCTGAAGAACCTTCAAATTTTTTGCACCAAATATTCAAAAACGTATATTTTTTCAAGTTTTGAAATATTTTCAGCTCTTGAATTAATTCTCTATAGTTTCAAAACTTTTTCTTTGAATAGCAAAAAAATTAAAGCTTCATCTAATCAGGAACACCGGTTTCGCTTTTTAATAAATGGATAATTTCTAGCCAGAGAGATTATATTTGGTGGTTTGATATGGTGTATTTAGTTGATTAATTACTTACAATCTTCAAGAGATTTGATGATTATTTCTGGAGGTTTGTCGAAATTAACAGACTCAGGATAGTAATGATTGCCTGCATCATCCAAATAATCGATATGTTGAGAAATATAACTGCTCTCCAAGCAACCCGGGTTAAGTTTCACCCGACGTTCCTGTCCAAAATAATATATACCACGAAAATCGTGATCATAATCCTCCTGATAAATTGCAACAATCTTTCTTTCATAGTTCAGCAGTACGTCATAATTTTTTAATATTTGGCTAAAACCATGTCCGAAATGGCTGGCCCATTTATAGTAGAAGCCTTGAGGAAAATGGACCTTTTTTATTATGAGTGATCCTGCAGGTAGGGGGGGATATTTCGTTCTTGGCCGCGAAGGTTCTCTGCTAGGCGGCGGAGAAGGTTCTTTTATGGCCAGCGGAGTCCGCGAACGAGAACGTTTGGTAGAAAACTTATTGCCCTGGGAACTTATGTCTGGAAGAACAAAAAGGAATTGATGAATTTTCAGTTCTTAATATCTAAATTGATGAGAATTTTACTAATGAAACTGGTGTGGGGTGAAGCCAATTTCGACTGCTTTTGAGAAAACAGACTTGGCAACTGACGAACGGTACGTAACGGTCGCCGGCGACAATTCGGCTGACGCGGAACATCTAGTCGCGACGTTTTTTATTCATTCAAGTTATATCTCGTTATGATTTATAACATAACATTTTGGCGAACCAAAAGTGCTAGGAACTACGCCTAGAAGCAAAATTTAACAAGAAATATTCCAACAAAAATTAATATTCAACAGAGTAGCTTCACAAGCATTGATAACAACATTATTAAAACAAACAGGAGGGATATTTCCACCCTAAATGTTTACATTTCCAATTAAAAACTGTCAAATTACCCAAAACATACGAATTTCTAGCAAAAAAGTTGAATTTCCAACTGACGAACGGTACGTGACGGTCGCGGGCGACCAGTCGGCTGACGCGGAACATCTAGTCGCGACGTTTTTTAGTCATTCACGTTATATCTCGTTATGAATTATAACATAACATTTTGGTGTACCAAAAGTGCTAGGAACTACGCCTGGAAGCAAAATTAACAAGAAATCTTTCAAAAAAATTAATATTCAACAGCGTAGTTTAACAGGAATTGATAAAAACATTGATAAAACGAAAAAAGAGTGATATTTTCACCAGAAATGTTTGAATTCCCAATAAAAAACTGTCAAATCAACCAAAAAATACGAATTTTCAGCAAAAAAGTTGAATTTTAAATTAACGAACGGTACGTGACGGTCGCCGGCGACCAGACGCTGGACAACTTGTCGCGGAGCATCTGATCGCCAAGCGTAGTCCACAGAACTTTTGGTCGTATCAAATCATCGTAACAAATTAAATAATAAAACGAACGAAAAATATGTCTGCACAATCAACACTACACAAAAAAATACTAATTTTCAACCAAAAAAGAATTTTCAATAAGTAAAGAAAAATCTCATCCAAAATGTTGAATTTTTATGCCACATAGACGAATTTTTTAGAAAAGTTGAATTCGCAACCCAGAAATAGGTATTTTCTGCCAGAATAATCAAATTTTCTTCAAAAAAAAAAAAAAAGATAAATTTTCAACAAAATAGGTGAATTTTCAAGTTGTAAAGATGAATTTCCAACAAAAAATAGAACATTTTAATTTTAAGTTAGAGAAATAAGATTTTGACAAAATGAAATAAATTTTCAACGAAATAGTCAGATTCTTAACCAGAAAGAACTTCCTATCAAAAAGATCAAGTGTCTTTGAAGAAATGAACGAAAAATGGAACAGTGAAATCTTCAGTTGGAAAAATCGATTTTGGATTTTAGAAAAAAACTAATTTTCAATCACAGAAGTGAAATTCCAACCAAAAAGATTAATATTCTATCAAAGAAAAACGACAAATTCTTTACAAAAAAGGTGAATTTTGTACTAGAGAATAGAATAGTTTAATTTTAAGATAGACAGAAACTGTTAGTAATTAAAATAAATTCCCAACGAAATAGTTCAATTTTCAACAGAAGCGATGAATTTTCAACCAAAAAGTTTCAATGTCAACAAACAAAAATTTGACGAGAATTAAGTAGTTCAATTATTAGTTAAAAAAATTAATTTCCAATAAGAAACAAAATTTTTAATCAAAGTTGTTGAATTTTCAACTCAGAAGACAAACTTTTTCCGAAAAAGACAAATTTTCAACAAAATACATGAATTTGAAACTAAGAAAGATATATTTTAAACAAAAAATAAAATAGTTTAATTTCAAGTTGAAGAGATAAGATGTTGAGCAGAGAAATTTATTTGCAACGAAATATTTAACCTTTTCAGCAATGGAATGAAAAAAATTGAATATTTAAATTTTTAGTTAAAAAAAAACATTTTTCAATTTGAAAGAAAAATAATAATTTTCAAGAACAGAAATAAAATTATGTAGAAATATACAAATTTTAACAGAATGATATACATTTTTTCAAGCGAAAATCCCAAATTTTGAAGATTTCGATATAAAATTTTGAAGCTGCTCAAGGATCTTTAAAAGGGCTTAAGAAAATAGAAAAAAAAAATCTGAAAATAGCTGCCATGATTTTAAATGATTTTTTTTATACTGGAAAATATTTGAAAAGATTTAAAAACAAATTCTTATCAATAAACAACAATTGATTACTTAATAATTTTGAAAAAAATCCAGGAGTTTAAGATATGTTTAGAAGTTCTGAAAAGATTAAAAAATAATTATCCAAAACTTGAAGATGTTTAAGAGCATCACAAAATGTAGGTTCTTGGATATGTTGAACAAAAAATTCAGAAGTCTGAAAGCATTCTGAAAGGTCCAAAAATGGAAAAAATAATTTTTTAATTCCTGGAAAAACTAAAAATTATTTTCTCTCAGAAAAATTGATCCAGGAAGAAAATCTCAGAGGATTTTTCACATTTTGAAAGAAGATTAGGAGGATTTTGAGTCGATTCTTTCAACCTTGAAAAATTTTCAAAAAAATTATCATCCAAAATCTTGACTTTGTTTATCATGCTTTTTCATTAATGACGCACCCTGTAAACTGGTGCAATATTTTGAAAAAAAGAGTGCATGTTTTTCTCTTCTTTTTAAAATAATTTTAATTTTAATTTTTCCGGGAACTTGATGAATAATTTAGGTTATTTTTCTAAATATGATGAATTTGTACTCAATCATAGAACTAATGGTTCTATACGTCTAGAAAAAATTCACCCAATTTTAGCCATTGTTATTGATAACTTTTTCATTATTTTTGTGAGAAAATATAATTCTTTATTAGTAAAAAGCAGTGCTTGTAAAAAGTAATTTTTTGAAGTATTGCGGAAATAAGCAAACGCGAGTTTTTCCGTATTTCAGTATCAAGTAGACCTATATTTAAATATAAGGTAGTTAAACCTCTTCATTAATTACATTCAAATTTCTCTTCCTATGTTTCACAATAAACCTTGTATAAACCTTGTTTATCGTATGTTTGATGTCATCGTAGACATAGCAAACAATGTATCTTGGTAGTACCAGGAAACAAATTTTTCTGGTCACTGAGGTTACACTAAATTAGCTAAGAATTAGACTTTGCAATTGAATGATTTAAAAAAATTATTTTTGTTGCCTAAACAGAAATATTGCATTAATAGCTATCCATCACGCGTTTCAGTCCCCGTTTCCAACTCCAAGGTATTTTAATATGTTCCTGGATTCCCGTGTCGAATTCTAAAGTATTGTATCAAGTTCCTGTATCCCCGTTTCCAACTGGAAAGTATTTGAGTAAGTTCCTGGATCCCCGTTTGCAACTCCAAAGCCTGAAATAAATTCAAAGATGCACAGTAATAACAGGAAAGAACTTTTGCTGCGAGTAATTGTTAAGTAGAAATGGACTTATTGGTAGTCCAACGCGTGAAGTATAGCGTTCCAAGTAAGCTGCGTAAAATGGAAGGTAATGGTCTATTCGCTGTAATGTAAACGTGCTGGATCCCCATTTTCAACTTCTAAGTATTTGAATGAGTTTCTGGAATCCCCGTTTCCAGCTTCAAAGTGTTTTAATAAGTTCCTGAATCTCCGTTTCCAACTCTAAAGTATTCGAGTAAGTTCCTGGATCCTCGTTTGCAACTCCAAAGCTTGGAGTAACTTCAAAGATGCACAGAAATAACAGAAAAGAACTTTTGCTGCGAGTAATTGGTAAGTTGAAATGGAGGTATGGGTAGTCCAACGCGTGAAGGATAGCGTTCCAAGTATGCTGCGTAAAATGGAAGGTAATGTCTATTCGCTGTAATGTAAACGTGCTGGAACCCCGTTTTCAACTCCAAAGTATTTTATTAAGTTTCTGGGTCCCCGTTTCCAACTCCAAAGTATTGCAATAAATTCCTGGAATTCTCGTTTTCAACTCCAAAATATTTTATTAAGTTCCTGGAACCCCGCTTCCAACTCTAAAGTATTTGAGTAAGTTCCTGGATCCCCGTTTGCAACTCCAAAGCCTGGAATAACTTCAAAGATGCACAGAAAAAACAGAAGTGAACTTTTGTTGCGAGTAATTGTTAAGTAGAAATGGACGTAGTGGTAGTCCAACGCGTGAAGGATAGCGTTCCAAGTAAGCTGCGCAAAATTGAAGGTAACGGTCTATTCAGTCTAATGTAAAGGTCCTATTTGATAGATTCATAATAAAATTCCACAATATTAGCAGCTGCATTTGAATACTTCTTCTGGTTCTGCTTCAACTCGCGCCTAAAATTAGTTCGAAGACTACTGAAACACCCTTTACTTACCAACGGAATTCAGAACAACTACTGCTGTCAACAACAGAGGAGCGATTTTCATTTTCTTTCACCGTAGAAACCACTGATTACCGAAAAATGTTGACAGCAATTTCGAAAACAAAAACTAATGAATATTCTCATGTTTCGTGACTGTATATATACTATTTTGGGATATTTGTGTTTTCCACTTCCCGAGAATAGATCATAGAAGGCTTTTATCGCGGAGCTTTGTGAGATAAACATTTTTCGTCAGCATCACGTTATTTATTCATTCAATAATTTCTGGCGTGTGTATTATCATTTTACCTTGAGAAAGAATCTCCCGGAACACTCAAACGGATGATTTTCTGATTGAAAAAAAAATGTCTGTGAATTGAATAAAAATACTAATTGGCTTTCAGACAGAGACATTAATTTTTTTAGAATGTTTCTCCGTTCTTTATCAATTCTAGGATTTAGAATCAAACTGTTTCCTTTAGGAATTCCACCAATTAGTTTGAAATCCTATGATTTTATTCCCATTTCAATTATTTTATCGGAAAGTCACCTTTTGTTTCGAAAAGGCAACTTTTTTATTGCGTAATCGTCTTTTTGAAAAGAAAGTTCGTCCTTTTGAATTAAAAAGTTATTTAATCAGTCTGTTTTGCCAAAAAACTCTAACTGTTTATTTTGAACTTTTTTTCTGAATGAATTAAACGTAGTGTATGCGGATCCGGCATATTTTGCCGGATTTTAATTTTCTCTTTCGGCAAAGCACCCCTGTAACTGGTTACAGAAATAATTTTGGTCAAACCTACCGACCCCTTTCCAACGTCTCTGGGGGGGGGGGGGCAGGAAGACACCCCTGTGACCGGTCAGAAAAGTGGAAGTTTATCATTATTGTGGAAATTTATGTAATTATTGGAAAAATCATGAAATTTGTAAAAATGGATGAAATTTATCTATGGTCCGATATATTTTTGCTAACATCAATTTTTTAACTTGTTCCAATAAATCGAGAATTGTTTGGATTTAATGATAAATTGTTTGGAATTCATAATAAATTCTTAGGAACTCAATTTAGGACACGATAAAATATCCCGGAAAAGAACATTTGAATTCGGCAAAATATGCCGGACGAAAAAATCAAAACCAGGTATATTTTGCCGGAACAGAATACTCGACCTAAATTAAATTTTCCTGTTGGAAATTCTTTTAGTTAAATTTATTATTTTGTTTGTATTTATTTTCTGATGCTCTAAATGACACACATCAAAAGTTGACACCCCCTTTTTTCTTCGAAATGGAACTCTTTTTTATAAAATTCCCTTGTAAATTAATTTTGGAACTATAAATAAAAACTATTCCTTGCTTCGTTTGGAATTTATCTCCTTCAGTTGAAAATTCAGCTATTTGGATACAAATTTCTGTATTTTTTTGAAACTTCGCCTTTTCTATAATATTAATTTTTGTCGTGATTCATCTTCTTGGTTGAAAATTGATATTTCGGTGTTTATGGTTAAAGAAAAATTTATCTAGTGAAAAATTTGACTTCAATTTCGAAAATTCCTTCAAAAATTCATTCCTTTGATCACAAATCAGTTTTTTATTGAAAACTGAATTATTTAACGGAAAATTTATCTACTGAATTTTTTGTCAGAAATGTTTTTTTAGACATTTGATCTCCTTGTTTGAAAATTCATCCAATTAGTTGAAAATTCGTATTTTTTGGCAGCGATTTCATCTTTCGGGGTGACGATGCAACTATTGGGTCAAAAATTCATTTTTTTGGAAGATGCAATAGTTCATTTGAAAATTTATTTCTTTGTTGAACAATATAACTAGTTTTTTGAAAGTTCCCTTTTTTGGTTCGAAATTAATTATTATAGATGTCATAATTTTTTAAATTGAATAAATAAAAATTGATTCACTACATCGTAGACGTTGTGAAGAAGAACATTGTTTCTAAACACCTGTATTGACACTATTTTACATCAAGAGGCTTAGAAAAATTAGTGTTTGAAGAGTACATAAATTGAAATCTCACTGTGACAAATATTTTTCACACAACACTCTTACGAAATTAAAATTCTTCTAATGTTCGATGTTAGTTAAAGCCTTTTTGCATATAAAAAATCAGTACTATGAAGATGAAAAATTAATTTTTTTCATAAGAGCTCTTCTCTTTTTGTAGGAAATTAATCCTTTTTGAGTGAAAAATTCAACTATTTGGTAGAAAATATATTTTTTCAGTTGAAAATTTATTCTTGCAGTTGAAAATTCAACTTTTTGGTTGAAAACTTGTCTTTTTGGTGAAAAATGTATATTTTTTGTTAAACATGAATGTTTTTGGTTGAAAATGTTTTTTAAGTTATTGAAAATTCAGTTCTTTATTTTGTAAACATTAATTGTTTTGTTTGATGATCTTGAATTTAAGGTGGAAATTCACTTCTTTGTTCGAAAACTGAATCATTTTGTTGACCATTTCTCTTCTAATTGGAAACTATTTTTTTCAAATAAAAATTCAACTTCTAGACGATCATCTTTATAGGTGATAATTCAACTTTATGGAAAAAAATGTTGAACTGCTCTGTTGAAAAATATTTATTTTTCTGTTGAAGATTCATCATTTTATTCAAAAATTCACATTTTAGTTTGAAAATTGAAATATTCGCTGTGAATTCTTTTTTTTCAAGAGAAAATTGAACTATTACGTCGAAGAAAATTTAAAAAAAAATACAAACGAATTTGTTCAGCTAAAAATTTCCTATCGCATTTGATTGAAAATCCTTTCTTTTTGAATAAAAGCTTTAACTGTTTGGTTGGAAATCGAAATTTTTTTACATTTCCAAAACATTCTGAAGTAGGCAAAACATTTTTTTCTCAATTTAAAAATAAAAAATAAAGTGGAATCCCGCCAAAAAAACATATACGATGCAAATTTCTACAACCTTTTTTTCTTTTGATACATTTTTAATGTTTATATTTTTTTTTCAATTTACTCAATTTTTTGGAATTCATCTTTCTTTCAGAATTTCTTGGTGAATTTCGATTTCACAAAGTGTGATGTCTTGATGATAATTTTTCACTGGGTATAGTTTTTTGCATTATAGATATTTTTTTGTTGATTTTCTTAATTAAATTCGCATGCAGAGAAGCTATTTGAGTTAGGTAAAATTTGACCCCTCCCCCTCAGTTTTTGTCAAATGTCCACGTTTTGAGACCCCTCAGCCCAAAAAACAAGTTTTCCCGATATTTCTGTCTGTCTGTTTTTCTGTCTGTTTGTCTGTCTGTTAATCTGTCTTTTTGTCTGTCTGTTTGTCTGTCTGTTTGTCTATCTGTTTGCCTGTCTGTCTGTTTGTCTGTCTGTTTGTCTGTCTGTTTGCCTATCTGTTTGCCTGTCTGTCTGTCTGTTTGTCTGTCTGTTTGTCTGTCTGTTTGTCTGTCTGTTTGTCTGTCTGTTTGTCTGTCTGTTTGTCTATTTGTTTGCCTGTCTGTCTGTTTGTCTGTCTGTTTGTCTGTCTGTTAGTCTGTTTGTTTGTTTGTCTGTTTGTCTGTCTGTTTGTCTGTCTGTTAATCTGTCTTTTTGTCTGTCTGTTTGTCTGTCTGTTTGTCTATCTGTTTGCCTGTCTGTCTGTTTGTCTGTCTGTTTGTCTGTCTGTTTGCCTATCTGTTTGCCTGTCTGTCTGTCTGTTTGTCTGTCTGTTTGTCTGTCTGTTTGTCTGTCTGTTTGTCTGTCTGTTTGTCTGTCTGTTTGTCTATTTGTTTGCCTGTCTGTCTGTTTGTCTGTCTGTTTGTCTGTCTGTTAGTCTGTTTGTTTGTTTGTCTGTTTGTCTGTCTGTTTGTCTGTCTGTTTGTCTGTCTGCTTGTCTGTCTGTTTGTCTGTCTGCTTGTCTGTCTGTTTGTCTGTCTGTTTGTCTGTTTGTTTGCCTGTCTGTTTGTATGTCTGTTTGTATGTTTGTTTGTCTGTCTGTATGTCTGTCTGTCCGTGTGCCTGTATGCTTGTCTGTATGTTTGTATGT
>CAKNXH010000460.1:330008-344362 GCA_932178445.1 Andricus quercusramuli
ATGCTTGTCTGTATGTTTGTATGTCTGTTTGTCTGTCTATTTGTCTGTCTGTTTGTCTGTTTGCCTGTCTGTTTATTTGTATGTCTGTTTGTATGTTTGTTTGTCTGTATTTATGTCTGTCTGTCCATGTGCCTGTATGCTTGTCTGTCTGTTTGTCTGTATGTTTGCCTGTATGTTTGTCTGTCTTTTTGTCTCTCTGTTTGTCTCTCTGTTTTTCTGTATGTTTGTCTGTCTGCTTGTCTGCCCGAATGTAGAAAATTAATAATGAATTAAACACTTATATATTGAATCAAGATAAATAGGAACAGAAATTAAAATAATTGACACACCATTTTGTTCAGAATAATGATTATCATTTATTCAAAGAATACAAAGCCAGTAACAGTATCCAATTTGACATAACATCAAACAAAGAAAAACCTGGAACGTATTTCTTTGTGGTTCGATATAATTTATTTTTTCGCTTCTCTATAATTAGCCACGATCTGGAAAAGATTCTCTAATTATTTCTGGAGGTTTGTGATATGATGCAAATTCCTTATAAAATCGAGATTCTTCTTCGCGAGTTAATTTGGAATGTTGAGCTTCCAAGTTAATCTGGGTTAGTTTAACTCGCTCTCGGTCCTCTCCAATATAAATATATATTCCAAAAAGTTTGTATTCATTCGGACCCAGAAAAACTCCCATAAGCAATCCAGATGGATCTACTACTACGTCACAGTTATGAAGCAATAGTGGATGAAAAAGACCATCGTCCTCGTTGATTTTAAAGAAAAATCCGTGAGGAAATTGGACACCACGTACTATGTATGCTCCTGGAGGAAATTCATTGAACCATTCACGCATTTGATGAGTGTGGGCGCAAGCAAGACCTCGGCCCAGTATTACATCTGGAAGAAAAAATAGAAATTTATCAATGTTTCATTCTTAATATCTTACTTGTTGCTAATTTCAATAGGTGGATCAAAAATCCAGAAATTCTTTAACCTCGTCATCCCGAAAATTCAGGACGGTGAGACGTTCCGTTCATTTTTATTTATTTAATAAAATTTTTGATATTTTAAAGCTATCAAAAATCTTCGTGAAATATTTGACAAAATTTTGTAAAATCTTCATGAAATCTTAGAGGAATAATTGCAACCTTTGTCAAAGCTTTGTGAAATCTTTGGAAAATCATCGAGATCTTTCTGAAATTTTTTAATCTATCTAGAAATGTGAACAAATAATTGAAATCTATCTTTAAAAATATAATGTAAGAGATTGTAAAAATGACTATATATATTTTCGAAATGTTGGATAATATTTGTGAAATTATTAAAATCTTTGTCAAATCATGAAAGTCTTTGGGAAGCCTTCTTAATTTATTCTTCAATCTATTATTTCAAATCTTTGTATTACAATTTTCAAAAAAAAAAAGGCTTTTCTGCCAAGAAGATTAGTTTTCAATTGAACAATACGAATTCCGAACAAAAATTGTAGTAGCTCATATTCCAACCAAACACCATTTAGATTTTAGATGAAAAATATTTTTTTTTACAGAAAATCTGATATATTCGTGCAACATTTCTTTTCAATTTTCAAAAATTAAATCTGGCTAATAAAAAGATTATAGTTGAAAATCTTACCACAAATCTTACCCCTTCTTTTTCGAAATTATAGAAAAAAAATCTGTTGAAAACTCTGTCAATTTTCTCTTAAAATTTATTATCCAAATGAAAAATCAGTTTTAATTTTCTTATGTATTTCAAGAACGTTTTCTTCATTTTCATGAAGCCTTTCAAATTTCACAAAAAGCTTCGAAATTTATTTCGAAATCTTAAAAAATTTACATTTTGTTTTAAATATCTTTTAAGATTATTCTAATTTTTTAAAAAATTTTCTTAAATTTCTGAATCTGCTATGATGATTTTATAAATGTTTGCAAATTTTCCATTCATTTTTCAAAATGTTTAAAAATATTTTCTTGAAATCAAGTTTCAAAAATAAAAAATCAGTTCAAATTTTCCCATGAATTCTAAGAATTTTTCTTCATCATCTTGTGAATCCTTTCGAACTAAGTAGCTTCAAATTTTTTTTCCAAATATTAAAAAAATTTTCATTTTTGAGAAATTTTAAAATATTTCCAACTTTCAGATTAATTTTGAATTAATATTCTTTGATGAAAATTTATCTTCTTGCTTGGAAATTCAAAAATTTGTAGGCCATTTTTTCCTCATTCTTGACTGAAAAATCTTCATGAGCTAAAAATTCGGCTCTTGTAGAGAATTAATCTTTTTTGGTTTAAATTAGCTGTTTTTGATTGAATATTTAAAAATCGTTTTTGGTTTAAATAACAAATCCTATATTTTTCTTTCGATTTTTTTTTATAAATATTTGTAATGAAATTTTAATTTTAAATAAAATTAATAAAAGATTAATTTTTAATGAGATTTTAAACGAACTAGTGACATTCTCGACCAAGGAGATGAATTTTTGACTGAAATATTGGTTTTTTAGTGAGAAAAAAAATCGAATCTTAAAAAAGATTTTTCAGTCACGAAAGAAAAAAAACACCCAAATTATTATTTTGGGGGGACAAATAATTCAAAATACAAAATAAAAATCACTACCAAATAAATTTCTCAAAATACTCGAGACAATTCAGAAAAAAGGTCGAGAAAGTATAGTGTTTTATTTTTCAGCATTTTGAAAAATTTGAGGATTTTGAAATATCTTGAAATTTTTTCAAATTTTCTTTTACATATAATTTTTCAAAATGAAAAGTAATTGAAAATTTTCTTATATATCTTACGAAATCTGCAATTTACATTTTGTTTAAAATTTTTGGAAATCTTTCCATGCTTAAAATCATTTTTTAACTATTTTTAATACTTTTGAACCTTCCCAATATCTTTTAAAATTCTTTGAATTCTTCCAAAATTTTCTTGGAATTAAATTAAATCAGTTTCTTTCAAATTAAAAAAAAAATATTTTTTAATTTTGCTAATGGAAACATGTTTAAAAATTTTCAAAAACAATTAAAATTTTTTTTGAATCTGTCAATTTTCTCCTCACATTTATTTCAACTTGGAAATTCAATTTAAGTTTTCCCAGGAATTTGAGGAAAGTTTTTTTTTATTTTCTTGAAGCCTTTTACACTTTTTGAAAAGCTTCGAAATTTTTTCCGAAATCTTCAAAAATTTAAATATTGTTTCAAATTTTTGAAATATTTCAAATTTCAAATTACTTTTCCAACTATTTCCAAAACTTTCGAATCTCTAAATTTTTTCTTCTAAAATTCCTTCAATTCATCCAAACTTTTTCTTGAAATTCTGAAAAATTAAAAAACTTGCCTCCAAATTTTCCAAATTCCATTTTAATAATTTTAGAAATCTTTCACAATTTTCATTTTTTTGAATATCATCTTGAAATTAATTTTTTTTATTATAAAATCAGTTGAAATTATTCCATGGATTATGATAAATATTTTTTATTATTGTGAAACCATTTGATTTTTTTTCAAGTTTTTATAAAAATTTTTAATCTTCCCAATCGAAAGATTTTACTTTAAAATCTTTGCAATTGTTTTTCGAAATTTTAGAAAATAATTACAATCTTTTGAAATTTTCAACAAAATATTTGAATTTTCAACCAAAACAGATTTATGTGTGAAAAAGCAGGTTTTGAATACAAAATGAAAATTTCGAATAAATTCTCTGAGAAAATTCAAAAAGATTTCAGATATGTCGAAAAAGTATATTCTTCTTTATTCCATAGGATTTTCCAAAATTTTAGAAAAAAATCTAGTAAGTTTAAAAGATATTCGGAAGTTTTGGAAGTTTCTAAAATTAATATCTCTGAAACTGACTCGAATTATTCCTAAAATTTTGAAAAATGTTTGAAAATTAAAAAAATTTCCGTTAAATATTTCAGATTTTTTTTTTGTCATTTGTAGAAACTTGTGGACATTTTTTGAAACCTGTTTAAATTTTCTTTTAGAATTAATTGTTCAAAATTAAAAGATATTAAAGGCTTTCCTAAGAATCTCCAGGAAAGTTTTTCGTTTTCTTGAATCCTTTCAAACTTCATAAGGAGCTTCGATAATTTTTTCGAAATCTTCAAAAATTTACATTTCCTTTCAAATTTCCGTAAATTTTCTCGAATTTCAAATTATTTTCCAATCATTGCCGAAACATTCAAACCTTTAGAATATCTTCTGAAATTATTCGAATTTTTCTAAAAATTTTCTTCAAATTTCCAAACATAAAAAAATTGCCCTTAGATTTTTCAGATTTTTTTCAACATCTGTAGAAATCTTTTGAACAAAAAACAACACTTTCGGAAAAATAAAAAAAATATCCTGCAAATCTCCCAGATTTTGTTTTGACAATGTTAGAATTGTTCAGAGATCTTTGTTAATTTTCATAAAAAATTGTTTTTGGAAATTCATAAAACAATTAAAGATGTTTCAAAATCTTTGTTAAATTTCTATTCAAATTCATTTTTTGAAAGAAAAAAATAGCATAAACTTTACCAGGAATTTTAAGCATTTTTTCATTGTCGTGAACAGTTTCAAAATCTTTGAGAAACTTCAAAATTTTCATTTCCAATTATTCAAAAATTTACGTTTTTTCTAACTTTCTAAAAATATTCCCAAGTATTAAATTAATTTCGAATCGTCTTAAATCTCCTAAATATCTTTCAAACTTGATTGAATTTGTTATAAACTTTTAAACCTTCTAAATATCTTTTAAAATTCTTCGAGTTCTTCAAAAATTTTTCTTGATATTCTGAAAAATTAAAAACCGTGCCTTCTAATCTTCCAGATTCTGGTTTAACAATTTTGAGAGAGTTTTTTTTTATTTTCTTGAAGCCTTTCAGACTTTTCAAAAAGTTCAAAATTTTTTCGAATTCTTCAAAAATTTACATTTTGTTTGAAATTTTTCGAATATTTTCAAATTACTTTTCTAACTATTTCCAATACTTTTAAACCTTCCCAATATCTTTCAAAGTAATACAAATTTTTCCAAAAATTTTCTGAAAAATTACAAAAATTCCTTTAAAATTTTCCAGCATCTGTTACGAAGATTTTAGAAATCTTTTGTAATCCTTTCAAATGTTTTTAAATGTTGTCTCAAAATTATTGTTTTCAAAATAAAAATCAATTCAAAATTTCCCATGAATTCTAGAAATTTTTTTTTATTATAGTGAAGGCTTTCAAAACCCTTAAAAAGCTTGAATTTTTTTCCCAAATATTCCAAAATGTCAATTTTTCAAGACCCTTAAAATAATTCCAACTTTTAAATAATTTTGAATATTTTTGAAATTTCGAAATATCTTAAACTTATTTGCATTTCTAATGAATCTTTCCAATCTTGCTAATTGAAAGATTTTGCTTAAAAATCTTTTCCATTCCTTTTCGAAATTTTACAAAATAATTTTAAATCTTTAGAAATCTCATTTTCCGCTTCAAATTTATTTTTGAACTAAAAATTCAGTTCAAATTTTCCCAGGAATAGTAAGGAATCTCGTTATTTTCTTGAAGCATTTTAAACTTCTTAAAAAGCTTCGAAATTTTTTCCGTAATCTTCAAAAATTTACGTTTCTTTCAAATTTTTTAAATATTTCCAAATTCCAAATTACTGCTTCAACAATTTCCAAAACTTTTCAACCTTCTAAATATTTTTTAAAAATATTCGAAATTTTCTGAGAATGTTGGACAATTACAAAAATTCCTTCAAAATTTTCCAGAATCTGTTATGAAGATTTTAGAAATCTTCTATAATCTTTTGAAGTCTGTTGTCAACTTATCGAATGTTTTTGAATGTATTCTTGAAATTACTTTATCAAAATGAAAAATCGGTTTAAATTTTCCCATAAATTCTAAGAGAATTTCTTTATTATAGTGAATCCTTTCGAAATCTTTCAGAAGCCTAAAATTTTTTTGAAATTACAAAAAAAATAAAGCTTCATCCAATCACTAACAAAGTTTTTCCGGCAACAATAGTTTCAAATTGTTTCGAGTAATTTTGAGATGATTTTGAAAAATAATGAAAAATGGCGCCATGCTCTCTTTAATGAATAGATCATTTCTAACCAGAAAGATTATTTTTGGTGGTTCGATATGGTATATTTCGTTGATGAATTACTTACAATCTTCAAGAGATTCTATGGTTATTTGTGAAGGTTTTTCGAAACGAACAAATTCAGGATAGTAATGATAGCCTGCATCATCCAACGTATCGATATGTTCTCTAATATTTGTTCTCTCCAAGCAACCCGGGTTTAGCTTAATCCGAGAGCCTTGTCCACGATAGTATAGTCCAAAAAGCTCAGGTTCCCAACTCTTTGGAAAAATTGCAACAATCTTTTTTTCATAATTTAACACTACGTCAACGCGTTGGTATATTTTTACAAATTCATGACCATAATGCCTTTCCAATTTATAGTAGAAGCCATCAGGGAGTTTGACCTGTTTTATTATGAGTGATCCTGGAATTAGGTTGCGATAATTAGTTCTAGGCGGCAAAGGTTGTCTTCTAGGTGGCGTAGACGACGAAGACGACGACGAAGACGACGAAACAGAACGTTTGGAAGAATTCCAGTTACCCTGGGAACTTATGTCTGGAAGAACAAGCAGAAATTGATGAATTTTTAATTCTTAATATTTAAATTAATGAGAATTTTACTAATGGAACTAGTAGCTGGATGAGGTCAATTCTGACTGATTCTGATCAAACAGATTTGGCGACTGACGACCGGTACGCGACGGTCGCCGGCGACCAGTCGGCTGACGCGGAACATCTATACTCCGTTCCCCGAAAGAAGGACCTGAAGGACCTGAAGGACGACCAATTTTGGTTTTCTTCGCGCAGCCTATTGTTAAATTTCTTCAAGAAGGCGGGATTTCTTGACATATTTCAGCCAATCCGAATTGATGTCCTTCAACTTCATGAAAAACTCTTGTCTTGATTGATTTACGACACTGGTCGACAGTCTGTTTTTTCAGTGATATCTGTTTCGGCGACCTTATCGCAAGCAGGGGTATTTTGCTCACAGACTGGTCAAAGAAAGGAAATTTAAAAACTGTCAGTTTTGCAATTAGCCATTTGTAAATAATATAATCAGCAAATACGAATGTTTCCGATTCCAATAATATATTACTTGATTCGAAAAGTTGAAGATTTGAAGGAGTTTACTTAAAGAAACTTAAGATTTAAAATAAACTTAAAATTTAACATTAATTAGTTCTCCTATTTTCAACCTTTATGGACAAATTACATGTCACTGGAATCGAAATAATGTTCACATTCCGAATATATTACTGTCAAGCCAGTGACGGTCGCCGGCGAGCCGATGGCTGACGCGGAACATTTTGTCGCCAGGCCTAGTCCCCAGAACATTTCGTCGCCGAAAGGTCATGTTATAAATCGTAAAAAATTAAACAATAAAACAACCCAAAATGTATACGCATTCAACAATGATCCCGTTAAAATTTGCGTGAAACTTAAGTGGAAAAAGAGAGCAAGTTTGAAATACAAGTTTATTATTATTTTTTTTTTTCAATTATCCGAGGAAATTAATATTGTTTGCTTTGCTTGGACGTATTTTAGTCAGGTTTTGCAAGAAGAAATTTTTTGTTAGTATCCGATTCAATATTCTTTTCCAAAATAAAAAAATTAATGTATAATATTTTTTTTCATGTTTTTTAAATCTTCCTATTTCGAAATAAAATTTTCAATTAGTTATATTGGTTTAAAAAAAATTCAAAGACTTTCGGTATTATCACTAATTGAAGATCAGAAAAATGAGTTGAAATTCCATTATTCCCAACAAAATAGTTGAATTGCCAACCAAAAAAGAATGATATTTTTGGATTTGAAAAATTAATCCAGAAAGAAAATTTAAAAAGAATCTTGATAATTTCAGAGAAAATGAAAAGGATTTTAAGGCACTCCTTCCAGTTTTAAAGAATTTCCGAAAAATTGTAGAAAAAAATCGAGTTTCAGAATAATAACAAAATTTGCATTAGATCCCTGAAGAATTTTTAATGATTATTTTCAACAAATTTTTTATCTTGAAGAGTTCAAAGCTTCTAATTTCAATGATCGTGTTTCATTCTTTCTCAGTTCTTTAATTTTCTTCTGTGGTTGAAAAAGTACCGTTTTTTCAAAATTAATTTTAATTATTGGATACAATAAAATATAGGAATATACAAAAAAGTACAGAATTCATCCCAATGATAGAAAAAAGTTGTAATTTTCTGTAATTTTGGTTGCAGTTTAGTGCATTTATTTGTAGATTCAATTCGTTATCAAAAACAGTTCAATTTAACCAAGCAAATTGATTTCCAACTGAAAGCATCAATTTTTAACCAAAATGAAAATAAATAAATCTTGAGTTAAAAAAAATTGATTTTCAACTAAGAAATCAAGTAACTTTTAACAAAATAGTTGCTTCATGCTATTCATTATTGTGTTGATATGAATTAATTTCCAGTCTATATGCATGAAAATTAAAAAAAAAAAATTATGGACCACTCTGATCTTGAAAAAAAGTAGTTCAACTTGACTTGAATGAATAATTGAAGTTATTCTTTATTATATAATGATTTTTAACTAAATCATAAAGCTAATGGTACTATACTTCAGAAAAAAATTAACCCAGTAATAACGATTGTTATTGTGAACTTTTGAATTATTTTTGTAATTAAATATCATTCAAAGATGCACAGAAAAAAATAGAAGTGCATTTTTGTTGCGAGTAATTGTTAAGTAGAAATGGACGTATTGGTCGTCCAACGCGTGCTATTCGATAGATTCAAAATAAAATTCCACAGTATTTCAATAATTACAATAATGTACAAAAAAATTAACTGTAACAGCACAACTTACTCCAGCACGACATCAGACAAAAAAACAACACAAGAATAGCTCAAAAGTCAAAAGATTTGATTCGTGACGCGAAACGAAGAAGTAACCAAGAAATCGATTAGGTAAAAATTTGATTTGCTTGATATTGTGCTTCATTGCACACTCGGAATAAATTCAAAGTTGCACAGAAAAAATAGAAGTGCATTTTTGTTGCGAGTAATTGTTAAGTAGAAATGGACGTATTGGTCGTCCAACGCGTGAGGGATAGCGCTCCAAGCAAGCTGCGTAAAATTGAAGGTAATGGTCCATTCGCTGTAATGTAAACGTGCTGTTCGATATATTCAAAATAAGATTCTACAATATCGGGAGCTGCATTTGAATATTTTTTCTGGTTCCTCTTTTACGCGTGGCTGAAATTAATCACAAGACTACTGAATCACTCTTCACTCACCAACAGAATTTAGAACAACTACTGCTGTCAAGAGCAGAGTAGCGATTTTCATTTTCTTCTACCGTAAAGAACACTGATTACCGAAGAAATTTGAAAGCAATTTTGAAAACAAAAACGAAAGAATATTATGCTGTTTCGTGACTGGAATTGGAATGGAAGGTTCTGATGTATACCCTAATGGATTAAATTTTTCTTGTATCTCTTCCCTATTCCTTTACAAACAACCACACACTTACTTGGTGGTAGGAGGGGGACCCACAGTTTAAGGTGGGTTCCAAACTACCAAGAGCAACAGCTTTAAGTACTTTGAGAACCTTTCTCTCTAGAGGTACCGGTCCCACGACTTTCCGGAGATAAACAACTCCCTTGCTAGGCAAGTGTTCACCGCATGGGCCACCGAGGCTCTTCCAGAGTGCGAGGCGGAAATCGAACCCGCAAGCCGACTTTGCAATTGAATGATTTACAAAAATTATTTTCGTTGCCTAAATGCCTAAGCAGAAATATTGCATTAATAGCTATCCATCACGTGTTTCAATCCCCGTTTCCAACTCCAAAGTATTTTAATATGTTCCTGGATTCCCGTTCCCAATTCTAAAGTATTTTATCAAGTTCCTGTATCCGCGTTTCCATCTGGAAAGTATTTGAGTAAGTTCCTGGATCTTCGTTTCCAACTCAAAAGTATTGCAATAAATTCCTGGAATTTTCGTTTCCAACTCCAAAGTATTTCAATTAATTCCTGGAATTCTCGTTTCCAACTCCAAAGTATTTGAGTAAGTTTTTGGATCCCCGTTTTCAACTTCTTAATAATTTAGTCAGTTCCTGGATCCCCGTTTCCAACTACAAAGTGTTTCATTACGTTCCTGGAATCCCCGTTTCCAACTCGAAAGTATTTCATTACGTTCCTGGAATCCCCGTTTTCAGCTTCAAAGTGTTTTAATAAATTCCTGAATCCCCGTTTCCAACTCTAAAGTATTTGAGTAAGTTTCTAGATCCCCATTTTCAACTTCGAAGTATTTTAATGAGTTCCTGGATCCCCGTTTTCAACTCCAACGTATTTGATTGAGTTTCTGGGTCCCCTTTTTCAACTCCAAAGTTTTTCAATAAATTCCTGGAATTCTCATTTCCAACTCCAAAGTATTTTATTAAGTTCCTAGATCCCCGTTTCCAACTCTAAAGTATTTGAGTAAGTTCCTAGATCCCCGTTTCCAACTCTAAAGTATTTGAGTAAGTTCCTGGATCCCCGTTTGCAACTCCAATGCCTGGAATAACTTCAAAGACGCAGAGAAAAAAAAGATGAGCATGTTTGTCGCGAGTAATTGTTAAGTAGAAACGGACGTATTGGTAGTCCAACGCGTGAAGGATAGCGTTCCAAGTAAGCTGCGTAAAATTGGAGGTAATGGTCTATTCGCTGTAATGTAAACGTGCTATTCGATAGATTTATGATAAAATTCGACAATATTAGCAGCTGCATTTGAATACTCTTTCTAGTTCTGCTTTAACACGTGCCTAAAATTAGTTTGAAGACTACTGAATCACCCTTTACTTACCAACAGAATTCAGAACAACTACTGTGATCAACAGCAAAGCACAGATTTTCATTTTTTCATCCGCAAAAAACACTGATTACCGAGAAATTTTAACAGCAATTCCGAAAACAAGAGCTTGTGAATATTCTCATGTTTCGTGACTGTATATATACTATTCTGGAATATTTGTGTTTTCCACTTTCCGAGCATGGATCATAGAAGGCTTTTATCGTGGGGCTTAGGAAGATAAAAACTGTTCGTCAGCATCACATTATTTACTCTTTTATGAATTTCTCGCGCGTGTATTATCATTAGCCTTGAAACAGAATCTCCTATAAAAAAAATAAAAAAAAGATTCTCCCATTAAAAAAAATGATGTGAATCGAATATAAATATTAATTGGCTCCCATTGATAAATCTAATTGAACAGTACCTTTTACCTTCCCTTTTCCAGCTCGAAAAATGATCATTTCGAATAAAAAATTTTTATTTGTCTAATTTGTCATTGTATATAAGAAATGGTTTGTATTATTTTCTAGTTCTGTATTTTTTTTCAATTTCTATTTTTGAATTGATCGAATTAAGAATTTGGTTTTTCTATTATTGAAAAAATTACTAATGCTTCCTCTATGAGGAAGCGAACACATTTTCTAACAAAGTGGAAACACTACAGGTCAAATTCACAGCTAGTCCCGGGATGTATTTAGTTTTTGGCAAAAATTATAATATTTTGTTGATAGTTTGCTTTCTGAATCAAAAATTTGTCTCTTTACATTGAAAATTCGTTCTTCTTCACCAGGAATTTGATCTTTTTGTAAAAAGGAGTATTTTTCTTTTAAAAGTTCATTTCTATTTATTCGAAAAGTCTAATATTCAATTATTTGTTCATAATTTTTCTCTTTTGGTTACAAATTCTGGGAAAAAGAATCAATCCGATCCTTGAAAAATTCTACTATTCAGTCGTGAATTATATTAAAAACAAAAACTTTGTTCTTTAGACACCTGTATTGACACTATTTCACCCCAAGAAGCTTAGAGAAATTAATGTTTAAAGAGTACGTAAATTGAAATGCCACTTCGACAAATATTTTTCACTCGAATCTCTTAGGAAATTAAAATTCATCTAATATAACATGTTAGATAAAGCCTTTTTGCGTATAAAAAATTGATAACATGGAAACACAAAATTAATTTTTTAATTGAAAAGTCAGTTATTTTTTGAAAAATTCACGTTGCTTAGCAGAAAATTCAAATGTTTTTTTTTGAAAATTTATATTTTTGGGATTGAAAGTCCAGATATTTCTGAAAATTTGTTACAACCAAACTTTTTTTTTTAAAGATTCATCTCTTTTTGCAGAAAATTAATCTTTTTTGGCTGTGAATTCAACTGTCTCGATTGAAAATTACCCCTTTTGTTTATAATTCATTGCCTTTCTTCGTAGAAATGGCATCTTTTTTTGGCTAGAATAGAAAATGAATCTTCTCTGTAGAATATCATCTTTATAGGTGAAAATTCAACTATTTTGATAATAATAGGTCTTTCTTGTGGCTAAAAATAAATTTTTTGATTGCATTTTTTGTGTAAAAAGTTTGTCTCTTTGGTAGAAAATAAATGTATTTTGTATCAGTTGAAAATTGAACTGTTCTGTTGACATTTTTTTTTTCTGCTGAAGATTCATCATTTCATTCAAAAATTCATATCTTAGTTAAAAGATTTGAATATTCGTTATAAATTATTCTTGTTTTGAATAAAATGGAACAATTTTGTCGACAACTATATATATTTTTTTGAATAAAAACTAATTTGTTCAACTGAGAATTTCCTATTGAATTTTGATTGAAAATCAATTCTTTTTGAGTAGAAACTTGAACTATTTGGTTGAAAATTGGACTTCTTTTAACATTTTTAAAACATTCTGAAGTAGGCAAAACTAAGTTTCTGGATTTTCGTTTCCAACTTCAAAGTATTGTATTAAGTTCCTCGATCCCTGTTTCCAACTCCAAAGTATTTCACTAAGTTTCTGGATTTTCGTTTCCAAATTTGAAGTATTTTATTAAATTCCCAGATCCCCGTTTCCAAATTCAAAGTATTTTATTCAGTCCCGGGATCCCCATTCTCAACTCCAAAGTATTTTAGTAGGTTTCTTGATCCCTGTTTTCAACTCCAAGGTATTTTACTAAGTTTCTAAATTTTTGTTTCCAATTTCAAAGTATTTTTTTCCAATTCCTGGATCCCCGCTCACAACTTCGATGTATTTTAGTAAGCTCCTGGATCCCTCTTTCCAACTCCGAAGTATTTGATTAAGTTTTGGGATCCCCGTTTCCAACTTCGAAGTATTTTAGTTAGTTCCTGGATCCCTTTTTGCCACTTCAAAGTATTTTATTAAGTTCCTCGATCCCTGTTTCCAACTCCAAAGTATTTCACTAAGTTTCTGGATTTTCGATTCCAAATCTGAAGTATTTTATTAAATTCCCCGATCCGCGTTTCCAACTTCAAAGTATTTTTTTTTTCAATTCCTGGATCCCCGTTTCCAACTCCAATGTACTTTATTAAGTTCCTGGATCCCTCTTTCCAACTCCGAAGTATTTTATTAAGCTCCGGCATCCCCCTTGCCATCTTCAAAGTATTTCATTCAGTCCCGGGATTCCCGTTCCCAGCTCCAAAGTATTTTAGTAGGTTCCTTGATCCCTGTTTCCAACCTCAAAGTATTTTACTAAGTTTCTAGATTTTCGTTTCCAACTTCAAAGTATTTTTTTTAATACCCGGATCCCCGTTTCCAACTTCAAAGTATTTTAGTAAGGTCCTGGATCCTTTTTTGCTACTTCAAAGTATTTTATTAAGTTTCTGGATTTCCGTTTCCAACTCTGAAGAATTTTATTAAGTTCCGGGATCCCCATTTCCGACTTCAAAGTATTTTAGTAAGTTCCTGGATCCCTGCTTGCCACTTAAAACTATTTTATTGAGCTTCTGGATTTCCGTTTCCAACTCCGAAGTATTTTTTTTAAATTCCTCGATTCCTGGAACGTAGGTTCCTTGATCCCTGTTTCCAACTTCAAAGTATTTTACTAAGATTCCAGATTTTCGCTTCCAACTTCAAAGTATTTTTTTTTAATACCTGGATCCCCGTTTCCAACTTCAAAGTATTTTAGTAAGGTCCTGGATCCTTTTTTGCCACTTCAAAGTATGTTATTAAGTTTCTAAAAGTATTTTATTGAGTTTCTGGATTTCCGTTTCCAACTCTGAAGAATTTTATTAAGTTCCGGGATCCCCATTTCCGACTTCAAAGTATTTTAGTAAGTTCCTGGATCCCTGCTTGCCACTTAAAACTATTTTATTGAGCTTCTGGATTTCCGTTTCCAACTCCGAAGTATTTTTTTTTAAATTCCTCGATTCCTGGAACGTAGGTTCCTTGATCCCTGTTTCCAACTTCAAATTGTTTTACTAAGTTTCCAGATTTTCGTTTCCAACTTCAAAGTATTTTTTTTAATACCTGGATCCCCGTTTCCAACTTCAAAGTATTTTAG
>CAKNXH010000460.1:344372-355496 GCA_932178445.1 Andricus quercusramuli
TATTTTTTTTTAATACCTGGATCCCCGTTTCCAACTTCAAAGTATTTCAGTAAGGTCCTGGATCCTTTTTTGCCACTTAAAAGTATTTTATTAAGTTTCTGGATTTCCGTTTCCAACTCCGAAGTATTTTATTGAGTTCCGGGATCCCTTTTTGCCACTTCAAAGTATTTTATTAAGTTTCTGGATTTCCGTTTCCAACTCTGAAGAATTTTATTAAGTTCCGGTATCCCCATTTCCGACTTCAAAGTATTTTAGTAAGTTCCTGGATCCCTGCTTGCCACTTAAAACTATTTTATTGAGTTTCTGGATTTCCGTTTCCAACTCCGAAGTATTTTTTTTTTAATTCCTCGATTCCTGGAACGCAGGTTCCTTGATCCCTGTTTCCAACTTCAAAGTATTTTACTAAGTTTCCAGATTTTCGTTTCCAACTTCAAAGTATTTTTTTTAATACCTGGATCCCCGTTTCCAACTTCAAAGTATTTCAGTAAGGTCCTGGATCCTTTTTTGCCACTTCAAAGTATTTTATTAAGTTTCTGGATTTCCGTTCCCAACTCCGAAGTATTTTATTGAGTTCCGGGATCCCTTTTTGCCACTTCAAAGTATTTCATTAAGTTTCTGGATTTCCGTTGCCAACTCTGAAGAATTTTATTAAGTTCCGGGATCCCCATTTCCGACTTCAAAGTATTTCAGTAAGTTCCTGGATCCCTGCTTGCCACTTAAAAGTATTTTATTAATTTTCTGGATTCCCGTTTCCAACTTCAAAGTATTTTAGTAAGTTCCTGGATCCCTGCTTGCCACTTAAAAGTATTTTATTAGGTTTCTGGATTTCCGTTTCCAACTCCGAAGTATTTTGTTTTAATTTCTGGATCCCCGTTTCCAACTTCAAAGTATTTTAGTGAGTTTCTGGATCCTTTTTTGCCACTTCAAAGTATTTTAGTAAGTTCCTGAATCACTGCTTGCCACTTAAAAGTATTCTATCAAGTTTCTGGATTTCCGTTTCCAACTTCAAAGTATTTTGTTTAAATTCCTGGATTCCCGTTTCCAACTTCAAAGTATTTTAGTAAGTTCCTGGATCCCTTTTTGCCACTTCAAAGTATTTTATTAAGTTTCTGGATTTCCGTTTCCAACTCTGAAGAATTTTATTAAGTTCCGGGATCCCCGTTTCCGACTTCAAAGTATTTTAGTAAGTTCCTGGATCCCTGCTTGCCACTTAAAAGTATTTTATTAGGTTTCTGGATTTCCGTTTCCAACTTCGAAGTATTTTTTTTTAATTCCTGGATCCCCGTTTCCAACTTCAAAATATTTTAGTGAGTTCCTGGATCATTTTTTGCCACTTCAAAGTATTTTATTAATTTTCTCGATTTCCGTTTTCAACTCCGAAGTTTTTTATTAGGTGCTGGGATCCAAAGTCTTTAAGTGATTCACATAGTTTTGCGAAACTAATCCATGTTAACAAGTTGAAACTTAATCTATTTTATAAATAATCATTTCGTTGCGTGACATATGCTGTGTCTGATTAACCTGCTACCACAGCTTTGTGGTGTCTTTACTCAATTGATACAATTTCATAAGGTCCAGTCGAGGAGGGCGAGTTGATACTTGCTCTATTTTATGACTCGATAATTTGACACGTGGTGTATGAAATTTTTGAGTAGATAAGTATTTGTATTGACATTACATGCCTCTCTTTTTGTGTTAAAAATTAGAAACTTTTTTTAATCTTTTATTTCAAAGGTTCACTAATCTGTGGCAGACCTGTGCCTGTCATTAAAAAAAATTAAAAACCTTAGTTTGTCTAACGAAAAATTTTCCTTTTTTGTTTCAGGTAAGCCAAAGCTTTCACATTAGACTGATTAACTATGCATCGTATTCACTGTGAGTAAGTAGTGCGAATCCTATCGTCGAGCATATTTTTGTAATTTTTTTTCAAACAAGTATTGTTTCGATGTATACAAATAATCTTATCCTTTTGAATTTTGATTATTTTGGGATGAATAACAATTATATGCTAAAAGTTGAGTTTTTCCTTCACAGAAGATGGTACTATTCAGTCATTTTTGATCCTATTTTTCACTCTCGGTAAAGGTATTTGATGTAGGTATTTGATGTAGGTATTTGAATACCTTTCTGTATCAAATTAAGGTAAGAAGGAAAACAAATGAAGGAAATTAATACACTATTGTATGCAGGATGCTAACAAATATTTATTCAACAAAGAACAAAAACCAGTAACATTATCTAATTCAATTTAATATTAAATAAAGAAAAATCTGGGATCTATTCCTTGTGGCTTGACATGATGTATCTCATTTTTTGACTACAATTAGCTACATTCTTCAAGGGATGTTCTAAATATCCCTTGAGGTTTTGCGAATAGCGTGAATTCAGGATATAATGCATATTCTAGAGCTATGCTTTCCCAATGATCGGGGTTTGCGCTAATCTGACTTATCTTCATTCGACGTTTTTTCCCATTACCATATAGTCCGTATAGCATGTGCTCATCCGGTCCCAAAAAAGTTGCAACAATCCTTCTTTCGTCGTCTACTACTGCGTCACAACTATGGAGGCTCAGTGATTCAAAATATTGCTTTCCATTATAATAATACATATAGTCAATACCTTCAGGAAAGTTGACACCTCTTATTATGTGTGCTTGTCTGGGTAGGGGTCTGAGTGGTTCACCAGGGGTAGGTACGCCTTCATTAGAAGATACGCCTTGATGCGAGGATTCGCCTTGACCAAAAGATTGGCTTTCTTCAGAATAAAGTCTGTTGTAACCAGATTTTCTCCAACCTTGTAGACTTACATCTGAAAACAAAGAATATAAATACATGAATTTGTGATTCCTAATATCAAAATAAGGGGCTGTACTTAAATTGTGTAACGGATTATAGGCGTTGGCTAATCAAACTTGGAATTTTTTACTGGAAATATCACATTTAATCCCCCCCAACCTCTTGTAACAAAATTTTATAAGTATTTTATTACAGTTTGTTCATAATAAGTTTGACAGAGTTGGCTGATCAAACTTGGATTTTTTTACTGGAAATATTACATTGAATCCTTTTTTAAGTAGATTTGTGATTTCTCAGTCAGATATTTTTTTTAAACCTAAAGCGCCGTACTTGAGTAACGTAACGGATTGTAGGCCCTTTCTGAGACCCCCCCCCCACCTTCCTGTAACATCTGTTATAAATATTTTATTACAGTTTATTCATAAAAAGTTTGATAGAGTTGGCTAATCAAACTTGGAATTTTTTACTGGAAATATTACATTGAATCCTTCTTTAAGTAGATTATTGATTTCTCAGTCAGATATTTTTTTTAATTATAGGCCCTTTCTGAGACCCCCCACCGTCCTGTAACAAACTGTAATCAATATTTTATCACAGTTTGCCATAATAAGTTTGATAGAATTGGCTGATCAAACTTGGAATTTTTTACTGGAAACATTACATTGAATTCTTCCTTAAGTAGATTTGTGATTTCCCAGTCAGACATTTTTTTTCAAACCTAAGAGGCCGTACTTGAAGGATTAAGGGCCCTCTGTGAGAGCCCCCCCCCCCCCCCTACTGTAACGAACTGTTTTAAATATTTTATTACAATTTCTTCATAACAAGTTTGATAGAGTTGGCTGATCAAAATTGGAATTTTTTACTGGAAATATTACATTGAATCCTTCCTTAAGTAGATTTGTGATTTCTCAGTCAGATATTTCTCCTAAACCTAAGGGGCCGTACTTGAATAACGTAACGGATTATTTCTCTACAGAAAAATACGAATTTTTAACAAATAAAATACATTTCTAACCAAATATTTGAATTTTCAAAATAAAAAATATCACTTTTGAGCCAAAAATGGAATTTCTACATTATCATTTCAAGAAACTGATTTTCCAATGAAAAAACCAATTTTCTACCAAATTATTCAATTTTTGATCCACGAAAAAAGAGAAATTTCTACCGTACATTCAAATTTTCAACTTAAAAATATAAGCTCTCAATACAAAAACTAATGTTTGATCAAAAATTGCAAATTTTCAGTTTGAAAAATTAATTCTTAATAAATTAGTTGAATTTTCATTCAAAAAGATAGCCTTTTAACAATATAAATATATTTTCAACCGAATAGTTAAATTTTTAACCAATTCCAGCAGAAAAAACTGTCGAACGAAATTTGAACTTGCAACCAATTAGTTGAATTTCCGACATAAAAAGATTGATTTTCAAACACTAGTGGAATAGATCAATTGCGAGTTTAAAAAAATTAATTTCCCACAAAAAAAAAGTTTCAACGATAGTTAAATTTCGAGTAAAGATTTAAGAAAATCAAATATTGGTCAAGTTAGAACCTTTAAAACTGCAGTTGATAAATTTGGAATATTCCATTTTTATTTAGGTATTTAACTTTGTACATTTCAACTAAAAATTGCTTATTCCGTCTGTGATGATCTTGAAAATATAGGAAGATCCGTGTTTATAGATACAAGGTTGATTGTGAAATGGATGAAGCAAAATTAGAATGTCATGAATGAAGATGTTTTACGAAAAAATCAACATTTGCTTTAAATTGACTCAATCAATAACAAATGTCATTTCACAACATAAAGATTTTTCAAAAACTTATTTTTATTCTAAAAAAATGTCTTTCTGCAAAACCCGTTCCTTCCTAGAGTAAGAATGAAATTAATGAACAAAAGTAGTTACTGGTTAACAATATCCATTATTATTAACTATTTCTATGGTAAAATATTAGCATTTGAGACTTTTTAGATTAGGAATTCCCTTATCATCTGAATCTGAATCTGAATGTCTAAATCCGAATTAGTAGAAATTTTACTAATTCAATTAGTAGCATTGTATCTGACTGTTAAATCAGGAATTTTTGATTTAAAATTATATTCCAATTTCAATTTAAAAATCGTATTTTCAATTTGAAAATTTTAATTTAGTCTATTTAGTTTTTTCGAATGAAAATTTAAATATTATTTTTTTGTATGAAAATTGATCGTTGTTAGTTTTAAATTCGAATAGCCATCTTCTTGCTTGAAAATTCAACACTTTGTTTGCAATTTTTTCTCTTCCTCAACTGAAAAATCTTCTGAAGTTGAAAATTCAACTCATGTTGAAAATCAGTTTTTTTTAATTCAACTGTTCCTAATTAGAATTTTTTTTTCTCGAATACCAACTACTGCATTTTCGTTCAGAATTCATCTTTTTTGGAATACAAATTTAATCACTGAGTTGAAAGCTAAAGCCTTTTGTTAAAAATGAATTTTTTTTTTAAGATTCATAATTTCAATTCAAAATTCATCTCTTCGGTTGAAATTTGGTTGAAAATTCATCTCTTCAGTTTAACATAATACAAAATTAAAAAAATTCTAGGTTGAAAAATTAAAATTTTAAGTTGAAAATTCAACTATTCCAGTCAATGGTTCATTATTTTAGTTGAAAAGTCAATACTTTGGCTGCAATTTTTTTTTCTGGAATGTTTCTGGAATTTTTTTCTAAAATGTCTTTTCTACTATAAAAAAACGCTTTTTAACAAAATACTTCAATCTTGAACAAGATGATAAAATTTTTCACATAATAGTTGAATTTTTAACCTAAAAATATAAATTCTTAGAAAAAAGTGTCGTTGTTTATATTTCGATAAAAAAATATGAAATTTATACGAAAAAAAGTTTCTCAAAACCAAAAAGACGAATTTCAACCAATAAAGTTTTTTCACTAAAAAATAGAATTTTATCTAAATTGTTGAACATTCATGCCAAAGAACGAACTTTCTCTTTAAAAGTTGAATTTACAAAAAAAAATATGACTCCAGCGGAAAATTATTTTTGCACGAAGCTGATGCATTGTTACCCACCAAAAATGAAATTTCGAATCAAAATTTTTTTTTTCACCTTAAAAGAAGAATTTTCAACTAAAAGAGATAAATCTTAAAAAAAGGGAAAAGTTACATTTTCAGTTAAAAAATTAATTTTAGTCCAAGAAAAGACTTCTACCCATGTAATTGCATTTCCAATTTAAGAAGAATAATTTTTCAACAAAATAGATAAAATTTCAACCAAAGAGATGAATTTTCAACTGAAAATATAACGTTAAAAAAACAGATTTTTTAATGAAATGATTCCACCAAAGGAAATTTTCTTGAAATGGAAATTTAGCAATTCCCGTTTCGGTTCAAAGGTGATCTTTTTTTGAAAATTCAAATATTTGGTTAGAAATTTATTTAATATTTAAGAATTCGTCCTTTTTTGTAGAGAAATAATCTTCTTTCTTTGAAATTCGACATTTTGAATACAACTTTTTTTCTTATTTGACGTAAATTTTTTTTATTTGAAAACTCAATTGTTGTTGAAAATTCGTGTTTTCGGATTAAAGATTAAACTGATTTGTAAATAATTTTTTTTTTAATTCAATAGTTTGGTAGAGAATTCCACTAATCGGTCGAATTTTGACCTACTTTGTTGAAAATTCATTTTTTAGTTAAAAATTCATCATTTCAGTTAAAGTTTTTTTTTGTTTGTTAACAACTAGGCTTTTCAACTGAAAATTTTAATGTTTGGTTAAAAAATTAACTTTTTAATTGTAAATTCAGATTTTGGTGTTGAACAATCAACTGCATTTTAGAAAATTCTTCTTCTAGGCTTCAAAATTCCACAATTTGAGATTAAATTAAGTTTTTCGAATTGACAATTAATTTTTTGAAACGAAAATGCAAGTATTCGATTTTTGGTTGAAAACTAGTGTTATTAATTCAGCAATTCAACAATTTTGTTCAAAAATGATCTTATTCGTCGACAATTAAAAATTGCGAAATTTAAAAGTAAATTTCTTGCTCGGTTACAGTTTTTTTTAAAATGTCCAAAAACATGTTTTTTTTATTGAGTCATATGCACACATTTTTAGAAAAATTGAATATGTCGAACCTGAAATTTATTAAGCTCGAACCAGAGAAACATTTTTTCATTTTGCTTTTCCGGAAAAAAATTTTTGTCGTGAGTTAGGATTTTTGGGATTTCATATCTCTTTTGTGATTTTGGAACGAAATTTTGAAAAAATATTACATTTTTTAAAAACGACACAAGGTACAAAAAAAATTATGAGACAACACTTGTTCACCCAAAAAGGATCTACAAATTTATCATCAACAATTTTTAAAAGGACCAGTAGATTTTCTTTTAATCGTAAAAAATGAGATTAAAAATAAAAAACAATTTTTTTTTTAATTTACACAAAAGACGAAAAAATGAAAAGACCAAAATTGTTCGACGAAAAGATATCTAAAAATTTGGCATAAACTCTTCTTAAACAAAAATTGAAAAATTATGAAATTATCTTTTTGGAAAAGGGACAAAAACTACCATAACATTTTATTTTTAGTTTTAATCGTAAAAAATAGTATTGAAAATGTAAAAATTAAATAATTGGAATAAGACACAAGTCACAATAAAATGTTAATTAACCATTTTCTCTTCTCATTTGATGGGCACTTTTTCTTAATCATAAAAACAAGGAAATTAAAACACTCTTGTTACAATACCAATGAATATTGTGAATTTTTGTAATATAAATTTATAGAAATGGTACATTTTTCAGGGTAGCTAAGAATAAAATTTAATTCAAAATAAGGAACAAATATTGAAGTGCATTACAAATTGAATTTGTAGTTTATTTTTCAATATCTTGATAAGCATCCTAAAACCGAGATACGTGATGAGAATGTGTTCGTTAAAGCCCAAGGAGCTTTAACGAAAGAGAATTCACAATCACTTCATTGCAGTTGTCGATGCTTTGACCTTTGATTTTAAAAGGAATGCGTATATAAAATAAAAAGTGTGCTCAAGAAGAGAAAATACAATCAATTTGAACAAAAATAAAAAAAAAAATTTTTTTTCTGTGGCCCTCTATATTATCTTTTCTGAACAAAGAGGATGTGATTTGTATGAATGAATTTACTGAATATCCATTGGTTTTTTAATCGATTTTCTAAATCATGTTCGAAATCGCCTAATTTGGTGGATTATTGTTCACCTGCTAATAATAATATATAATAAATAATAATAATGCTAATAATTTATTTTGACTCACCAATAGAAGTTAGGAGAACTACCATAGTTAAGACCTGAGAAATTACTCTCATTTTCTTTGAACAAAAAAAAAATGTGTTACCGAAAAAATTTGAGAACAATCTAACTGATAAAAACTGATTGAAATTGAAATGTAGAAAACGTGACTAACGAATATTCTTATATTTTGTGACTGTATATATATATACTCATTTGGGATATTTGTCTTTCCGCTTCCCGAACATATCTTAGAAGGCTTTTACAATTGGACTACGTGACATGAAAAATGCTAGTCAGCATCTCATTATTCATTTGATTAATAATTGTTCGCTCACTCATATTTATATTATATTTACACTAAACAAAAAAAAAATGAAGCATTCTCTGAAGATTCAGACATAACCTTCTTTGATTCAAAGATCTTTTTTTTTCAATATTTTTTCATCTTTCAGTGAAAATTTTACTTCAATTTGAATGAATTTCTTAATTAAAAATTTGTTTCGTCAAACTACACACAAAAACAATTCAAAAATATCTTTCCAACATCTTTGCAACTATTTTTGGTTGAGAGTGAATTCTTTTCGCTTGAAGTGTTTGCTACTATATTCTTTGTTCAGAATTTATTCTTTCCGAGTAAAAATGTTATTGCTTGATTTGATTAAAAATTCATTCAATTTATATAAAAGTCATATTTTTTGGTTGAAAATTCAAGTGTTTTGTTGAAAGCTTATATTTCCGGGATTGAAAATTCAATTCTGTAGTTAGAAGCTGACCTTCGTGGTCAAAAATTACCCTTTTTGTTAAAAATTCATCTTTTTCTGTTAAAATTTGCATCTTTTTTAGTTAAAAATGTCCCTCTTCAATTGACAATCATTCACTTATTTTAGTGGAAAATGGAACTATTTTTTTCAGAAGTAATTTTTTCTCTGAATGTTTGGGAAATCATTAAAATCTTTCTGAAATTTGTTTCATCTTCCCGAAATCTTTTCAAAATACTTCAAACTATTATTAGATTTTTATTTTAGAATTTTTATCAAAATTTTCGTACAAGAAAAAAAAAATTTTCTGCCAAGGAAATTAATTTTCAAACAAACAATACGAATTCTCAACAATTCTCTTGAATCCTCTCAACCTTCTCAAAAAGCTTTGAATCTTTTAATATTTTTCGAATTCTTCCAAAATTTTTCTTTATATTCTGAAAAATTGAAACGCTTCTTTTCAAGTCTTCCGGATTCTGTTTTGACATTTGAGAAAATTTTCCAAAATGTTAAAATTTTGTGTAAACATTATCTTAAAATTAATGTTTCAAAATTAAAAAGTCAGTTTTAATAATCCCATTAGTTCTTGAAACCTTTTGAAAATTGGTTGAAATTCTCAACCAAAACAGATTTATTAATGAAAAAAAAACGGTTTGGAGTATAAAATGAAAATCTCGAATAAATTCTCTGTGAAAATTCAGAAAGATTTTTGGAGATTCCAGATATGTCGAAAAAGTATTTTTTTTTATCTTACAGGATTTTGCAAAATTTTAGAAAAAAATCGAGTTAGTTCAATAGATATTCAGGACTTTTGAAAGTTTAAGGACAAAAATATTTCTCAAACTGACTCAAATTATTCCTAAATTTTTGAAAAATCTTCGAAAATTAAAAAAATTTCCCTGGAATTTTTCACATTTTTTCGACATTTAGAGACATTTTTTTTTAAATTTTTTGAAACCTGTTTGAATTTGCTTTTAAAATTAACTGCTGAAAATGAAACGACATTAAAAGCTTTTCCATAATTCACCAGAAAATTTTTTTCTCTTCTTGAATCGTTCCAAACTTCATAAGAATCTTCAATAATTTTCTCGAAATCTTCAAAAATTTGAATTTTGTTTGGAATCGTTGTAAATCTTTTCAAATTTTAAATTACTTTTCAATCATTCCCAAAACATTCAAACCTTAGGAATATTTCTGGAAGTTTTTGAATTTTTCTACAAATTTTCTTAAAATTCCAAAAAATGTTTTGGAATGTTTAACCGTTTCAAATTCTCTTTCGAAATGAATTTTTAGAAAAAGTTTCTTATTTTGATTGCCCAATTAACAAATGGAAATGAATGCTTTGCAGTGATAAAAAATATTATTCTTGAAAATAATAAATTAAGGTAAATATTAAAGCAAGCCAACAGCGATCCCCGTTTCTAACTTCGAAGTATTTTAATATGGCCCAGGAAAACCGGTTTCCAACTCCAAACTATTGTATTAAGATCCTGGATCCCAATTTCTAACTCCAAAGTATTTTAATAAGTTTCTAGGTCCCAGTTTCCAACCCGGAAGTATTTCATTAAATTCTTGAGTCCCCGTTTCCAACTCAAAAGTATTTTAGTAAGTCCCTCAATCCCTGTTTCCAACTTCAAGTATTTTAATATGCCCCTGGAATCCCCGTTTCCAACTCAAAGTAGTTAATGAAGTTCCAGGATCCCCGTTTCCAACTCGGAAGTAGCTTATTATGTTCCTGGATCCCCATTTCTAACTCCAAAGTATTTGAGTAATTCTCTGGATCCCTGTTTTCAAATTCAAAGTATATTAACATGTCCCTAAAATCCCTGTTTCCAACTACAAAGTATTTTAATAAGTTCCTAGATCCATGTTCCCAATTCCAAAAGTATTTTCGTAAGTTCCTGGATCCCGGTTTCAAACACCAAAGTAGTTTACTAAGTTCCTGGATCCCCGTCCCCAACTTCAAAGTAGCTTATTAAGTTCCTGGATCCCTTTTCCAACTTCAAAGTATTTTAGCATGATCCTGGAATCCCCGTATTCAACTTCAAAGTAGTTTATTGAGTTCCTGGATCCCCATTTCTAACTCCAAAGTATTTTAGTGAGTCTCTGGATCCCTGTTTCCAACTTTAGAGTATATTAACATGTCCCTGAAATCCCTGTTTCCAACTTCAAAGTACATTAGCATGTCCCTGAAATCCCCGTATCCAACTACAAAGTGTTTTAATAAGTTCTTGGATCCCTCTTCCCAATTCCAAAAGTATTTTGATAAGTTCCTGGATCCCTTTTTCC
>CAKNXH010000461.1:0-12491 GCA_932178445.1 Andricus quercusramuli
GCTCATTCCTATCTGCATTCCCGGATCTTCGCATTCGATTTCCCGAGGATTACGTGTCTAGGGTTTCTCTTCAGAATAAATTGAGGCTATAGGTAGATGTGCGTTTTTAAATAAAATGAATTTTTTTTAGAAAAAAAGTTGAAAATTAGGTTTGAAGCACAAAGTTATAGGAAGAACTGTATTCAGAACTTTTTATGTTGGACAGAGAGTTTGGTGGACTAGAGGCCGGTGGACTCAAAGCAGGTGAAATAGAGGTCGGTGGACTAGAGGTCGGTGAAATAGAGGTCGGTGGACTAGAGGTCGTTGGACTAGAGGTTGGTGGAATAGAGGTCGGTGGACTAGAGGTCGGTGAAATAGAGGCCGGTGGACTAGAGTATTAATTTTAATATGGAACGCTTTAAATTCTTCAGATTTTAGGTGAAAATATATTGCAGTTCAAAAAAGTTGTTGAATCTCTAATCAAAAGGATATCAGTATTTGACCCAAAAAGATGGCTTACAAATATTCCGAGTATTTACAAAATAGTTCAATTTTGACGTCAGAAAGACACATTTTTGCGAAGGATTTTCAATAAAATGTTCATTTTCACGTAAGAATGAAGACTTTTCTACTACAGAGGATGAAGTTTTAAATTCGAAAGAGAAAATATTCAACAAAATAATGGAATATTCTTTCAAGAAAGGTGACCTTATTGTAATATTCAAATTTCTAACAAAATAGAATAGTTTAACTTTCAAGAAAATAGATGATTTTTCAAGTCAGAAAGACGAATTTTTTTAAAGAAAGTGGAATTATGGACAAATTACTTCATTTTCAATCCAGAAATATGACATTTCTAACATAAGTGACTAATATTTCACCGAAGAACAAATTTTCAACTACATAAATAAATTTGTATTCTAATAATTGAATTGTGAATTAAATCCTCAATTAAATAGATGAATTTTTAACAAAAAAAGGTTCATTCGCTACCTAAAAAGAAGAATTTTCGAAAAAAAGTTTAGTCATAAACCAGAAAATTTGACTGTTCAGAAGAACAGTTTGCTCTTAGACCAAAGAGGATGAATTTTCAATTCAAAATGACGAATTTATGACAAAATACTTGAAAATTCCACCAAAAAAGTTTATTTTATGAAAATTGTTGAATTTTTAACCCACAAAGATGAATTTCAACCAAGAAGATTAATTTTACATCAAGAGACGAATTTTCATCAAAAATTAAATAAATGATAAATTTCCAACATAAAATACAATTGAGTAAAATTCTAAACCAAAAAAAAAATTATTTTTCAAATAAAATAGATAATTTTCTACCAAATAGTTCAATTTTTAAATAAATACTCAAGTTGAATTTTCAACTAAAGATGCAGTTTCAACCACGAATGGTATCTAATAATTGATGTTATTTCAACGACCAGGGTGATCAATTAATTAATTTCTGATGTTAGATATTGCCAATTACTGGCCAAATAATTTTTTTGCAGAAATGAGAAATAATCTGCCCCAGTCCCGATTTGAACCGGGAACTCCACTACCCACGAGCGGAGCGTTAATAAATTATGCCACCGAGGCTTTCGGTGGCAATTGTGCCACCGAAGCTTCCGGTGTCAATTATGCCACCGGTGGCTCACATTCAGATTCGGTAAGTTTATTCAGACTAGAATTGATCATTCAAGATTTCACAGGTTACAAAGATGCATACTTGCATCGTCCTGTGGATATAGGACAAACGAGAAACTATTTGCTGGAGCCCCGGTGGCTTAATTGGTTGACGCTCCTCTCGTTTATAGTGGCGTTTCCGGTTCAAATCAGGGCCGAAGCAGATTTTTTCTCGTTTCTTTCGGAAATTATTTGAATAGTATTCGCACTATTTATCATTAGAAATCAATTCACAAATGGCATCGTTGAACTTTCAGTTGGTAAAATTAATTTTCAATAAAAAAATGAGCTTTCAACAGAATAATCAAATTTTCAACTAAGTAGATGCATTCTCAACAAATGTGCCTCGGTCGGGATTTGAACCAGAAAAGCTACTATTCACGAGAGGATCGTTAACCATTTTTGCCACCGGGGCTTCAGCAGATATTTGATTAACGCTTCACTCATGAATAGTCGCGTTCCCGGTTCAAACCGGGCTGATGCAGATTTTCTCTCTTTTCTTCTCGTCGAAAAAATAACATGAATTAATGAATTATATTCAGACTCGGTGAACTTATTCAGGCCCAGGTGGCGTAATCACTTAACGCTTCTCTCGTGAAAAGTCGCGTTTCCGTTTCAAACCCCAACGAGGAAGATTTTTTCTCGCTTCTCCAGAAAATTATTTGACTAGTAGTCAACCATATCTATCACCAGAAATCAATTTACAAATAGTATTGTTGAACTTTTAGTTAGTGGAATTAATTTTCATCCAAACATCGATTTCTGAAGAAACGAGAAAAACAATCTGTCTTGGCCTGGATTCGAACCGGAAACGCCACTATTCACGAGAAGAGCGTTAAACAATAACGCCACCGGGGCTTCAGCAGATAGTTCTTCGTTTCTCCTTGAATATGAAATAAGAAATTTTATTTGAGCAGATGATCCTAGAAAATAGTTCCTAAACTCATCAGGCTAGCAACAATTGATAACATTCTTTCAATTGTTGACGAAAAAAAAATGATGAACCCTTTAAGAATTTTCAAATCGAGTTCGCCAATTTGGTTTCAAAGTTAGCAGATTATTTCCAAAATTCCATTCATATCCGATGAATTTTTCTCGTATCCGAGTTCGTGACTTTCTTAAGGATCCTAAGACCAGAAAATCCTAGTTCTAGAGAATCAAACCTGAGCTTAGGAAGTTTTAAAGTTGGTCTTCCAATACGATCTCATCGAAACTGGAATCAAATTCTGTCCAATTCACTCTGAATCGAAACGTGTAATAGCATTACAGAATGGAATCGTGTTAACGATCGTAGTCCTTTTTTTTAGTAGCTGCTTGCTCTCTGCACCGAGACCGACCCGCTCGATGCGATAGCGAACGTCTAATTAAATTCGAACCCTCCGAGCATTCGCAATTAAAAGGAAACTTTCTCCATTCATGGCACGGACATCCACTGCCCTATTTCTTTCCTTTGACAGCTCATAACGTTTTACGAGCAAATCATGTTTAAATTATTATTTTGCTCATCACTAGTTCGAATAAATAAGATATGAGATTTGTCCGGAAAGTATCCGACCTAGTGGTGTGCCATGAGTAAGCGATAATTCTCATTAATAGTGATGATATTCCCTTCGAATTACTCTCCCTTGGAAGCCACAAAATTCCTTCAGCGATCCTTCCATTTTCCAGGTGATTGCAAGGAGTGCTCCCTAGCACTCCTTGCAGTCACCTTTCTTGAAAAGGATCCCAAAGTTGTGTGAGGCCATGTTTCACCAGAAATTGCTGAATAAGCTGCAATGATTGGACAGGTCCGTCCTTGAGGCGAAGAATTCAGTTGTTTATACGATAGAAACATCATACATAACTTCCCTCATCCTGCTCCAGCTTGTTCTCTGCATTCCACTGACCATCCCTTTGCCAACACTGATATTTGTACAATTCCGGATTCAGTTCAGATTCTAATTAGCAGTGGTGATTACATTTGTAGTTCCGACTAACGATACAAATTATACGGTTCAATATGATGTAGACTCATAAACGGGAACCATCCCTCCCACCCTTGGAGCCCAGCGTTTGCGTTAATTTTATACGTAATTTATTGCACCTAAACTGCTCGAGTGTGAAGTCTCAGGCATGGGGTGTTGCTCTGTGTGCATGGCAGTATTAAATTCCTACAGGAGGATATTACGCAGTATTCGCAACCAAGATACACAGGATTGGCTGGGACTCGATTTCAAGTCCAATTAGCGAGAAGATAGGTACACCCTTCTGATAGAGGCAAAAGCAGAACCCTTTAAGCATGTTCAGCCACAATTTCGATAATCCGAGTATAATTTGTTACGCATGTCCAAATCGCAATTTCGCTCCTTGATATAATTAATCATCTGAATCTATTCTATAAATACGGTTCGATTAATCTGAAGGCTTCTGAGGTAGTCGAAACACTTATTTTCCAGAACTGGGCTTCTTTGCAATAGTTCAGAATTATTGAAGATTCTTTTATCATGAGAATATTGTCATCATGTTAATTTGCCTGAAAGATGAGCATTATGAACACCCAAATTTGCATGTGACACGCCCATTTACATCAACCACGCCCACTAGTGTATTTAATCCCCACGCCTATTTGCATGAATCACGCCCTTCATACATGCCCACTTCTGGGATATTCCCCTTTGATAAGCATACTTTTTATCAACCACGCCCACTAGTCTATTTAATCCCTACGCCCATTTTCCTTGACCAATTATTTTATACACTTACTCATTGGATATGCCTATCTGACTCACCCATTTTTATGACCCTCACCAACTAGTCTGTCCTTCAAGATTTTCTTTCAAGATACCTTCAAGTTTGAAGGCATCTTCGACCAACTGCCATTATTCTCAATAACGTTTTTTATGAACACTTGAAACGCCTATTTCAACGCCCACAGTACACGCCCACTTTCTAGACATTTTTCTTAGAAACGCCCATATTAAATTAACATGATCACTAGTCTCTTGAATCCGTGCAAGTAGTAAGGAATCCTTCTACAAATCACATTTTCGTGGATCATGTCTCTTGGCTCCAGTTTTGACCACGCCTATTTTCCTAAATAACACCCATTACACGTGTACATATTTCGGATATTTTCGTTGGACAGGCCCTTTTTTATTTACCACGCCCACCCGTCTATTCAATCCCTGCAAGTATAAATCTCCTGTTTGCAAAATATTTCTTCGTAACTTCCTACACGACGTCTATTATATACGCCCAGTTATTGGATACGCGCCTTCAAAACACACGTATTAATGACCCACGCCCACTAGTCTTTTCATTTTCTGGAATTATAAAGGCATGCTTGTTCTTCTCGCATTCTCTTAATCACTTTATTTTCTACAAATATTTGGCCACACCGAATTTCCCAAGTTACGCCCATTTTCCCGAATCACGCCCTTTTTTCTGAATCACGCCCTTTTACCTGAATTACTCTCATTTTCCTTAATCATTTTCATTCAACATGGCCGATTCACATGCCAAATTTCCAAACATTTCCACCAGACGCGCTCATTTTGATGACATACTGACTAGACGGTTCAATTCCTGCAAATTCACTTCTATTTGCCTCATTCACTGCTATTATATACGCCTACATCTTGGGCATGTCCCTTTGACACGCTTATTTTTATAAACCACGCCTACTAGCCTGTATATTCCCAGCAAGTAATAATCTTACTTTTGTGAACCATTTTTTATAACCTCCAATTTGCTCGCCCACGTATCTTGGCAGGAGACTTGACCTTGCCTGTTTTTCTTAACCACGCCCATTATATACGCCCATTTTTGGACACGTCCCTCCAGAACACCAATTTTTATTACCCACGCCCACAAATATATTTCAAACCTGAACGTATGAAGGCACTTAATCCAAATCCCATTTTCATTGATCATGATCGTCTCTGTGAGCACTAGACCACGCCTATTTTCCTCAATAACGCCTACCGTATGCGCTCTTTTTTTGAACATGTTTCTTTGATACGCCTATCTTTATTAACCAAGTCCACCATTCTATTCATTCCCTGGAAGTAGAAACCTTTTTTTTGGAAAACAGCTTGTTGTAACATCCAATTTGCTTGATCACGTCTCTTGGAAGGAGACTTGACCTTGCCTGTTTTTCTTAACCACGCCCATTATATACGCCCATTTTTGGACACGTCCCTCCAGAACATCAATTTTTATTATTCACGCCCACAAATGTATTTCATACCTGAATGTATGAAGGCACTTATTCCAAATCCCATTTTCATTGATCATAATCCTCTCTGTGAGCACTCGACCACGCCTATTTTGCTCCATAAGGCCTACCATATGCGCCCTTTTTTGGAAATGTTTCTTTGATATGCCTATCTTTATCAACCACGTCTACTATTCTATTTATTTCCTGGAATTATGAACCTTTTTTTTTGGAAAACAACTTGTTGCAACATCCAATTTGCTTCATCACGTCTCTTGGCAGAAGACTTGGCCATGCCTGTTTTTCTAAACCACGCCCATTATATACGCCCACTTTTTGGACATGCCCACAAGACACGCCTATTTTAATTGAACGCTTGATCACTTCTCAAGGCTGAAGACGTGATCACTCTCATTCTACTAAGTCAACCCTTATACACATGGTTACTTCTGATTCGAAAGGATTTTTTTTTTTGTAAAAAAAAGGTTTAGATCGGATGAATAGTGTAGGCTAAAAATTTATTTGTCCACAAATTCTTTTTTGCTCACTGTGCGACGCCTACTAGTCTATTTAATTCCTGGAAATTTGAACACATATTTTTTGAACTCTCATTCTCATTGATTGCGTCTTTTGGCCAAATTATTGACCATGCCCATTTCTTTTAAAAATCATTTCAAGGAATTGATGATATTTAAATTGAAGGAAACCACTTCCTCGGCCAAAGGAGATGTAGAAAGCCTGTCTATGCACGGAAATACTATTTAGAAAAGGTGAACCACTTAGCAAGTTGGCAGAGAGCCAACTGGAATCCCTGCACAAGAACGCTAAGCTTCCTGCATTCTAAGCGCACCTGGACGACTTCCGCCATTAATAGATTATCCGATAAACATTCATCTTAGTCTGCCTCCTGGTGAAACTACATTACCGGTTGGCTTTAAAGCGCAGGAAACGGAATCTAACCACAAAATTCCCTTATTCACGCTGTCCACATTTATTATGATTATTTTTTGTTTATTATTATTTCATCATCATCATTATAGAAAGCGCTATTGAACCCGATTGTCCTTCATTTGAGCAAAAAGTGGCAAATCAGTATGGACGTGTGGCCGTGCGGTCTCTCAGACCGCACAAGTCTACCTTTTTAGCACATAGTTCGTGAGTACCAATGGACTTTTGTGAGTCACTTGGATGTCCACACGCTACGGAAGTGCTTAATAACTCTTAAAAATTACGCAGAGCGTCACCTGTTGCGTCTGCAATAGGAATGGCAAGCGTTTTACTTAATCCTACTGCCAAAGAACTAGAACGAATACCTGCAAGTCCCTAGGCTCAAAGTATTTAATATACGAGACGACTATATGCTGCTGACTCGTTTGATATCGACCGCTTTGAAAAGAATAAAAAAATTTACCCTTTTATCAGAATATCTTTACAAAGTCACAAAAAATTCAAAAAAAACAAGAAAAATTCCATAAATTAAACTTAAAATTTTTTTGAAGTATTTATTTATTCTTGCTCTCATGGTAGGAACAGACTGATTATTGTTTATCTGAATGCACTGCAAAATAGTTCAGCTGACTCGGTGATACAAATACACAAATTGCTAGTAGCTTCAATTTGAGCCATCCACGAAGAAAATGAGACTAGAAGAAAAGCTTTCAGCACAGGGGCTAGTTAACAAAATGTTCCTTATTTATTTTTTCACTACTGATCTAAAAAAAAAGGATATCATAACACGTCAAATTTTATTTGTTGTCTCAATTTCAAATGCTAATTTCCTGATTTGTTTTATTTGTTATCCATTGATATAAAAAACAATACAGTGATATAGCAAATTTAATTTGGCAATGCACATCTCAATTTCAAGATATTCAATTTGAACAATTTCTGGAAAACATCGGAACGGAAATTAAGTTTCCAGTACAATGGCCCAAATACGAGATTTCCTTATTTTGAATATTTCATCTTACAACCTTGATGAGCCGGCCCCCTATATTTACCCGTTAAATGGCAGTGATCAGCACTCTTCAAATAAAATCGGTTGATTTTCAGGGTATGATTAACCCTCCACAAAATGATGATGGTAATGACATCTGAATACAATTTCAGACCTCGGACTACCAAAGTAACTTAATTTCGAGTCCTTTCCTAATTCCCAATAATTGAACGACCCTTGTTACATAATTAGGTATCGAAGTTGCTCCCTTTAGGAAAGCTGCTCTTTGCTTCGAATATACTCTTGAAAACATTTTGTGGTTGCTTGTTTCAAGTTTCTATGGAACTTGAACCGCTTGTGAATGTCGAGTGGATTCCAAAGGAACCAATGGGAAATCAGCATGAGGTCAGTTGGACCTCTTCTCAAAATCTGCATTACCAGAGGCTACTGGTTTGGAATCAATATTTTTTTAGTAATGATTTTTATTTCGAAACTTTGAAAAACTTGCTCTCTTAATCATCTTTATCATCAGCAAAAGATGCTCTATTAACATTTTTGGTTTAAGGACATTGTTTAAATTAACAAATAATTAGGATCCTAAGACTGTTTCTTGTAATACTCTTGCATCATCAGCTTCGCATACAGATTTTACGTTTTTGACTTCAAAATGAATTTCTTCAATTTCAAATTCATGACGCAATTCATTTGCAAAGACCAATCGATTGAATAATGTCTAGGTCGTTCGTTTCCGTATTACCGAGTGGCTACGAAACTCTCAGTTGGTTATCGATCATGAGGCAAATTCCTCATTGGACAAGACGGGAAACGGATGCCAGGCAGCAATCTGGCCACACCTGGTTCCACCCGCTTCATTCCAATCTTGGAATCGTTTCTTTTTTCATCACTGAAGAAGGGTCGAAAAGTTTCGAAGGCCTTTTTGTTGCTACCACTCCCACTTTTTCAGCTTTTGTGTCATCCCCTAATCCACATTCCCTTAGATGATATCAGTTCATCTATAAGGTTATTCAAACAATACAAGTTTTGGAATGCTGCATAATTACGAAATTAAAAAAGAAATTTAAGACCCGAAATATTTTTTCAAGCTAACGAAAGAAAGATAAATATTTTTGAAAATATTTGCATACGCAACAGAAAAATTAACCTTTTAGAACAAAAATCAGAATTTCTAACAAAAAAAGATTAATTTTTCACCAAAAGTGAAATGATTACATTTTCAGCGAAGAAAATTAATTCTTAAAAAAAAATTTACAACTTAAGAGATAAGCTTTCGTTCGGAATTATGAATCTTAAAGAAAATTTGAATTAGTTTAACATTCAACCAAAAAGATAAATTGTAAACAAGAAATGGAATAGTTCAATTTTCAGTTATAAAGGTTAACTTACAACCAAACATGAAACAAATTTTTAACAAAATAGTGACATTTTTCACCAAATGTAAATCTTCAACTAAAAAGTAAATTTTTAATAAGGTAGTTAAACTTTAAATCAATTGGTTGAATTTTTTTACAAAAGAAGATAACTTTTTAACAAAAGAATTTCGTCTGTGATAAAATAATGAAATTTTCCTCCAAATAGTAAAATTTGTAACCGAAGGAGGTGAATTCCAAACCAGAAATATAATATTAAACTTTTAAAACCAAAAAAAGAAGTGTTCATAATAATAGTTGGAATTTATTTTTAATTTTATTTTATGTTAATCTGCCATCAGAAATAATTTTTTAATTATACCAATTTTCTCAAAGGAAAGAAAATGTCAAAGAATTTAATTCAAAGTATTATTTTACGAGTATCAAATAATTTTAACACATTATTCATTGTTCGATTAACGATTATATAGAATGACGTTTAAATTTCGCATTTAAAAGTAGAAGAGGATTTAGCTTTAGTCTCATATGACATTTTGAGGGTGGCTTCACCGGAATACAAGTTGTCACAAAAGGTAGGGGTGAGTAAAAAATAGCTGAAAATAGCGTCACATAATACGAGGATGCTCTCTAAAATCGATTGAACTGATATGGGAATTAAAGGAGAAACACACTTTTATATTCCTTTCATAAAGTTGGCTAATTTCATGAAATTTTTAATAGGTTGGGAATGTTGCATCTCAGTTTCTATTTTATGGATTTTCCACGATTGGTAAAGAGAAAAGATAAGAGAGGAGGAAAATAAGGTAGGGAAAGAGATAAGAAAGAGGACTGTGGCAATGGAAGAAATAGTCAAGGTGTTAGGATTAATGGAAGATGGAAAAGCACCTTGTAATCTGCAATGGAGTATAGAGAGGAGGTATGTGTTCAGAGTTATGGAAAAAAAGAGTAAGGGTACCCATAGTGAAGAAGGGCAAAGGAGAGGAGGTTAAAGATTGGAGTACAGTGACGCTAAAGCGAAAATTGTATAAAGTATATATATAGTCGTTCCATTTGAGGGGGGGGGGGAGAGAGGAGGAAAGAGAGAAGAAAAGAAAGAAGGAAAGAGAGGAGAGAAATGAGGTTAGAGGGAGGAAAATACGACAGGGAAAGAGATGAGGAAGAGGACCATGATAATGGAAGAAATAGTCAAGGTGTTAGGAATAATGAAAGATGAAAGAGCACCTTGCAATGTGCAGCGAGGTATGGAGATGAGTTTTAGAAGAATAGTATTGATACTCATAGTGAAGAAAGGCAGATGAGAGGAGGTTTAAGATTAGAGTAATGTGGCGCTATTGCAAAATATGCGTGAAGTATATGCAGCTGTTTTATCGGAGAGAGAGAGTGAGAGAGAGAGAAAGAGAGAGAGAGCAGGAAAAGAAGATGGAGAGAGAGATTGGAAGGGAGAAGGAAAGAGAGAACGAAAGGGAGAAGAAAAGGAATAAGGTAGAAATGAGAAAAATACCGCAGGGAAAGAGATGAGAAAGAGGAGCATGATAAGGGAAGAAATAGTCAAGGTGTTAGGAATAATGAAAGATGAAAAGGCACATTGTAATGTGCAATAAAGTACGGAGAGGAATTTTGGAAACATAGTAGTGATACCCATAGTGAAGAAAGGCAGAGAAGAGGAGGTTAACGAATCGAGTAAAGTAGCGCTATTGCAAAAAACGTATAGAGTATATGTAGCTATTTTATCGGAGAGAGAGATAGAGAGATCAGGAAAAAGGGAAGAAGAAAAAGGATGAAAGGGAGAAGAAATGATAGAATAAAAAGAAGAAGGAAAGGATTGAGGTAGAAAGGAGGAAAATACGGCAGCAAAAGAGGCGAGGAAGAGGAGTGGGATAAGGGGAGAAATAGTCAATGTGTGAGGAATAATTAAAGATGGAAAAGCAACTTGTAAAGTGCAACAAAGTACGGAGAGGAGTTTTGCAAAAATATTATTGACATCCATAGTGAAGAAAGACAGAGGAAAGGAGGTTAAAGATTATAGTGAAGTGGCGCTAATGCAAAAATTGTATAAAGAGTTTGTAGCTCTTTCATGAGAGAGAGAGAGAGAGATAGAGAGAAAAAAGAGAGACGGAAAGGAGTTAGGTTGAAAGGAAAAAAATACGGCAGTAATGAGATGATGAACAGGAGCATCACAAGGGGGAAAATAGTCAAGGTATTAGGAATAATGAAAGATGGAAAATCACCCTGTAATGTGCTATGGAGTATGGAGAGAAGATAAGTGTTCAGAGTTATGGAAAAAAAATAGTGATACCCATAGGGAAGAAAGGCAAAGAAGAGAAGTTTAACGATAATAGTAAATTGGTGCTAATGCAAAATTGTATAAAGTATATGTAGCTGTTTGACCGGAGGGAGAGATAGGGAGAGAGGGCAGGAAACAAGGAGGAAAAGATAGAATGAAAGGAAGAAGGAGAGAGAGAATAACAGGGAGAAGAGAAGAAACGAGGTAGAAAGGAGGAAAAAATGGCAGGGAAAGAGATCAGGAAGAGGACCATGATAAGGGAAGAAATAGTCAAGGTGTTGGGAATAATGAAAGATGGAAAAGCACCCTGCAATGCGCAATGAGGTATGGAAAGGAGTTTTGGAAAAATAGTATTGATACCCATAGTGAAGAAAGGGAGATGAGAGGAGGTGGAAGATTAGAGTAAAGTGACGCTATTGCAAAAAATGTACGAAGTATATGTAGCTGTTTTATCGGAGAGAGAGATAGATAGAAAGAGAGAGAGCAGGAAAAGGAGATAGGAGAGAGATTGGAAGGGAGAAGAAAAGGAATGAAGTAGAAAGAGGAAAATATGGTAGGGAAAGAGATGAGGAAGAGGAGTATGATAAGGGAAGAAATGATCAAGTTGTTACGAATAATGGAATATGAAAAAGCACCTTATAATGTGCAATAAAGTACGGAGAGGAGTTTTGGAAACATAGTAGTGATACCCGCTGTGAAGAAAGGCAGCGACGAGGAGGTTAAAGATTAGTGGCGCTATTGAAAAAAATGTATAGACTACATGTAGCTGTTTTATCGGAAAGACAGAGAGAGAGAGAGCAGAAAAAAAAGAAGGAAAGAGAGAATGAAAGGGAGAAGGAAAGATTGAAAGAATGGGAGAAGGAGAGGACTGAGGTAGAAAGGAGGAAAATATGGCAGGGAAAGAGATGAGGAAGAGGAGTGTGATAAGGGAAGAAATATTCAAGGTATTAGGATTACTGAAAGAAGGGAAAGCAACTTGTAATGTGCAATAAAGTACAGAGAGGAGTTTTGGAAACATATTAGTGATAC
>CAKNXH010000461.1:33819-45855 GCA_932178445.1 Andricus quercusramuli
GGGATGGGATGGGATGGGATGGGATGGGATGGGATGGGATGGGATGGGATGGGTCAAAAGTTCTGGAATGTGAATGAAACTGTAAAAGAGTACAAAAAGGAACTAAAATTGAGTGCAAAGCGCGCCCAGCGGCGCTATTCACTTTTATGATGATTTTAGCGAATGTTCATTAGTGAACGAGCAGAAAAGCGTTGTTCGTTTCGTACGTACATTCGTGCAACAAACCGGACTTCACGCGAGAGCGCGAAATCGTGCCGAGTAAACAATACGCGACGAGGAGAACGAGCAAATCCCCGAGGTTTTTTGTTTTATTTGCCGCGTTTCCCTGCAAATTTAATATCACAGTGCGCTACTGTACCTGGCGACCCCCCCCCCCCCCCCACCCCCTCCACCTACAACATATGCTGAATATTTGCATAAAATCCAAGAGCCATATATCGCCGTCGGATTACCGGGAACGCTAAGCCATAGGTACCTACTTTCACGAATTGACCATCATGTTTGCCAAAAGCTTTGGAAACTACATTTGAACAATTTTTTATAATTTTTTTTATCGTTTCTGGAACTCGATTCTAAAGTCTATAAATATGACAGAGTGATAAAAAATTTATGCAATATGTAGACTCGGGAGGCAGAAAAAAATATTTTATCTTGTCGTACCTTCAATTTCTTTCATTGAATTGAAAAAAATTTATATTTTCTTATAATTACAAACAAGATGTGTGATCCGTGTTTCGATGCCTTCAAATGCTCAACCGTGTTAGTTATCTTTTTTTTTTTTTTGAAATCGAAAAATTCCAAAATCCCAAGATTTTATCAAAACATAAGTTAAATTTATAATATAGAGCAATTATGAGATGAAAAAATTAATTTTCAACACGAAAAAAAGAAATTTCAATCAAAAAGTAACATTTCAGTCGAAAAAGGTGATTTTTACAGTGAAAACATTCATCTTCTACAGAAAGAACACGACTTTTTTTACAAAATATGTCAATTTTCAATAAAATTGTTGAGTTTTTGAGACAAAATAATAAATAATCTATAGAAAGTTTGAATTTTTAGCCCAAAAAAATGATTTTCTAACAAAAAGGTCAATTTTCTAACATAAATGAAGGTTTGATGAAAAAATTTTAATTTTCAACCAAAAAGTTGCATTTATAATCAAAAAGGATGAATTTTTCAATCAAAAAGATTAATTTTTGACCTAGAAAAGACCAATCTTCAATAAAATACCAGTAGATGAATCTTCAAAAATTTAGTTGTTCAATAAACTGGTAATTTTTCAACAAAATGTTATTTTTTTACCAAAAAGTTAAATTTTCATGAAAGTATTTGAATTTTCAACTAGTTTTTAAACAAAAAATATAGGAATGAATGATTTTTCATTTCCACAATGACAACTTGACAAAACTCAGTGACGAAAAAATGAACAATTTTTTTGTTTATAAAAAAATACACAATTATCTTCTACTAAATGGAAGAAAATAGGGGGATGAGACACTAACAAGAAAAATATTGAATTCTATCAAGCCACTTCAATGTACAATGTACATATTTCTTGCAACAAAAAAAAAGATTTATTATCATTATTATTAATAAAAAGACTATATGAAAAACTAAAAATTTATAGCTCTTATTTAGAAAAAAATAGTTATAAACAATGATAATTTGCTTTAATAATTATTTTTGCTAAATTGAATTAATTTATTACTCACCGTGGATGAAAAGTAGACAAATATTATTATTAATAATAATCAATTGTTCAAACAATTCATTTTGTCAAATCCAATTAAATATTCAACTCAATTCAATTAAAAATTGGGCAAAAAGTGGAAAATTAACAAAAAAATGCAATTTTCTTGGATTATTCTAATTGAATATTGTTAACAATGATAATGAATAGTTAAAACAATTTGTTCGTTCACATCAATTATCACCTCACTCTTTTTGAAAATTGGACAAAAAGTGGAGAATCTTTGAAAAAACCGCGACTTTTTATCTCTATTCTAAGAGAAAATTGCCAAAAACAATAATAAATTGTTTAAACAATTTTTCTTTTCAAAGAAAAATGTAACAGCTGATATGTAACAAACAAAAATTTTATTTCGATCGAAAAAGCTGAATTTGACTGGGAAAGTCAATTTTTTAACTCTTAAAAAAAAATTTGAGCCCACTTTGAAATATATTTATTACTTGTGGATGTTTGAAAAAAAATAAAAAAATATTCCATAAATTTTCGGCATTCCTTAAAAGTTTTAAAATATTTTGAATCCTTCGAAAACTTCTACAATTCCTAATTCTCTTTTGAAATTAATGAAAATCTTCCTAAAATTTTAAAAAATCTTTCAAAATTTAAAAAATTTTCCTTTTCAAATAATCCCTTCAAATCAATTTTCCAACATAAAAAATTTTTTATATTTTCAATTGATTTTGAAATCTTTTCAAAAATTCCAAACAATTTTCGAAATGATTCAAAGTTTTTGCTGGAACTTTTCTAAAATCTATCAAGATTAAACTAATTACCTTAAAATTCTTCACACTTTTCTGACAGTTATGGAAATCCTTAAAAATTTGGTCAAATTTTTCCTAAAATTTTTCAATATTGCAACAAATTTTCAAAAATCCCTCAAAACTAAACGAATTGCCTTAAAATCTTTCATTTTTTTGACAATTTAGAAAATCCTTGCGAATCTGTAAGGATATTTAAATTTTGTAATATTGCAAAGTTGAAAATTTTTGCATTAAAATCTTGTACGTTCTTTTTTTAATCTTCAATAAATCATTTGTAATCTTTTCAAAACTTGTTTAATTTTCTATAAAAATTAATTTTCATATTAAACACAAAACACAAAACACCCAAAAAGTTAAATTTACATTGAAAAATTCTCCTTGGTAATCTTGGTAATATCCACCTCCTGAAATTTAAACAATAATGTATTTTTTTATTATTTAATATTTCACATTTTTTTATTTCTTTCAGAACTTTTGGATCAGTTCTTCTACAGTGTCCCGTATTACCCGTTTGTCTTGTGTTACCCCAGTGTTCCGTGTTACTCCAGAGTCCTGTATTATCCCGTTGCTGAGTCTTACCTCCGTCATTCGTTTTACCACGGTGTCCCGTCTTACCCCAGCGGCCCACCTTAACCCCATGACCCGTCTCGCCCCTGTTTTTCATCTTACCCGTGTGTTTCATATTACCCAACTGTCCCGTAGTACCGTGGTGTCCCATCTTAACTTGGCGACCCGCCATACTGCGGTGACCCGTCTTACCTCGGTGACCATCTCTCCCCGGTGGCCATCTCACCCCAGTGACCATCTAACCCCAGTGACCATCTTGCCCTGGAGTTCTGTATTACCCCGGTAATCTATTTTACCCCAGTGACCAATTTTACATCGGTGACTCATTTTACCCCGGTGACCCATTTTACCCCAGTGACTTATTTTACCCCGAAGATCCATATTATCCCAGTGACCCTTTCCACCTTGGTGACCCATCTTACCCTGAAGTTTCGTTTTACCCCAGTAAAGCGTCTCACCCTGGTGTCCCGTCTTACCCCGGCGGCACATCTTAACCCCATGACCCGTCTCGCCCATGTTTTTCACCTTACCCCTGTGTTTCGTCTCACCCAACTGTCCCTTAGTACCGTGGTGTTCCATCTCACCTTGGCGACCCGCCTTACTGCGGTGACCCGTTTTACCCCGGTGACCATCTTACCTCAGTGACCCTCACCCTGGTATTCTGTCTGACCCCGGTAATCTATTTTACCCCAGTGACCAATTTTACATCGGTGACTAATTTTACCCCGGTGACCCATTTTACCCCGGTGACTTATTTTACCCCGGAGATCCAAATTATCCCAGTGACCCTTTCCACCCTGGTGACCCGTCTTACCCTGAAGTTTCGTTTTACCCCATTGACGCGTCTCACCCTGGTGACCCGTCTCGCCCCGGTCTCCCTATTTTAATATGAATTGAGATTCCTTCATTTGCGGGATTCGCGACGAAATAAAATTCCATGATATCCAGGTCGTAATTTATGCTTGATTTAATTTATTCTTTGAAGGACCCGTAGGCATAATACGCGTACCGACGGGGTCCAGGAACAAAAGCGTTTTTTAAAACGAATTTATCGCTGTGCGCTTGTGATCGCCGCAAACACGTTCATTTTCCCCCATACAATGTGCAAACCCCGGTTTCCAACCCTCCAACCACTCCCGAACCCCAGGCCTAGTCGGACATTTACGAGTTTACCACTGCATTTTTAAACCCGTTTTTCAGTTCCTACGGGAACATTAGCCCCGTAGTTGTCACCGGTCCGAACCGTAATCCAGACGAACTTGTCACACATCCAAAGCAAAAAGGGCACTGATTTTTTTTTCACACAATGTCAAACTTAGGGATGTAGTCGGGAAAGTTTGAAAGGTGAATCTTCATTGGAATGTTTTTTTCGATTGAGGATTTTCTGAGAAAAGTTTCTTCTCTCGATCTCTCTAGTAGCTTAATGGGAAAGCACATGACCGGCAATCAGAAGTTCTGTGGTTCGATTCCCGGCAAAATAATGCGTTAATTTTCTGAAAAAAGTGATAAGAACTTCCATTTTATACCCGTAAATTATTGAGCATTTGAATGAAAAAAATATTTTTTATTTTAAAAGTTTAAAAAAAGTTGAAAATTGATTTTTTTGTCAGAAAGTTTTTTTTCGAAATGAGATGACAAATTTTTTTATAAATAGCGATCATGCTTACATAATAACATAGAATGAAAAAATATTATCAGGTGTCAAAACAATTATTGATCTTTCAATTTCGTAATAACTCGTCTGGTTTCCTTGAAATTGTAAAGTAAATAAAATGCCATGAATCTGAAGTATTTTTCCGACTCCAGTTTATGAGAAACAGCTTATCAAAATTTGTCATAAGTGTTTTTCTGTATTTTATAAAAATGAGGAACGTCACCGCTATTCTGTGCTTAACCTTGGTGATTTTTACTGATCCTGTTGGTAAATATAATAATATCGATAATTATCAGAAATCATTCAAATTGGATTAACAAATCGCAGTAATTACTGGTAAAAACATACCAATTGGATTATTCAGAATATGTACTAATTCGTATGTGAAAAATGACTAATTCACTTGTGAAATATACTTTCAAGTAGTACAGTCAAACTTGGCGAGACAGGATATTGCTAGAGAAAATCGGTGGTAATTCTTAAGTCTGACGAGTCAGTCCGAAGTGACTTTCAAAATCAGTCGATTTGACTAGCTGATTGAATCAGTAATTTTGAGTGAGCTCATCGGTAACCTCAAAAATCAGTCATTTAAACTGATCTAAACAGTAACTTTAATTGAATGGTTTGGTAATTATAAATGGTTTATTCAGTCGCTTTCACTGATTACATCAGTCAGTTTTCAATGATCTACTGAGTATTTTCCGCTGACCTTATCAATCATCTTTAGTGATCTGCACGGTAACATTCAACAATTGAATAAGTAATTTAAATCATTCAACTGTAACTATGACAAATTAAATGAGTAATATTAAATTGCCTAAACTTTAACAACCAATGATTTAATTATTCATGTTTAACAGTCTTATTAGTAGCTTGCACTAAATTAATCAGCCTCTTTGAGAGGTCTCAACTGTAATTTTCACTGATGTGATCAGTGATGTCAAATTATCCAATCAGCAACTTTCACTGACTGAAAAAGTCATTTTAATTCATTTATTGCGTAATTTTTACTGATAGAATCATTTATTCTGAGTGACTTCATCAGTTACTTCGCTGACCAAATCAGTCACTTTGAATTAACATGATTCCAGCTTTCACTGATGAAATTAATTATTTCAAATTATCTCATCAGAAACGTCGGCTGACGGCATCAGACATCTCAAATGAAGTAAAATTGAAAATTTGACTGTTACATCAGTCATTTCTGATGATCTCGTCAGTCACTTTGAAAAATTGAATTAGTGGTTTTGAATTATCGAAACAATAAATCTCTCTGTTGAGGACAGTGATTTGGGTTATGTAAGCTTCAAATTTGACTAAAAAAATCAGTCATTTTCATTGATCAAAGTAGTAACTTCACCCATCAGTTCGTACTTTTGAATGATCCAGGCTGTAACATTCACCAATTGAATCAGTTCTTTGAAATGATCTATCCAGTAACTATCGTCACTTGCATCAGTAGCTTCCAGTGAATTAATCAGTCACTTTGAAGGACTTAATCTGTAAGTTCAACTGATCGAATCAATGATTTGTAATGAACGACCTGTGATTTTCATTATCATAATCTTTGCTCTAGAATTATCTTATCAGTAACTCTCACCAATTAAATAAGTAATGTCGAATTACCTTAAATTCAACTTCCAATGATGAAATCATTCATTTTTAATGGCAGAATCAGAAGCTTGCACTGAATTAACCAGCCTTTTTAGAGGTCAAATCTGTAATCTTGACTGATGAAATCAGTGATTTTTATTTATCCAATCAGCGATTTTTACTGACTGAAGAAATCATTTTGAATGATAATTGTGTGATTTTCACTGATAAAATAATTTTTTTTGAGCAATTTTATCAGTTACTTCCGCTAACCAAATCAGTCATTTTGAATTATCAAAATTCTAACTTCCACTGATGAAATCAATCATTTTAATTGACATTGTCAGGATCGTTGGCTGATGGCATCATACGTTTTAATTGATGTGAAATGTACAATTCGCTTATCAAATGAGTCATTTCTAATGATCAGACCAGTCACTTTGACCACTTAAATCAGTCGTTTCAAATCATTTGAACAATAGCTTTCTCTGTTGATGTCAGTTATATGGGTTATATTATTATATGGGTTATATGAACTTCAAATTTCACTGATAAAATCAGTAATTTTTCTTCATCTAACAGACAACTTCAGCTATCAGTTAGTAATTTTGAATGATCCAAACTGTAGCATTTACCAATTAAATCAGTTCTCTCAAGCGATCTCAACAGTGACTATCACCACTTACATCAGTAGCTTTTAGTGAATCAATTAGTCATTTTGAACAGCCTAATCTTTAATTTTCACTGATCAAATCAATCAGTTCTAATAAACCATCTGTTAGTCATGCTAATGTAATCGGTACTTTGAAATTATCTTATCAGTAACTTTAATTGATCCAACTAGTCATTTTGAATAATCTCATGTTCCATATTTACTGATGATCAGTCATCTTTCTTGATCTAATGAGTAGCTTTCACTGACCGGATCAGTTATTTGGGGTGATGCAATGTGAAATTTTCACTGATAAAATTAGTCACTTTTCAGTAATCTGAAATGTAATTTTGACTGATTGAATAATTAAATTTAAATGGTCCGATAAGTTAATTTCACTTCAGTCATTTCAAAGTATCCAATCTGTAATTTGCAATAAAGATATTATTGATATTTAATAATATTCAATTTGTAACTTTCACTGGCCAAGCCACTCATGTTGAGTGATTCAATGTGTAATTCGCACTGTTTGAATCAATCATTTTCAATAAAGTATCTGTAATTTTTACTGATGTATTTAGTGTTGTGTAATGATCTTATCAGTAACTTTCACTGATCCAATTAGTCATATTGAATGGTCTCATACTCAGTTTTTACTGATAATCAGTCACTTAATTTAATCTGACAAGTAGGTCCCACTGACCGAATCAATTGTTTTCAGTGAGGCGATGTGTGATTTTCACTGATAAAATCAGTAATTTTCAAGTAATGTAATTCACACTGTAACTTTCACTGATTAAATAATCAAATTTAAGTGGTCCGATAATTGAATTTCACTCCAATCATTTCCATGTATCCAATCTGTTATTTTGAATAAAGAAATCAGGGATATTTAAGGATTTGATCTGTAACTTCCCCTGGCTAAACCAGTCATTTTGAGTGATTCAATGTGCCATTTCCACTGATTGAATCCATGATTTCCAATGAACCGTCTATAATTTTTACTGATGAATTTGGTGCTCTGGAATTATCGTATCGGTAACTTTCACTGATCTAATCAGTCATTTTAAATGATATCAAATTCAATTTTTACTGATCCTCAGTTATTGAATGTGATCTCATATTCAATTTTTACTGATCATCAGCCATTGAACGTGATCTAATGAGTAACTCCTACTGACTGAATCAGTTGTTTTCAGTGATGCAATGTGTAATTTTCACTGATAAATTCAGTCATTTTTAAGTCATCTAAACTGTAACTTTCAATGATTATCTAATTATATTCAAATAACCTGATGAGTAGATTTCACTTCAATCATTTCAAAGTTTCCAATTTGTAATTTTGACTGAAGAAATCAGGGGTATTAAATGTTTTAATCTGTAAATTTCACTGGCCAAGCCAGCCATTTTAAGTGATTCAATCTGTAATTTCTACTGATTAAATCAGACATGTCAGATGATCTAGCCAATAACTTCCACTATTAAACCAGTGATTTGAAATTGTGATGAATTATCTACAATAATTATTATTATTCATAATAACATAGATTCTAATTAACATAATAAACATAATAATCATAAATAAAAACATAATAAATTAATTTCTTTAATTAATTCTTTTCTGAAAAAAGATCATTCCTTTCGCTCTGATGGGAGTCAACCCACAGAACGTCTGATTTCCGGTCAGTTGCTTTCCCATTAAGCTACTAGAGAGATCAAAAGAAGAAACTGTTATTCTCTAATGATAATGAAGATTCCTTGAAAAAATTTTTTTGTACCATCCAGCATAATATAGCGTGTATTTTTGAAAATAGTTCCTTCACTCGATCTCTCTAGTAGCTTAATGAGAGAACGAGTTGAAATAATTCTTGATTCATAGCTCCATCTTGTCTGAAAAAGACGTTAAAAATTTATGTTATTCTCTAATGATAATACAGATTCCTTGAATAATTAATTTTCTACTCTCTCTTTATTGTTTTTCAGAATTGGATTGGCGACGTAGAAGTGCAATTTATCCTGCTCCCCCTATTCAACTTAATGTTCGTCATTTCGAAAGTTCTTCTTTCAGTCGGGGTCGAATTTACCCATTAATACAAGAGTTTCACAAGGTAGGTTTGGATGAGACTCAAGAGCACGTAATTGGATTAATTCTGGGTCGTAGGTTGTTTCCATTCGTGGTTCCTGTTCCTAGTTCGGATAACCAGGATGCCTATGTTAGAGTTAAATTACACTTGCATGAGATAAATGTCAGCGAGATTGTATTAATACCGAAGGATGATTCTCTAAATAAGCTGTTCTTCAAGAAATTCAGGTCATCTAATGTGCGCATGGGCCAGATAGTACATTAAATCAACTTAAAAGAGAATGGGCACTACTGAGGATAGACTTAACGAGACCTAATTTAGGGAAATTAATATTTTCGCCAAATTTAAATGTTTATATTATATTTCAATGATGATAATGAAAAAATAAAGAATACTATGAGAAAATTTTGTAGAGGATGTTTCATTTTCCGGAATAGACGTCGCACCCCTTAAATCTTTCGCAGAAAGTCTTATCCCCAAATCTGATTCATGGATGAGTGGGGCTAAGCCTATTGGGTATTGTTGGATCGGGAATTCAGTTAAGTAAAAATATAAAAAATTTCAAAACTGTCCTTTTTCCTTCAAACATTATAGAAATAATTAAATTTCTTACACGAAAATTCCACTTGTGATCCTTCCCATAAGATTAAAGTTAAATTAAAAGTTTTCCTTAAATTGAACCTTCTCTTATGATCTTCTTCGGAGGATTTGAGAACGGATTGAATTTCTTTAAACAATCCCATGTGCGATACTTCCCATAGAATAGGAATATAATTTGAAGTTCCTCCTAAATTGAAGTTTTTTCCACGTTCCTCTCCGTAGGATCGGTCGAAGGATTGAAATCCTTCAAGTAAAATCCCACTCGTGATCCTGCACATAGGATGGCAACTTAATTTAAAGTTTTTCCTAAATCGAAGCTTCTCTTATTTTCCCCTCCATAGAATCGGAGGGAGGATTAAATTCGTTTTAACAAAATCCCACTCGCGATTCTCCAAATAGGATAGGAGGTTAATTTGAAGTTTTTCTTCAAACGAACCTTTCCTCGCGATCATCTGCGTAAGATCAGAGAAGGATGTGAATTGGTTCCAACAAAATTCCACTCGCGATCCTTTATATGAAGTAGAGGTTTCATTCAGAGTTTTTCTTTAGGTGAACCTTTTCTTACGATCATCCTTGCTGGATCAGAGAAAGGATAACATTTTTCAGCACAAAATCCCACTCGCGATACTCCCCACCGGAGAGGAGTTTAATTAAAAGTATCCCTAAATAGAAGATTTGCCTGTGTTCCACTCTGTAGGATTGCAGAGAGGATTAAATCCCTTTCGTGATCCTTGCAATAGGATAGGAGTTTGTTTTGAAGTTTTTTTCCGAATCGCAGCTTTTCTTACGTTCCCTTCCGATCGAAGAGAGGATTAAATTCGTTTTAACATAATCCCACTCGCGATCCTTTACACGGGATAGGACTTTAGTTAGAAGTTTCACTTCAAATGAATCTTTCCCACGATCCTCTGTGTAGGATCGTTGAAAAGATTGAACGCGTTCCAACAAAATCCCACTCGCGATCCTGTGCATAGGATAGGACTTCAACTAGAAGTTCTTCAAATCTCTCTCGCGATACTTCCCATAGGGAAGAAGTTTAATTTAAAGTTTTTCTCCAGTCGAAAATTACTTTGTGTTCCCTTCAATAGTATTGGAGAGAAGATCAAATTCGTTTTCACAAAAGCCCACTCGCGATCCTGGCCATATGATATTACTTCAACTAAAAGCTTTTCTTCGAATCCCACTCGCAATACTTCCTGTAGAATAGAAGTTTAATTTGAAGTTTTTCTTATATCGAAACTTCTCTTGTGTTCTCTTTGGTAGGAGCGGAGAGAGAATGAAATTAGTTTCAACTAAAGCTTTTCTTATGTTCCCCTCCGTAAAAAACAAAAGTTTCACTTCAAACTAACCTTTTCTTACGAACCTCCGCGTAAGATCAGGGAAAGGATTAAATTTCTTTACACAAAATCCAACTCGCGATCCTTCTAATAGAATAGGACTTCAATTTGATTTGAAGTTTTGCTTCAAATGAACCTTTTCCCACGATCCTTTATGTAGGATGGGGAATATATTGAATTTCTCCAAACAAAATCCCCCTCGCGATCCATCCAATAGGATAGGAGTTCAATTTAAAGTTTTACTTCATTCCTAGATTTCTTGATTTCACTCTCAATCCTCCGCAGTGGATAGAAGTTCGGTTTGAAAAAATTTCTCTAATGAACTGTTTCTCACAATCCTCTCCGTAGGATAAGAGAAACGATCCAATCCGTTTCAACAGAATCGTACTCGCAATACTCCACACATTATAAGAGTTTAATTTGAAGCTTTGCTTCAAATGAACCTTTTCTCATGAACCTCTCCGTAGGACCGGAGAAAGGATTGAATTCCTTTCAACAATCCAACTCGCGATCATCCACATAGGATAGGAGTTTTGTTTGTAGATTTTCTCCAAATGAACCGTTCCTCAGGATCTATTTCACAGGATCAAAGAAAGGATTGAATTTCTTTCAACAAAATCCAACTGGCAATCGTACCAATAGTTCAATTTGAAGTTTTTCTTCGAATGAAAATACTCTGACAATGTTTTGCGTAGGAATAATGAAAGGATTGTATTCGATTTAATAGAATCCCATGCACGCACCTCCACATACGATAGATTTAATTGAAAGTTTTGCTTTAAATTAACCTTTTTCAACGATCCTCTATGTAGGATCGTGGAAGGGATCAAATTTCTTCAAACTAAATCCCACTTGCGAAACTTTCCGTCGGAAAGAAGTTCAATTCAAGGTATTTTGTAATTAGTATTTAAACTAATTCGTTCAAAAAAAATCCCACTCGCGATCCTCTCCATAGATTAGAAGTTTAGTTTGAGGATTTTTTCATATGAACCGTTTCTCACAATCCTCTCCTTAAGATCGGAGAAACGATTCAATTTG
>CAKNXH010000461.1:45865-61344 GCA_932178445.1 Andricus quercusramuli
TTTAGTTTGAGGATTTTTTGATATGAATCGTTTCTCACAATCCTCTCATCAAGATCGGAGAAACGATTCAATTCGCTACAACAAAATCCTACTCGTAATCCTCCACATATGATAAGAATTTAATTTAAAGTTTAGCTTCAAATGGATCTTTTCTCACGAACCTCTCCGTAGGACCGGAGAAATTATTGAATTCGTTTCAACAATCCAACTCGCGATCATAGGGTCAAATGGACCTACGAGAGTAGGTCAAATGAACCTACTCTCACTATCTTTCAGTGAATCTGTATTATCATCAGAGAATAAAGAAATTTTCGAAGTCTTTTCATAATAGATGGAAACATGAATTGGGAATTATTTTTATTATTTTTTTTCTCAAAGAAGATCTTCTCCTTTCGCTCTGCTGCGAGCATTAGTATCAATTGTTTTCTCCTCCCCAATGAAAAATGGTACGGTATGTGTGTGCCTATTTCTTGATCATAAAATAAAATATTATTATGATACAGAATAAATACTAATCTTTTTATCAGCTAAGATATTGACTAGTATGAGTTCTGGAAGGTTTTGAAGAATATTCATCATTCAGACTCTCATAAGCAATTTAGATTTTTCTTCTTATTTCGAAAAAATGACGACTGTGATGGGTATTTTCTGTTTCACTTTAGTGATTATCACCAACTCAGTTGGTAATTATTATCATATCTATAATTTGCATAATAATATTTCTGGTGTTATATTTATTTCCTCGTATCTAATGATTAGCAAATTTTTGCTCATTACTAGATAACTTCTACTAATTAACTTGAAGGAAGTGATCTAATAATTAGTAGTAGAACATTAGTAACTAATTTAGGCGAAAGATTTAGATATTTATTTAAAGGGAACTAATTTCGTACTAGAAATATATCAATTTATTTTTGAGTCTGGAATATTAACGATAAATAGTTTAGAGAAATGTGATACGTGGCGAACAGAAATTTTTGATAAAAAAGTACGATTTTGTAACACTTTTAAATTTATTCAAACAATAACGAGATAATGTGAGGCTCGTTAATGAGTCACGTCACCTCCGCCAACAAACCAATATTATAATACACCGATAAAAATTAAAAAAAGAATATACATTTAAGCAAGCGTTAATTATTTTCCTTATCAAACTTAGGAAAAGTTGTAATCATTCTATATAAACACTTCTAGAAAGAAAAAAATTAGTTTCGAAGTTGAATAATCTTCTCTTTATTTTAAATTTTGTTACTGAAAAATTAACTACTACAATTCAAGATCCCTCATTTACTTTAAAATTTTGATTGAAGATTCTTTTTTCCGGATAAAAATTAAATGAAAATATTTTTGGATTGAAATCGAACTATTTTATTGAAAATGTGGTGAATTTTCTTGTTTCAACATTCATGTTTTGTTGTTGAGAATGTTAAGACTTGGCTAAAAGTTGGACTACTTTCTTATTTATTTTTTTGGTTGAAGATTTATCATTTCAGTGGAAAGTTCTTCACTTTTCTCGAAAATTGGAATATTTTGCTTCAATTTTGTTTGTTTGTGAAATAATTATTCTTTTACCTATAATTTAATTATCCCATTTTTGACCAATTTATCTCTTCTCTTTGAAAATGAAATTCTTTGTTGAAGGATTTATCTTTTTGGTTAAAAATGTAACAATTTGATTGAGAATTTAACTATTCAGTTGAAAATTGAACTCCATTGTTATTTATTCATTCTTTTAATAAAAAAATTAAATATTGTATTTCGAATTAGTTTTTTTTAAACATTTTTTTTTACTAAAAATGTAATTTTTTATCATTTTAGATGAAAATTATTCTCTTCGGTTGAAAAATGAACTATTTTTTGGGGAATTCTCCATTTTTCTTATTGAAAATTAATTTTTCTTACTGAAAAATCTTAAATCTCAAATCTTTTAAATAAAAAACCCAGGTCATACGTAGGTGCAATGTAACCTTGAGAGGGGGGTTTAATGACCTTGAAATGACCTTGCAATGACCTTGAAGATCATTTTCAAGGTCATGCCTAAGGTCACTACTGAATACGCCTCCTTCAAGTTAGTTACTTTGCTCGATACGAAAAAAATTTGAAAATCTTCATCGACAGAGCTATGCAGAGCTTGTTCAACTTTAAATGACCTTAGAGTGACCTTCAAGGTTACAATGTACCTGGGTACATATTTAAACGAAAAATTTCCCGCTCTATCGTTTGCCTGTGTGAAAAGGGGGTTTACATAAAAAAAAGTAATTGACCTTGAAAAAAAATTGAAGGTCATTGTAACAGAAACTAAGAAAAAGTTACATTCGTGATATTTTATTTTTACAGAATTAGCTTGGCGAAGAGGAAGTTCCAAAGTTTATCCTCCTCCCATTGAAATTAGAGTACGCACGGTCCAAAGTGCATTAGATCCAGGTCTAGCTTTACAACTAGCACCAGATTTTTATCAGGTGGGAGTAGATAAAAATCACGAGTATATAATTGGATTAATCATGAATGGAATGTTGCATCCATTCTTAGTTCCTCATCCAAATAGCGAACTTGAATTGCCTCACTATCAGAGAGCTAAATTCCACATTCTTTCTAACAGGGTCCACGATATTGAATCAATACCGGCGAATGATTCTTTGAATAAACAATTTTTCAAAAAATTTGCGTCAAAAAACAGGTTTCCTGGCCAGTTAGTATAATATACTCCAAGTCCCATGTAATGACAGTTTCGGGGGTTGCCTGGAACTGGTCTTGTTACTGAATTGATATCCTCGAAACGTAAACGCAATTTACTTGACTAAGTACTTGCGCACTGCGGCCCTTCCGATGCAAGAATCACAAACTTCTCTTGTCCTTTACGCTCTTCAATGTATTATATTAAGTATTAACTTCGTTTTATGTTTTCATTAACATGAACATATGGTCGCGCAGACCACTGCATATATTCATATCTAATTAAATAACTGAAGAAGTTGTCTAATTTATACAATTATATGAAGGGATACTGGAATAAGTAAGAAATTAATAAATGTTATCAATTTTCATTATTAATAATTATTTCAACCCGTGTGGGCAGGGATTCACATATTAGAACCATAGTGCGGTCTGTGAGACCGCTCGTGCAAGTTTCATAATGACTGCGATAAGGCATATTTTACCTTAAAGTACTGACGCGATTGGATTTTGGCCCCAACATGCACCTGCGGTCTCACAGACCACTGTGTGGTCTGTGAGACCTAAAATCCAAATTTAGCAACAACAGCGATACTACATTATAAAAAGCACTGAAGTACTTTAATTTCAGAATCTTGTATCTGCATTTGTATAGTTTACGTATTTAATTTTTGCACTTACTATCGCGAACCTAATGTCTCACAGACCGCCATGTATATTTATATCTAATTAAATGAGGCAAGACGTTCTTGTTATTCATTTTATACAAGTATATGAAGGAGCAGCGAACTAAATAAGAAAGTATTGAATTTTATCAATTTTTATTATTAATAATCTTTCCAACCAGTGGGGGGAGGGACCACAGATCAGAACGGCGGTCTGTGAGACCTCAATCCAATTTTAGAAACGGCAGCGATAGTGTATTATAAACGGCACTAAAGTGCTTTAATTTTACAATATTTTATCTGCTTTGTATATTTATAAGATTTCTAAGATTTTTGAAATTATTTCAGAGGAATTCAGAATTCATTCATTATAAATAATCCATTTTAAGTTTTAAAGATTTGGAAATATGTCAAAAAACAGTCTGGAAGAATGTAAGACGACTTTTTTCATTTCCAAGATTTGAAAAAAGCTTACTCAAAATGTAAATTCAAAAAAACTTTCAGCAAAGAGATTACTTTCCTACCCTAAAGATTACTTTTCTACCCTCAAGATTACATTTTCTGTCCAAAAGAACACATTTCCAAATACGTACTTCTAAACAAACTATTTCAATTTGAAATAATGATAAAATTCAAACTTAACCGAAGGAGACCAATTTTCGAATAGGAAAGGTAAATTTTCACTTGAAAATATAATTTTTACATAAAAAATTATGTATAAATATCTTCAGTTAAAGGAACTGGCTAGATTTTCCACTATGAAGATAAATTTTCAGCTCAATCGATGAACCAACTATTTCGTTAAAAATTCATCTTTGTTCATTCAGAATTAATTTTCCTTGTAAATACTTTTTTTCGGGTCAAAAGTCAGATATTTTCTATAAAATTCAACCTTTTAGCTCGGAAGCTTAACAGGGCTGTTTCCAATTGGAATGCACAATATTGCGCACTACGCAATATTATGCATGTTGTGCAATTTTAGGAATTCCTGAACCGCGCGTTCCTGAACCGAGAGTCGTGTGTCTCAACAAGGTCGACGCAATTATACCAATATCAGAGAATGATACTTTGAATTATATTATATATTCTTTCAAATCGCCTCTCACAAATCTCCTTAAGATTTGCTCAGCTTCCATCAAAAAACAAATATCAAAATTTTCCTTGTAAATCCTTTTTTTTCGTTTCAAAAGTCAGATATTTTCTATAAAATTCAACTTTTCAGCTCGGAAGCTTAACAGAGCCGTTTCCAATTGGAATGCACAATATTGCGCACTTCGCAATATTATGCATATTATGCAATTTTAGGAATTCCTGATCCACGAGTTCCTGAACCGAGATTCGGGTGTATTTCTAAAATACAAAAATTACTTTCAACAGGTGGGATTAGATGAAAGTCACAAGTACCTAATTGGACTAATCTGGAAAGAAAATTGGGTTGCTTTCATGGTGTCTGTTCCAAATAACGAGAAAGAAGATTTTTCTATAGAAGCGTTCAATTAAACCTGGGTCTCAATAAGGTCGACGCAATTGTACCAATACCAGAGAATTATCCTTTGAATTATATTATATATTTTTTCAAATCGCCTGTCACAAATCTCGTTAAGATTTGATCACCTTCCATCAAAAAACAAACATCAAAATTGGATGAAAATTGTAAATTGAAAATTGATGATAAGAAAGAGCTGTCCTAAGTCGGCACTGTGGGTTACTTCGACGACCTGGAGTTTTTCAGAGATGGCGAACGTGTCGGGTGAACCATTTTTTCGTATGAAAAATTAGTAGATGTGGAGCGGTGTATCAATTTTTTGTGCAAACGTAATTCCATTTCCTTCCATTCTTATGAAGCAGCAGTTGATTCATAGTGGTCCTGAGTCGGCACCTTTGTTTTAATTTCTTTCGTTGTAATTTGTCTCATTTTATTTTTTTCCTGAAACTTACACAACCTGCCCTTTTTCTTGCATTGGTGCAGAAAAAATGATGTCACGACTCAGAACCAGAGGGTGCCGGCTTAGGACCCAACTGCTTTGAACGACATTGAATTGTAGATGAAGCATCATGGTATCTTTTTGGAAAAGTATTACGTCTCATTTGAATAAAAAGCATTATTATTCAACTTCGAGGAAAGGATATTCGCGAATTAATAAAAAATTTTTATTTGTCTGTCGGTTTTTCAATTGTTAATTTAATTACATCTATAATTTTAAGTTTCTTTTCAATTGTAGTACCTGCATAATTGAAGAAAAATTTTCTCCCAAGAAACTGTGCCTTATACAGATCTAATTAGGTCAATTTAAAACATTGAGAAGATGAAATTTTATCATGACTGATGTCAAATCATGACCTTGCAATGAAATAAGATAACGACCAGTATAAATGTTTAAGAGTTTTCAAGAACTGCGATCAGTTAGACATTTATAAACCATTTTTTTGATTCAGTTTTTATCATTCCAAGAAAATGAGGACTGTGCTGGGTATTGTCTGCCTTACTTTAGTGATTTTCACTAATTCTGTCGGTAATTATAATTACAAATATTTACTAATGCATTTGCAGAAAAGTGATTTCATTGTGAAAATATAAGAATTTATTCAAGAGTTTCATATTCCGAACCTTACACTATTTCCCCTGGGAAAAATATATTCTTAACCAAACATCCGAGAGATAATATTGCAGAAAAAAAATTTTTATTATGCTTTAAAAGTTCAACCATTGAAGATGAAATTTCAGCAAAATACAATTTCCAACCTAAAAGGATTAATTTTCAATTAAAAATACTAATTTTCCACGAAAAATTGAATAGCTACATATCCAACGAAGAAGATTATTATAATTCAAAAACAAAAACTAATTTCTAGCATAACAGTTGAATTTGTAACTAAAGAAATCAAATTACAACCGAAGAGATCGATTTTCAACACAAAAGTTGATTTTTTAACCAAGATAAATAATTTCCATCAAAGAGCAATTATAAACAAAATACAAGAATTTATAACCAAGTACTTGGATTTTTCAATGAAAAATTTTCTATGAAAATTAATTTTGCAAAGGCTAGCAAAAAACTGATGAATGGTGAGTGACACACCTAACCAGCTGACGGACGCCTGATTCAGTGACACACATATGGACGCGCCCAGAAGTCAATGAGCAAAAACCACATCTTAAGTTGTATTTTCAATCGAAATAAGTTTTTTCCAAATCAAAGCAAAACTCTAAGGGGGAGTTGGCAACGTCACCTCTAGAACAAGCATCTTCCCCTGTAAAAATATAAATTACTGAAGAAGTCTTAGAACATGCTTCAGACTCTATGAATGGGGAACAATCTGGAAGTAACCCTGGCGATTCTAATCCCGGGTGGGGGGGGGGGGGGGATGAACCAAGCTGATTTTGTATTGAATACTTTTTTTCTCAAAAGAAAATTTTGCGAAGGCTAGCACAAAACTGATGAATAGTAAGTGACATACCTAAGCAGCTGACGGACGACAACGCGGTTGACCAGATGACTACTGATACTTCTGGAAGCTTCCAGAAGTCAATAAATAAAAGTTACATTTTAAATCGTATTTTGAAGAAGATTAATTTTTTTTCAATCGAAGCAAAACACGAAAGGGGTGTCGGCAACGATTTCTCTGGAGAAAGCATCTACCCCTCTAAAAACAGCAATAACTGAAGAGACCTTAGAACATACTTTGGAATCTATCAATGAGGAAACATCTGGGAGTGAACCTAGCGATTCTAATGCCTGGGGGTCGAATCGAACAAACTTCACCTAAAATACTTTTTCCTCAAAAGATAATTTTGCAAAGGCTAGCACAGAACTGATAAATGTTAGTTGACATACCTAACCACTGATTGTCAGTGACACACTTCTGGACGCTACCAGAAGTCAATAGGGAAAAGTCACATTTTAAATCGCTAATGTTGAGGATAACTGGCTCCGTTATAAGATAACTAACCCATCAATGATATTTTATTTTTTCAGAATTATTTGGGCGACGAAGAAGTGCCACAGTTCATCCTCGTCCTGTTGAAATTAGAATCCACCTGATCGAAAATCCGGTATATTTAGGTCAAGTTTTACCAGTAGCAGCAGGCCTTTGCGAGGTGGGATTAGATGAAAATCACGAATACATAATTGGATTAATCTTCAGCGGAACTTTGTTTCCATTTATGGTTCCCATTCCAGACATCACGGATGAAATATCCACCTATAGAAGAGTTAAATTACACTTCCGTTTCAATACTGTCAACGAAATTGTGCCAATACCTGAAAATGATTCTTTAAATGATCGTTTTTTCGACCGATTTGAGTCAGGAAACAAGATTCTTGCGCTGCTACTGTAATAATTTAAATCAAATGTGTAAATATCAGAGAACCCATTCCCCAGTTATGAAAAAAATTGAAAATTTTTTCAAATATAATTATGAGCAGGATTTCTTGTTAGAATCCGATATGAAAATTTTGGATATTTCATTAAAACCTCTGAATATTGTTCCAAAAGGTGCAAATTTGCCTTGAATTTTTTCTGAATCCTGTAGAGTTGAAAAACATTCTCTAAATTTCGATTTATAAAGATCGCGAACGAAATTGGAACATCTTCAAGAATTTTGAAAGGCTTTTAGAGAATATATTTTTTTCTGGAAAACTTCCTCCGTTAATCCTGATTTGACTGCATTCGATCAATTGGTCCTTCTTGGATATTTTCATTGATTCGGAAAAATGTGTTCAGGAAGTGAAGTGCCTTTAATTGTTTTCATCCTTCCCTAGGGGCTGACACATACTGTAGGATCCCTCTCAGCGGGTAAAGCTGGAAATTACTCAAGAAGCCTCAGAAAATTCTTCGAAATCTATAAGTGGGGAACCATCTGGGAGTAACTTCTGGCGATTCTGATACCGGAAAATCAAACCAAAAGGAAAAACCATGACGAGCTGAATTTTTGGAAGCTGCTAGGAAGACGTTGAGACGCCAATTTTTCAATCAATCGGACGCAAAAAGTCATGCGGGGATTCAAAAGAGGGATCCTTCTGATAGCAGTACACCGAATAAAATCAGGGAACTGAAGAAGATGCCGCTGAGGGGTCCAACAGTCTCTGATATCCAGGATCTTCAAAGTCACCTGAAATTAGCCATAGTCACTGAGGGCTTTCAATAACCAAACTCGATAACGACCAGGTTAATGCAATTAAAGCGGCATCAGAGAAGGAAATCTGTAGGTTGCATCCTGGAAAAGTTACCCCAAGATTTGAATATAACAAAAAATAATACTTTCGTCCTCATCTTTTCCGACGAAGTATCCCGTAATCGGCTCATTGAAGCTGTTGGCGGATTACCACCTTGGGTGGGTGCTAAGATGAAAATAATCTTCAGAAAATACCTTACAAGGCCAGCTTAGTTGCTGGCCTGAGTTCCTGGTGTGTCTATGGAACCAACAGCAGTTCTTAAAAGGATAGCAATCCAGAACTCAACCATGAAAACGGGAGAATGGAAGGTTATCGATGTCAAAGAGAGTAGTCAAGCTACCCAACTTGTAATAACTGCAGAGCTAGGAGTGGTCTAGAGTCTCAAGATGATCGACTGCAGGCCTCATTATGGACTGTAGAGGATCAATACGAAGACACTCTCAAAAACTAATGTTACAGCCATGACGTAGATCCCGCTTTTCCTTCGGAAAAGGTAGAACAGACAAATGGAAGTTAAAATAGATACTAGATATCCCCCTTCCAGCCTGGATTTTATCCAGATAAATGATAAACCTTCACCGGGCTAGAGAACGTCTGCTATCTTGAGCAGATTGTTGACAAAGGAACAAACGGTTTTTACCTCAATAAAAGAACCTTGGCCTAACAAGGCGGGAGGCAGAGGATTAGGTAATAAGAGCGGATCAATCATTTATGGTGATTCCATAGGAACACCTAGGGCTTTCTAGGAACTTGATGGACATGAAGATTAAGTACAATTTGAGGAGCAGATACCAACTTATGTTGATATGCTCACCGCACCGAGTACTTGAGTCCCTAGACCCATAATCTGAAGAATGGAGACATTTGGTAGACTACTGCCCTTTTAAAGGATGGCCATTCCTCATCGGATGTTATCCAAACTTACTGAATTCGACTCAAGATAGTCAGGACACAGGGATGAGGCTTCAGTAGATTATCTCTTAACTGCTGATATAACTCTATCGAATCAGGGTCATACACCTACCAGCATGTCTGTAAATGGACCGTCATCCGAACACGAGGGCAAGTTTCAACAGGCTCCTTCCAGTTTCGCAACGTAATGATCATATCATTAAGGTGTACGATCAAAAGGGTTTTCGATTGTTAGGCTAAGATTTGACACGGGCCCGAGAGCAGCATCTCGTGCCAGTGAGATTGCGAATGAGATAAAGAGAATGCTTCTGAAAATCCGGGGGGAAATTAGGCTAAACTTTTACTTCATGGATTTGCGCACAAATCTTGTAGTGACGTCTCGCAAAAATTAGGGCGCAGTCTCGAGGTAAATGATGATCGGGACATGAGTGACAGGGTGAACGTGGTTGCTAAGTGGAAAAACTAGACGCAGTCGTAGAGCCAACTTGAATTTTGGTGACAGAAAAAAGCTAACCGATTCCTTTTCTTTCTGCTCTCCTGAATACAACTTGACATGGAGTTTTTTGACAGAGTGAAGCAAAGCGTCAAGTGAGAAGGTTACTGAATTTCGGCTAGGTCGTGGGAAGATTTTGGTAAGGTTGATACCATTTGGTGGTGGCCCTGGTGAGAGCCTTTGTTACCATTTGCATCCACATAGCCGCGTAAATAGCGGCTTTATTGAAAGAGGTCTTACAATCAGTAAGGAATACTTTAGGGTCCTCATGACCAGTTCCAGTGAATGTGGGTAGTGGAACATTCGGGATGCAGAAAGCGCGAATGAAAGCGCACCAGTCGGTTACGGACGTATTTCTCGCTATTGTTGAAGGTTCCGGGATTTTCGCATGGGCAGCTGGAGGTGGATTCCAAATGGTTTTAGTAGGGCTGTGAATGGCTTCTAGCGCAAAGACGTTTAGAACGTTGAGTACCGGATCTAGCCTCTGGCTAGGTCCAGCTACCGGATTTGCATCGAACCTAACATGATGGATTTCCTGAACCTCTCCGCGTCGATGGTTTTTACCCTTTCGGGTAGAAAGCGACTTCTCGGTGGCGTTGCTGCTACCGAACCGCTTTGTCAGGATAGCTCATTTGCATGCAAGTTCAAGGGTGGCTTATGAGGAAGGATTGGAAGGCAGCTTCTTCGCGAAGTCCAGGTTTCGCTGATCAGTGTTGGACACCACCGAGTTTTTTGGTTCGCACCCGAAAACAGAGTTGTATTTGCTGAACATGGTTCGGTTAGCTGGTCCACACGGGCTGGAATGAAAACTGGTAGACGAGCGGATCATCAGGGTAAAACCGGGTTCATTCCGGACTTAGTTGAAATTTAAAATCTTCAAATGAATGATTTTCAAGGCCCCAAGTTTATACCGTCAATTTTTTTCAACTACGTTTTTGTTTAAGTGTCAAGCACAAAGCTGGACAGGGACGAGGAAAGCTAGAAAGAGAGAAGATACAGCGAAGATGAAAAGTTGAGCTTTATTTTCTGAAACTTTGTCATTTTTCTCTTCAAAATACGGTTTGAGCATTCAAAATCGAGCGATATTGTGGCAGCTTTCGAAGTGCTAAGAATAGGCGCAAAGATTGAGTTTATTATTGATCATATTTTTCAAATACAGATATACGGGGCGAGATTTTTTATCTTGGATCTTGTCAAGGCCTAAAAATAAAAATTAGGTTGGATCTTAATTTGTTCTTTTTGTTCGATAAGATAGCGACTGGTATAAATGATGAGGAATCTAGAAGATTATTCATTAGCTGGATTCTTACGAGAAATTTTCATAAATTGGTTTCTACTATTTCAACACCATGCAGACCGTGATGAGTATTTTGTGTTTCACTTCGATGATTCTTACTGGTTCTGTCGGTAAATGAAATTATATCCATTATTTCAAGGGAAAACTGAATTTTTTAAATTAATTTCTTAACGAAAACATATAAATTTATTTTCGAGCGTTATATATTTATCAAAGCCAGGTTACAGAAATGTAGTACGTGGCGAAAATAAAAAGATTGCGTCACCTGCGCCAAAATAAAAAATGTGTTGACACATCTTATTGCTTCAGAATCTAGAACATTGCATCATGAGTTAAATTTTTTGGTTGTCAAATAGAAACTACGATTAAATAAATTGATTTCATAATCAGTACAATAACTAATTTTCGACTAATTAAGAATCACGTTCACTCTCAAACGAAACCACTAAAATTGCCACTGGTTAAATCAGTATTCCGAGTTTTCACTAGTGAACCGGTGATTTTCAGAGTTTGACTGAGTGAACCAGTAAGTGATTTAACTGAAAAAGTGTTACTGAATATCCAAGTGATGCGAAATGATGCGCGTAGATTCACGCAGCCAGTCTTTGAAAATGAACCAGTGGAATCTCACTGGTTAAAAGAGCCAGGAGTGTCTCACTGACAGTCAATTAGATTTTACTCATTCACTCAGTGGAATCCCGTCACTGATTTAATCAATGAGGTTCTCTGGTTCATCGGTATTTGTTGTCATTCCTCGGTACGCGTTCTTGTCCGTCACCTGTTTGGTTAGATATTGCGCCTAACTCTAGAAAGTTTCGTCATTACGTCAACGTATCGCGTTGCTTAAAGTCAAAACCAAGTGGTCAGGGACGCCCCATTTGCAAAGAATAGATATTGTGTCCCCTGCTCCCAGTTGAAGATTCATTTACAGGAACCTCGGAGGATCCTGGACTTGTTGCTGGACGAGATGTATAAGTAACTGTACAGGTTCCTTTGTGAAGTGAATTTAGCCGCGGGTTCTTATACTGAAATAAGGGGTCATTTACAAAGAGCCACCAAGAAAACTGATGTCGCTTGCAGCTACAGAGTTTCCCTTCTGTTATTTCCTCGAAAATCAAACTTACTATCAAATGAGCAAAGCCACTAGCGAACCCTCTTGAATTAGTTTCTATACAGGTTCAGTTGAAGGATCCTGGATAAGATTATGTACATGAACCTGCTGCTCAAATCACTCTGTGATGAAACATGGGCAGAAGGATTTACAGGTTTGCTTGCAAACAGGTTCCTTCGCAGGATCATGTTAAGTTCAATTTGCTCAATCCTTGTACAGAAACCGTCAAGATTAGCTGTACATGTTTTTGTGCAGGTTCGCGTCCAGGAACACGTCCAGGATCCTCCGAGGTTTCTGGTCATGCTACTGGACACTATCCAGCAAATGAACAATCAGGTCTCAAATATTTCCCACACAAAAACTAGTATACAATGAACAGACATGCGGGTTCCAGATGACCAGGTGTTATTTAGCGTCACAAATATATTCAGTAACGCTATTTTAGTTAAGTCTGATACTGTTCTACTCATTCAGTCTCATCGGAAACAAAAACGACAGCTAATAACTTTTCCATAATGTAACGGTTATGATGAATAGTTCCTCTCAAACAATAACTTACCCATCCTGATATTCTATTTTTCAGAATCAGCTTGGCCTCGTCGTCACAGTTCCTTAGTTCATCCATCTCCCGTTGAAATTGGAATTCGCTTTATGGAAAATATATTACATCCAGGTCGAGTTGTTCCAGTAGCAACAGGCTCTTGCGAGGTTGGATTAGATGAGAATCACGAGAACATAATTGGATTAATCCTAAATGGAATTTTGTTTTCATTCATGGTTCCTATTCCAAGTACCGCGCATGAAGTACCTACCTTCAGGAGAGTTAAATTACACTTCCAGAACCAAATTATCGACGAAGTTATACTAATACCAGAGGATGATTCTTTGAATGATAGATTTTTCAATATGTTCGGGCCAGCGAACAGAATTCCTGCAGAAATAGTATAATAATACAAACGAAAGAAGAATCTGATCCTGGCTCACGTTTGCGTACATTTAATTTCTTCAATTCTTTAGCAGTTAATCAATTTTAGAGAAAGAGCATCATGAACTGCAGTGAAGTACTTTAAGTTTACAATCTTTAAATCTTCAAACCCTTCACGAATTTTCTTGGACAAATTTATTCCATGAAATAAAGAAGCATTAAAAATATTTCCAGGAATGTAATTATTCTTAGAAATCCAAAAACCAGAAACTTCCTGCCCACCTCGTACCCAAGAAGCGAGAGTACCCTGTGCAACTTTTGAAAATACTCCCTAGGCACGCAAAAATCACCAACGACCTTTCTTGCTTTTATAATTTTCCCCTGGGCCCTCAAGAAGGACCAACGCCCTATCCAGATTCTGTCAATTGTCTTTAGGTACTTGAGGACAAGCTACGCCTGGTCCATATTTTGAAAATTGTCCTTAGGCATCCAGGCACCTCCAAACCCTTTCCAACACTTAGAAATTGTTTATGCGCAATTCAGTATCGTTTGAATACTTAGAAAATTGTTATCCTAAACGATTTGAATTAGTAAGTTTCACAGGAACGAATCAATCCGTGAATAGGAAGAAATAGATAGATTCTCCGATTCTATTCGGAGAATCATGTGAATGAATTATAACTTAAACTGTGGTTGAGCTCACTTTCGTCCTACGTAGAGGATTGTGAGAAAAGGTTCGATTTAGGAAAAAAGCTTACACGTAAACTTTGATCCCCCGGAGAGAAACGCGAGGGGGTTTTCATGGAAACATCTCCAATCCTCTTTCCGAACTCGTGAAGAGGATCGTATAAGACTAATTGATGTAAGGAAACTTTCAGTTTTTCTCCAAACCTTCTGGGAGGATCACGAGGACAACCTCATTTAAACAAATTTAGTATATGTAGATGGTGTCCTGTCACTGGTTGAAACAGCTAAAAGTGTGTCACTGACAATCAGTAAGAATTCACTGCCTCATTGAGTGGAGTTCCAGCACTGGTTCGATCAGTGAGGTTAACTGGTTTCTCAGTACCAGTATCATCTGGTCGTATGCCTTATCATCTGTCAGCTGGCTAGGTATGACACTCATCATTCATCAGTATTGTGTTAACTTCTGCAAAATGATATTTTCAAAACTGCACTCACTGGTCCACCCAGTCAAAGTAGGAGAATAACTGATTCATCAGAGATAATTCAAAATACTGATTCAACCAGTGACAATTTCACTGGTTCAATTCAAGAGAAAGGACTTCTAACGTCTTTGTTGCTATCAGAAAGTTAACGACACTCGTGTTATTGGGCTAGGTTACACAAATTTTTCAGAAGGAGGCATAGAGTGACATCCCTATTCACCCGATTTAGGTCCTGTTGATTACTTTGTTTTGGTTTTACATTATTGATAGATGTTTCGAATGTAATCCACAACTTGTGGAAGAGTTGAAGAAAGCTATGAGGAATTATCTGCGTGACATCTATCTAGTTGAACCAGTGTATTGAATAACCTCTGATGAACCAGTGATTTCCTCACTTCGACTTGGTGAACCAGTAAGTGACCTCGCCACTTGGGTATGACTCTCAGCAAGACGACACGACACGTTGACGTAATGACGGGGCTTTCCACTGTTAGGCGCAATGTATTCAGTTCTATTATATTGCAGCCCGGCCCTAATTTATTGTTGTAAGGGTAAAGTGGGATTTTTAAAGGATCATTTTGCAGAAGTTTGCACTAAAAGGTTCAGTGATCAGTGTCACATCTACTGAAAAACGTCCACGCGTGTGACCAGATGACCACCTGAGCTGGATAATCAGTAAACATTACTGATCGAATCCGTGACGGAATTTCACTGAGTCAACCAGTGAAATCTCACTGATTGTCAGTGACACACTTCTGACTGTTTCAGTAAGTGCGATTTCAGTGGATCATTTTTAGATAGTTGCCACCTAAGCCTATCGTTGAATAAAATAATAAAAAATTATAACAATTTTTCACAGGAGCCTAGCTGATGGATATTCTTGGAACTCCTTCAACATTTTTAATAGACGCTATCTTATCAAATGAAAAGATAAGGTAATTTGATAAGATAGTGTTCAGTATGAATATTGAAGGAGTATGAAGAATATTCACTAGCTAGATTCTTGAAAAAAATTGCATAAATTGGTTTCTATTATTTCAACATAATGCGGCTTGTG
>CAKNXH010000461.1:61354-92262 GCA_932178445.1 Andricus quercusramuli
TTGTAACTTAAGGCAAGATCTAGTGGTGGCCCAGCTACTGAAGGCAAGATCTAGTGGTGGCCCAGCTACTTAAGGCAAGATCTTAGCTCTCCAGCCAGTTAAGGCAAGAGTTATTGTAAATCCAACTACATAAGGCAAGATCTAGTGGTGATACAGCCACTTAAGGCATGATCTAGAGGTGATCCAGCCACTTAATGTAAGATATAGTCGTGATCTAGCCACTTAAGGCAAGATCTAGTGGTGATCCAGACACTTAAGGCAAGATTTTAGATCTCCAGTCAATTGTCTTGAGTAGCTGGATATTCAATACATCTTGGCTCAAGTGGCTGGACCGCAACTAGATCTTTCCTTAAGTGGCTAGAACTCTTATCTTCCCTGAAGTGACTGGAACCCTAATCTTGCCTTAAGTGGCTGGAGCTCAGACTGATCTCGCCTTAAGCATCTGGATCACCACTAGATCTTGCCTCGAATGGCTGGATCACCACTAGATCCTGTCTTAAGTGGCTGGATAACCACTAGATCTTGCCTTAAGTTACAAACTTTAATCTCGGAGAGTTTTAGCTTTATAATTCCATACGTCCATTTTTCATAACCTCAAAACCCATAAGCTCCATCACCCTGAAGTTCCATAACACTTTCGGCAAGATCTAGTGGTGATCTAGCCACTTAAGGCAAGGGCAGTTAGTTCCAGCCACTTGAGGCAAGATCTTAGTTCTCCAGCCGATTAAGGCACGAATTATTGTAAATCAAACTACTTAAGGCAAGATCTAATGGTGACACAGCCACTTAAGGCAAGACCTAGTGGTGGCCCAGCCACTTAAGGCAAGGTCAGTTAGTTGCAGCCACTTGAGGCACGATCTTAACTCTCCAGCCACTTAAGGCAAGATCTTAGCTCTCCAGCCACTTAAGGCAAGAGTTATTGTGAATCCAACTACTTAAGGCAAGATCTAGTGGTGATACAGCCACTTAAGGCAAAATCTGGTGGTTATTCAGCCACTTAAGGCAAGACCTAGTGGTGATCCAGCCACTTGAGGCAAGATCTAGTGGTGATCCAGCCACTTAAGGCAAGATCTAGTGGTGGCCCAGCTACTTAAGGCAAGATCTTAGCTCTCCAGCCACTTAAGGCAAGAGTTATTGTAAATTCAACTACTTAAGGCAAGATCTAGTGGTGATACAGCCACTTAAGGCAAGATCTAGAGGTGATCCAGCCACTTAATGGAAGATCTCCAGTCAATTGCCTTAAGTAGCTGGATATTCAATAGATCTTGGCTCAAGTGCCTGTACCACAACTAGATCTTGCCTTGAGTGTCTAGAACTCTTATCTTCCCTGAAGTGACTGGAACTCTAATCTTGCCCTAAGTGGCTGTAGCTCAGACTGATCTTGCCTTAAGCATCTGGATCACCACTAGATCTTGCCTTAAATGGCTGGATCACCACTAGATCTTGTCTTAAGTGGCTGGATCACCACTAGATATTGCCTTAAGTGGCTAGAACTCTTATCTTTCCTCAATCGGCTAGAACTCTGATCTTACCTCAAGTAGCTTGAATTTAAGCTTAAAGTGGCTGGAATTACAATAGATCTTTCCTCACGTGGCTGGAGAGCTAAGATCTTGCCTCAAGTGGCAGGGACTGGCTGATCTTGTCTTAAGTGGATCGAACTCAGACTGATTTTGCCTTAAGTGGCTGGATCACCACTTACGGGACTTCAGGATAATGGAGCTCATGGGTTTTGAGGTTATGAAGTGATGTATGTATGGAATTATAAAGCTAATGCTCTCCGAGACTGAGGTTTGAAATTTGCGTGTAAGTTTTTTCGTTTTTTTGCTGAATTTTGGGTTTGTAGTTTATTGGGATTTGAGATTTATGAGTTTTGAGTTTTCAAATTTTCAGGTTATGGGTTTTAGGGTTATAGGTTATTTCGATATCAAGGTTATTGATATTTGAAGGTATAGGGTTATATGGCTTAAGGGTTGATATTGTTGGGTTTTATAGTTTCAAGCTGTTTTTTGAGGTTAGAAAAAAATGCTGACGTGATGGGGCAAAACAGGTTTCGAATTCGGTTTCAGCGACCCAAGAAACATAGAATCCACGTGGTCTGATTTTAGGAACCCTCCACTCATTTTTTCTGGTGCTGTGAATTAATACTGGAATTAATAATTATCTCAAATATGAAGAAACACTTTTAGAAGAAAAGAAATTTGTTTGAGAGTTGACTATTGATTTCTTTATTGTTCAAAATTTATCTCTTTTGTTCAGAATCTAATATTGGTTGAGAATTAATCTTTTTCCAATATGAAAAATTTTATTATTTGATATTCTCTTTAATTTCTGATTACAAAAGGTGCCTCTTTAAGAAGACATTTGCCTTTTCAACAAAATAATTACATTTCAGACCAAATTGTAAAATATTTAACCAATCAAAATGAATTTCTGAACAAAAAGATAATACTAAACTTTCCAACCAAAAAAAGTCACTGGTTAGATCAGTATCTTGAGTTATCACTGAAGGAACAGTGATTTTCCGAAGTTGACTGAGTGAACCAGTAAGTATCCGACTGAACCAATGTTACTGAATATACCAGTGACGATAAGTGATAGATCCACGCGGCTACACTTTGAAAATGAACCAGTGAGATTTTACTGGTTGAAAAAGTGAAATTCCGTCACTAATTTAATCAGTGAGGTTTACTGATTATCCAGCGAAGGTATTCATCTTAATAATAAATTAGGGCAGGGCTGTAATATAATTGAATATGAAATATGCGCCTGATAGTGGGAAGGCCCGTCATTACGTCAACGTGTCGTGTTGTCGGGAGACAAGCGCAAATCACATGTAGCGCTATACCACTGGTTGAATCTATCATTTGTCATCAGTGGTGTATTCAGTAATGATGTTGCAGTCGTTCCACTCACTGGTTCACCAATACAAGGTAGGACAATCACTGGCTCACCAGAAATAAATCAAAATACTGATTCAACTAGTGAAAATTTTACTGGTTCAGTTCAAGAGAATAATAGGTAATATAATGATAATAATAACTAGTTTTTTTTCAAATTTTACATCCGTGATCTTTTATTTTTTTAGAATCAGCTTGGCGTCGTTTTTCTTCCACAGTTCATCCTACTCCCATTGAAATAAGAATTCTCCTGATAGAAAGTTCAATACATTTAGGAAGCGTTATACCATTAACAGCAGGTGGAATCTGCGATGTTGGATTAGATGAGAATCGCGAGTACATAATTGGGGTTATCATGAATGATGCAAATTTGAGTCCATTCGTGGTTCCTATTCCACATAGTGCCCATGAAGAACCCATCTATAAAAGAGTTAAATTACATTTGCGCTTACACGCTGTCGACAGAGTTGTACTAATACCGGAGAATGATCCTTTAAATTATCGATTTTTCGAAAGATTTGGATCACGAAACACGATTCATGCTCAGTTAATAGCGTAATTTAAACCAACTGTACGAAGAAAAGGGAGAAAATATTCAACGTCTTTTCAGACTAGATGTAGCTATGGAAGACAAATTATTTTAAATAAATTTTTTTTGAAAGAAGGATCTTCTCCTTTCGCTCCGCTGAGAAAAAATCTCTTCTCTAAATCTCTCTAGTAGCTTGATGCGAAAACACCTGACTGGAAATCAGTAGTCCCGTGGATCGTTTCCCAGCGGAGCAAAAGCAGAAAATCTTTTTTTTTATACAAAAATGATTCAAAATGTGAATATGAGCAAGGTTTTTCGGTATGAAATAAGAAACTAATTTTGGCCCAGGTCTGGTCAGAGATAGTGCATTATCACTGTGTTAAAACTCTTTGAAATATGTTCAAAGTTTAAATGTTTTCAAATTGTTCTGAAACTTCTAATTATTATTTCAGATTTCTGAGAATAAACGATTTTTTTGTTTAATCTGCTATTTATCATTTTGTATAACCTCATAAGAAGATATGTAAACATGTCATATAATGAAGGCTAACCTTTTTATTGAATCAGATAGCCTCCATTTCAAATTTCAAAAGCGTTTGAAAAACATTCATCATTCAAGATACTTCTGAACGATTTTGATTAGTAGATTTTCAATATTTCAAGGAAATGATCCTCTACGTAGGATCGAAGAAGAGATTTAGGTTGTTAGGAAAAATCCCACTTGTGATCCTTCTCGTAGGATCAGAGTTTGAATAAACTTCTTTTTCAAATTAAACCTCTTCTAACGATTCTCTCCGTAGAATCAGAAAAAGGATTAAATCAGCTTAACCAACGTGGGACCAGAGTTTGATTAAATATCCTCCCCGTAGGATCGGGAAAAACTGAAAGATTTCTCCAATCGAACATTCCCATACGATCCTCTCCATAAGATCGGAGATTTTTGCAAGGTTTGATGGAAGTTTCAATCAGGGTTTCTGTTTGTAATTGTTTTTCCTAATTTTGCTCCCTCATAGAGGAAGCTTTGTGATGGTGACATTTCCCAAAATTTTTTAATTAATTTAATTGAACCTTCCGCAATTCAAAAATGTCTAATACAATATTCTAAGCAATTGTCCGGATGTGTGTGCTTCTCGCATCAAAGTTGATGCAAAAACATAAAAGATGCCTTGGTTCGAGACGAATCGATTGACCTATACTATCAATACATCTTATTGAATAGTAGGGAATTTATGGTAATTTATATATTTTGCAAATCGGTTTTTCATAGTAGAACCTTTTTCATAAGTATAGTTAAAAAATGATGCAAGCACAGAAAAGATGTGTTGATTCGAGGCAAATCGATTGGCCAATCAATGTTTCAATCAGGCTTCTTCAGCATGAGAACGATCCGCATCTTTTGTGGGCTTGCGTTAGTATACAGGATGATTTTCAGCTCAGGGTCTGGATGAGTTTGAGTTCTGGGGTTCTAGAACGGAAATTTAGCGCCCTCGAAATGATGGAGTTTACACAGGGTCATCTTCTATGGGTGTTCAGTCGGAAGCAGATTCAGCAGAGGGGTGCAAATTACCAAAGAATTTGTTATCTATTCTTTCTCCGAATTTCAGATCCAAAGAAGAGATCGTATTTCTTTCCTTCTGCGGGGCATGTGGCATTACGGGTTGCCTGAATGTGCACGGTTTGATCCGAATTACTGTCCTTTCAGGAGGAAAGAAACATTCAACAAAAGCTCATCCCTGTTTTAGGAGTAAACGATTATATCATCAAGGTATACGATCGTGAAGGTACTTCATTGTTCGACTAGTTCAAATCGAGGGTCTGGGCACCGAATGTCCTGCTGAACGGCTGCTGTGTTTTTTTCTCCGGACAACCATCATGGAAGGTAGAAGCGCTGTTGACCTTTTATTCCAAGCAAAAGACAGTCAGAGCCTTGATCATGTGTCACGGGATGATTTCGTAGCCAGGGTAGCCCCAATATCTCTTCCACATGCAGATCCGGACTAACTTGAAAAAACCTCTGTGTACTGTATCTCCTATATTTCTGGGGAAAGGAAGATGGTACCAGTGAATTGGATTGTTGCTGTCACGGTCAAAAGAAGTGTGCAAGCATGACCTGGTAGCAATAATAAGAGCTCATCGTGAGTGAGAAGGGTTCGTCGTACACAATTTTCGGACGCCAAAGTTTTTATCTCGGCAATAAGCTTCAGAAATAAAAGAAGAGCGCGAACACGGGGTTTTCTGCTGGGATCAGAACATGTTGAATTTAAACAAGAGGTGCGCTCGAAGCAACGTTTCTCAATAATAACGGGGCCGTCTCGATGAAAATGTTCACTTGGACAGTAGTGGAACTGTGGAGGTTAATGCTGAGAGCAAGATCCGGCTGTGGTAGTCTGTTTCGGAAATAGCGGATTCGTTTTATTTTTTGTGCTTTCGTGGATTTCTTTGCGCGGGTTTTCTTCAGCCTCATCCGCTTCAGCTTGGACGACTTGCTCGGAAAGTTCCTTAAAGATTTTAGATTGACGGTTTTAAGCATTCGAATAGGAGAGTGACATCCGCCCGATCGGTTGCCTCAGAACACAGTCGTAGAGACAATAGGAATTTCCGTTGCGAAAAAACGCCAGCGGACTTATTTTCTTCTTGCTTTCCGGAATGGAAGGACATGAAACTTATCCAACTGAATAATGCTTGCAACGTCCACGGATGAGGCTACTAAATTTGGCCCAGATTGAAGACAGATTTTTGTAGGGTTCATACAAAACGCTAATGGAAGCGCGCCAATTGGCTGCAGACATGATTTTCATCATTGTGAAAGGTTCCAGTATTTCTGGTGGGGCAGCCAAAGATGGATTCCAAAAGTTTTTATGTGGCTGTGAAGCGCTTCTGGCCCAGAGACGTCCAGAATGTTATGTACCGGATCAGGTATGTGGCTAGGTCCAGCTAACGGATTCGCATTCAACCTGACATGATGAGGTTCCTGTACCTCTTAGAGTGGATGGTTCCTGACCCTTTCGGGAAAAAAGCGAATTTTTGGTGGCCTTCTCCGACCAGAGTACTTTTTTCGAAAATGCCTATTTCCATGGAAGTTTGAGGCTGGCCCTTTAGGAGGTTTGGAGAGGCAGCTGCTTCGTGAAGTTCGGGTTCCGAGTGACTAAAGTTGAACGCTACCGGGTTTTGTAGCCCGCACCCGGATACAGGGTTTCGTCTGGTGGACATAGTTCAAATAGATGCTCTGCCCGTGCCGCGGCTTGAAGTGATAGAGAAGCGGATCATCAGGAAACAACAGAGTCGATTCAAGATTCAACCCCGTTTGTGTTTGAGGGATGAGCGAGGAGCAGAAGCGCCAGATTCATTTTTAACCCTCGATAAAATGTATGTCAAATATATCTCTGAAATATCGAAGGGGAATGGAGTAATCCCCAACAACTGTTGATTCTAAATATTTCAAGCAGAAATCGAGAAACTAATGTTCTGTTCATTTTTCACTTTTCAGTATTTCCCTGCCTATCCTCCAATTGATCGAAGTTAGTCTCGAATTCAAATAATCCTTCTAATTTGACCAGAGATTAGCAGATGAAACAAGAAATAGGAAAATTCGATAGACTGAGGGAGACCGAGAAAGGAAAATTCGACAGAGTTTTCAAAGATAGAATAAGAGGACTGAAAAGATAGAAAGAGAGAAGATTCCCTCACATGGTCGCCCAAATCAAAGAATTCAAGATTTGTTTAGCGTCTCTTATTTTTGAGCCCTGGCGCATACCAGTTTATTAGAACCATCAATTAGGCATTCCATTATCAATAAAAAATTAATGTGAATAATGACAGATCATTTAAACATTACGTCGGACAAAAGGAATCAAATCTTTGCTAACACAATCCGCCTTTTGAACTAATCGTCTACCCTGATGAAGATGACCTCAATCTTTGTTGGTTCTTATTATAGAAAGGCGCGATACACTTCGAGTTTTGGATGAAAATTGTTAAACTTCTGAAAATTTTTCCTAGTTAACTTTTGTCATGTGAGAAATTCTATCATCAGACCTAGCATAAACCTGATTTTCACGTGAAAGGGATTGCAAGTCACGATATCTTTCTGATTATGTTTCGAAGTTGCGTGCTAAGAATAGCACCTCTCACAATGCTAGAAATATGTCTTAAGGTTGTGTCTATTGGACATCATATTTTCAACTGCCGAGATTTTTTATCTTCAATCTTGTCAAGGCCCAAAAATACAAATAAAGCTGAACTCACAATAACCTGATTGAAAATTCCAATTGTCAGAATTGTTGCAACTTTTTGAGAACATATGTCTCATTTCCACAAAAACATTATTTTCCAATTTGAAGAAATATTCACAAATCACTAAGAAGTTCCATTACACTGACGTTTTCTCAGTTCTGAATATAATAACATCTATAATTTAAAGTGTGTTTTCACCTGTATATTTATCTGCTGAAATGTAAATACTGATCGTTTCATTTGTTAAGATAGCGTCAAGAATAAATATTGAAGGAGTATAAAGAATATCCATAAGTTAGACTCTTATGGAAAGTTTTCACAAATCTTTATTATTTCAACATAATGCGGACTGTGATCTTCATTCCCTGCTTCACACTAGTGATTCTCAATAATTTTGTTGGTAAATATGAAAATATTCAAATTTTGAAGTATATTTGTAATCATAGTATCAGCTCAAATTAGAAAATCTTTTTTCCCGGAAAAACGGTGCTTCCTAGATTCAATTAAATTAGTCAACTAATTCAATAAGATGAAACGAAATATGTACCAATTCTTTTGCAGAAAACAAATTTCATTGTTAAAATATATGAGTTTGTTACCTAGCTTCATACGTTGATTAAAAGAACGATGTAGAAATGTGATACGTGGCTAACAACTTCTTCATGATATTTTTTTTTTTTTAGAATCAGGTTGGCGTCGTCGTCTTCCTTCCAGGGTTCAACATTCTCCCATTGAAATTAGAATTCGCCTGATTGAAAATGCAAGGTATGCAGGTACAGTTATACCATTAGCACCAGGTGAATCGTGCGATGTAGGATTAGATGAGAATCACAACTACATACTTGGAATTATCATGGATAATGGAGAATTGTGTCCTTTCATGGTGCCTATTCCACATACCGTCCGTGAAGAGCCTATCTACAAAAGAGTTAAATTACACTTGCATTCACAACGTGTCGACAAAGTTGAACTAATATCGGAAAACGATCCTCTAAATGAACGATTTTACAAGAGATTCGGGTCACGAAACGTGATTCTTGCTGATTTAGTATAATAATTCAAACTAACTGAATAAAAACAAGGGAGCCAAAGCAAAGAAAAATTTCTGGTGGCTCTGTTTTCCTGCGTAAATACTAATTTGAATGGACACATTGGATTTGTCCTTTTTTGATATTTCGATTGATTTGGAAGAATGTATTCAAAAAGCAAAGCGTTGCCTTTAATTGGGAGTTTTCATGAGAAAACCAATATATTCGTATGTACTTTTCTGAGTGAAATTTCATCATGTTATTTAAAAAAATAAACGATCTTATGTTCAATCTGGAATTTATCATTCTTCATTACTTTTTAATCGTCCTATTCCTAATAATAAATGGTATATTCTATATGGCATAAGCTAGCGACTAGTATGAGTTTGGAAGGCTTTTGAAGAATAAGCATCAAAGACGAACCATTTTCTCAGGGACGTTTTTATTATTTCGAAAAAATGACTGTGATTGGTATTCGATGTTTCACTTCAGTGGTTTCTCTTATCCTGTTGGTAATCCTAATTTTATCTCCAATTTGGAGTGTATTCATAATTTGATTATATTTATCTGAAACCAGTAGCACAAGAGCTTAACTTGGTATTTTTCTTATATCTAACCTTTCCTCACGAACCTCTCTGTAGGATCAGAAAATAGATTGAATTCTTCCAAACGAAATGCGATTTACGATGTTTCCCTAGAATTAGTGTTCAACTGAAATTTTTTTTCGTTTGAACCTTTTTTAACGATCGTCGCTGTAGGAACACAGATAATGTTGGATTTGTTTAAACTATTGGGTCTACAAATAAATTCAGAGCCTTACATTGATGTCTTGTTGATGATTGTCAATAAAATCGCGTCCGGCAAGGAACATTTGAAACACTGCAGTTTCTTTACATTCCAATTAGAAAAAATGCAGTTGAGATGACCACAATTATCTGCTCAGCCTTACGAAAAGGTGCAGTTACACGTAAAAGGTGTAAAAAGTGGTTTCAGAGATTTCTTAATGATGATTTTTTTAATGGAATGCAAAAATCATGCAGTGTCTCAAATGCTTCTTGTTGGATGTCACTGTATTCACTAATTATTCTTTAGGTTAGGTCCACATGGCCGCCACCTATTAAACTGTGTTTCAAAGTTTAAGGTCGTCCTTTGAAACCACCATATCAAGGGAAAAGGATGAAGTTTGACCAAGAGTTACAAGACATCAAAATAAAGACACCTACTTAATTTGTGAACCTGATATATCCGGCTTCTGATCTGAGAATCAAGAAGGATGGTGGGGGTTTCTGAGTGCCTAGAGACCATTTATAAAAGTTGTTCAAGGCGCTGGTAGTTTTTTGGTGCTCAGGGGCAATTTCTGAAAGTTGGATAGGGCTTGAATAATTCCTGAGTGCTTTGCGATAATTTTTTAGAGCTGGACAGGACGCTGATGATCCTATGGTGCCTAGGAAGAATTTATAAAAGTGGGACAGGGCTTTGGAACTTCTTGGCTGTCAATTGATAAAAGTTGTACGGAGCACTGGCGCTGGAGACAATTTATGAATGTTTCAGCGTGTGTTGATAGTCCTTGGTTACCTTGGGATAATTTTTAAATGTTGTGCAATGTGTTTGTGGTTCTTGGGTGCGTTGGGACTGTTTCCGAAAATTGGTCATGGCGTTGTTATTTGGTTTCGTGGGATAGGGTTGGATAGGGCGCTGATCTTACTTAGGGTACCTAGCGACAATTGATAAAAATTAGACAGGACATTGGGGTTTTGGATGCCTAAGGACAATGAATAAACATGTGATAGGGCGATGGCACTTTTCGGTTGCCTTTACAATTTATGAACGTCCAGTAGCGCGTTGATGATCCTTGGTTACCTGGGGCTAATTGGAAAATGTTGCCTAGGGCATTTGTGGTTCCTAAAGGTGTTGAAACTGGTTCCAAATATTTGACAGGGCATTCTTGTCATTTGCTTTCTAGGGATAACTCATAAAAATTCATTAGAACATAGGGCGCTGATATTACTTAGGTGTCCAGGGACAATTTATGAAAGTTGGACATGGCTTTGGAACTCCTTGGCTGTCTAATGGTAAAAGTTGGACAGGGCGTTGGGGCTTCTTCGGTGTCTCATGACAATTTATGAACGTTTCAGAGGACGCTAATGGTCCTTGGTCACCTAGAGGGCTTGGACAGGGCTTTGCAACTTCATGGGTGTCAATTGATAAAAGCTGTACGGAGCACTGGCGCTGGAGACAATTTATGAATGTTTTAGCGCGTGTTCATAGTCCTTGGTTACCGAGGGATAATTTATAGATGTTGTGCAATGTGTTTGTGGCTCTTGGGTGCATTGGGGCTGTTTCCAAAAATTGGACATGGCGTTGTTATTTGCTTTCGTGAAATAGGGTTGGATAGGGCGTTAATCTTACTTATGGTACCTAGGGCAATTAATAAAAATTAGATAGGACGTTGGTGTTTTTGGATGCCTAAGGACAATGGATAAACATGTGACAGGGCTAATCTTACTTAGGTGCTCTTGGCTGTCTAATGGTAGAAGCTGAACAGGGCGTTGGTGCTTCTTGGGTGTCTCAAGACAATTTATGAACGTTTCAGAGGACGCTAATGGTCCTTGGTCACCTAGAGATAATCTTGACGTGTTGTACAGGGCGTTTGTGGTTCTTGACTGCGTTGGGACTGTTTCCAAAAGTTGGGCAGGGCATTGTTGTTATTTGGCTTCTGGGAACAATTCTTGAAACTTCATCAGTATGGTGGTGGTTCTTGGTTGTGTTAGGACAATTTATAACAGGTGGATAGGGCGCTGATCCTACGTGGTGGCCTAGGGACATTTTATGAAAGATGGACAGGGCTTTAGAGCTTGTTCGGTGTCTATTGATAAAAGTTGGACGGACATTAGTGCTTTTTAGAAGTCCAAGGACAATTCATGAACGTTCTACAGCATGCTAATGGTCCTTGATCATCTAGGGATAATTTTAGAATGTTGAACAGGGCGTTTGTGGTTCTTGACTGCGTTGGGCCTGTTTCCGAGAGTTGGACAGGGCATTGTTGTTATTTGGTTTCTAGGAAAAATTCGTATAACTTTATCAGGACGGTGGTGGTCCTTGGTTGTGTTAGGATAATTTATAGTAGGTGGATAGGGCGCTGATCCTGCATGGTTGCCTAGGGACATCCTTGGTCATCTAGGGATAATTTTAGAATGTTGCACAGGGCGTTAGTGCTTCTTGGGTGTCTCAAGACAATTTATGAACGTTTTAGAGGACGCTAATGGTCCTTGGTCACCTAGCTATAATCTTGAAATGTTGTACAGGGCGTTTGTGGTTCTTGACTGCGTTGGAACTGTTTCCGAGAGTTGAACAGGACATTGTTGTTATTTGGCTTCTAGGGACAATTCATCAAACTTCATCAGGACGGTGGTGGTTCTTGGGTGTGTAAAGACAATTTATAATAGCTGGATAGGGCGCTGGTCTTACTTGGGTGGCCAATGACAATTTATAAAAGTTGGACAGAGTTTTGGAACTCCTTAGCTGTTTATTGGTTAAAGTTAGACAGGGCATTGTTGTTATTTGGTTTCTAGGGACAATTCATCAAACCTCCTCAGTATGGTGGTGGTTCTTCGGTCTGTAGGGACAACTCCCAATAATTGAATAGGGCGCTGATCTTACATGGTTGCCTAGCGACAATTTATAAAAGTTGGACAAGGTTTTTGAACTTATCAGATGTCTATTGATGAAAGTTGGAGAGGGCGTCAGTGCTGCTTGGATGTCCAGAGACAATTAATGAACGTTCTACAGCACGCTAATGGTGCTTGGTCATCTAGGGATAATTTTAAAATGTTGAACAGGGCATTTGTGGTTCTTAAATTGCGTTAGGACTGTTTCCGAGAGTTGGACAGGGCATTTTTGTTATTTGGTTTCTAGGAAAAATTCATCAAACTTCATCAGGACGATGGTGGTTCTCGGTTGTGTGAGGACAGTTTATGATAGTTGGATAAGACACAGATCTTACATGGGTGCCTATGGACAATTTATAGAAGTTGGGCAAGGTTTTGGAACTTCTTAGCTGTCTATTCATGAAATTTCGGACAAGGCGTTAGTGCATCTTGGATGTCCAAAGACAATGCCTGAATGGGCTACAGCACGCTTCTAATCCTTGGTCATCTAGGGATAATTTTAAAATGTTGAACAGAGCGTTTGTGGTTCTTAAATGCGTTGGGACTTTTTCCGAGAGTTGGACATGGCATTGTTGTTATTTGTTTTCTAGGGACAATTCACAGAACTTCATCAGGACATTGGTGGTTGTTGGTTCTGTCGGGACAATTGAAAATAGTTGGATATGGCGTTGGTGCTTCCTATGGACCGAGGGATACTTTATAAAAGCTGATCAAAGCATTAGTTTTTCTTTGGTGCCTAGGAAATGTCTATAAAAGCTGGATATTTAATTTTGGTTCAAGAATCTAAGAAGAGGAAATGGATATAATTTTGAATAACAAAATGAAAATTCATTATGAAGGCTCTACTCAAATATGGTCAAGGTTTCTAAGACGTCAATTGCACGAGGCTATGACAGGAATATTCATTTCTCAGTTTATTAGAATAGAAATAGAAAATCATTACTTCAGTTACGTGAAATATTCATTCATTTGTTTGTAAAAAAACTATTTTTTTTAGTAAAATAATGTGAAATTATTTTGAAGCTACATATGTTAATTAATATAAGATTTTAGAAGTGTGATACGTGAAAAACTTGAGAGGTTTTTTAAAATATGACGATGTTGCAACATTCTAAATACCATTCAAACACTAGCCAGGAATTGTGAAACTGTTAAACAGATTACATCACCTCCGATAGCAATCTTTCTTCGCATAACTGATTGCTTCAGAGTGAAGAACCTTAAATGATCAATTTTTTCTTGCAAAATAAGAACTACGATTCATTAATTTGATTTAATAATTGTTATGCGAATTAATTTATTATTTATGTTTTGCAGTCATTCACATTGAAAATTAGTTTTTTTTGAATGAAAATAATTAATAATAAATAGTATAGTATGCATTCACCTTTTTCTTGATAACAAGATCAAATGTTATCATAACATAAAATAAAAATTAACAGTTCCATAAAATGATATAGCGGCTAGTATAACGTCCCAGGATTTATAAAAATATTTATAACCTAGACTTTTATCAAATTAAGAACGTTTGAATTATTTAAATAAAATCTTGAATGTGCGGCTATTCTCTGCTTTACTTTATTACGTTCGAAAATTCATTAATTCAATCAATTTCAGTATCAGATGGATGGATGCAACAAGCTGTCATCCTCAGTTCGCTCCGTATTCGCAAGACACACGAGGGCTTCGCTGGCCTGCCGCTTTTACAAATTCTTGCTAGGCACCCAAAAAGCGTCAGCGCTTTACACAATTTTTAGAAATTGACCTGTGGCATCCAAGAACCATCAGCGCCCTGGAAATCTTCGAAAATGGTTCCTAGGTGTCCAAGGACCACTAATATGTTATGAAATGTTTATAATTTGTCCTAAGGCACCCAAAAATTACCAACGACTTGCCTAATTTTTACAGATTGTCTCTGGTCCCCCGAAAAGCACTAGCGTTCTCTACAACTCTTAGAAATTGTCCCATCGCATCCAGGAACCATCAACGCCCTGGACAACGTTGATCAATTGTTCCTTGCTATTCAAGCACCATTAATGCGTCAAATAATGTTTATGAATTGTCCCTAAGCATCCAAAAATCACCCACGATCTATCTAGTTTTTATAAATTGTCGCTAGGCAACCAAGAAGCACAAACGCCCTACACAACTCTTAGAAATTGTCCCATGGCATCCAGGAGCCATCAACGCCCTAGAAAACTTTGATAAATGGTTCCTGGGTATCCTAGCAGGAATCTGTAGAAATTACACAGGTCGCTGGTGATTTTTGAATTATTCGAGACAATTTGCAGACATTTTAGAACACATCAATGGTCCTCGCGTACACAGGACCCATTTATCAAAGTTTTCCAGGTCGTTGATGGTTCTTGAATGCCATGAGACAATTTCTAAGATTCATGTACAACGTTAGTGCTTTTTGGGTGCCTACAGAAAATTTAAGAAATTTAGACAGGTCTTCGGTCATTTTTTGGTATCTAAGGACAACTTATGAATATATAAAAACGCATTAGTGGTGCTTCGATACCAAAGAACAATTTATCAACGTTATCCAAGGCGTTGATGCTTCTTGGATGCCATGGGCCAATTTCTAAGAATTTATAGAGCGTCGGTGATTTTCGGGTGCCCAAGGTGCAACAATTTAAAAAAACAAAACAAGTTTTTGGTAATTTTTTGGTGTCTGCGGACAATTTATAATCATCTTATAGCGCATTGATGGTCCTGGGATACCTAGGAACAACTTAGCAACGTTTTCGACGGCGTTGATGGTTCTTGGATGCTATGAAACAATTTCTGAGAGTTGTATAAAGCGCTAACGCTTTTTTGGTGCCTAGCAACAATTTATGAATGTTAAACAAATCTTTGGTGATTTTTGGGTGCCTGGGGACAGTTCCTGAACATTTGATAACGCATGATGGTCTTGGGATACCTAAGACCCATTTATCTAAGTTTTCCAGGGCGTCGATGGTTCTTGGATACCATGGGACTATTTCTAAGTGTTGTTTAATACGCTAATGCTTTTTGGGTGCCTAGCAACAAATCATAAAAATAAAACAAGTCTTTGGTAATTTTATGGTGTCTGCGGACAAAATATAAGCATCTTATAGCGCATTGATGGTCCTGGGATACCCAGGAACAACTTAGCAACGTTTTCGAGGCCGTTGATGGTTCTTGGATGCTATGGAACAATTTCTGAGAGTTGTATCAAGCGATCATGCTTTTTGGATGCCTAGCAACAATTTATAAAAGTTAAACAAATCTTTGTTGATTTTTGGGTGCCTGGGGACAATTCATGAACATTTGATAACGCATGATGGTCTTGGGATACCTAGGACCCATTTATCTAAGTTTTCCGGGGCGTCGATAGTTCTTGGATACCATGGGACTATTTCTAAGTGTTGTTTAATACGCTAATGCTTTTTGGGTGCCTAGCAACAATTCATAAAAATAAAACAAGTCTTTGGTAATTTTATGGTGTCTGCGGAGAATTTATAAACATCTTATAGCGCATTGATGGTCCTGGGATACCTTGGAACAACCTAGCAACGTTTTCGAGGGCGATGATGGTTCTTGGATGCTATGGAACAATTTCTGAGAGTTGTATAAAGCGCTAATGCTTTTTGGGTGCCTAGCAACAATTTATAGAAGCTACACAAATCTTTGGTGATTTCTGGGTGCCTGGGGACAATTCCTGAACATTTTATAACGCACTGATGGTCTTGGGATACCTAGGAACAACTTATCAACGTTTGCCAGGGTGTTGATGCTTCTTGGATGCCATAGGACAATTTCTAAGATGTGTCAAGAGCGTTGATCGTCTTCGAGTGCCTAGCGACAATTTATAGATGTTACACCACAGATCGCTGATCATTCTAGGGTGCGCCTAGGAAAACTTTATAAACAGGGCGTTGGTGGTTCTTGGCTATCTTAGGACACTTTATTCAAGATGGCAAAGGCGTTAACGGTTTTTGGTTGCCGAAGGACAATATGTGATTTTTCGACAAGGCGTTGGTGGTTCTTTGCTGCCTTAGGACAAATTATTGATGTTGGACAGGGCTTTAACACCTTACATACGCATAAGAATAATTGATAAAAGTAGGACAAAACCTTAGGACCATTTCGCAGCGCCAGGAAGGGCGTTAATGATTCTTTCTTGTCTAGGGACGATGTATGAAAGCTGAACAATCAATTATAGTTTAAGAATCTGAATAGAAAACATAAATACATTTCTATCCGACAAAATAAAAATTCATCAGAAAAGCGCTTCTTTAATATGTTTGAAGTTTTCAAGGCTTTAACAGAACGAAGTTACAAGCTATATTTCCTTGTTCGAAAGATAAAATGTTATCATGATTCAAATAAATCTTCCATTCTCAGCATTGGAAAAGATAACGAATAGTATAAATGTTGAAAGGTTTTTAAGACTATACATCACTTAGTCTCTCATGAACAATTTTCATCAGACGGTTTTTATTTTTTACATAAAATGAAGACTGGGATGGGTATTTTCTATTTCACTCTGATGATTCTTACAGATCCTGTTGGTAAGTATAATTATGTTTATAATTTGAAATGTATTTACAATCGTAATGTATGTATTCATCTGAGAATGGCCCTAAGAAGTTTCATTTTTTTGAGAAGAATAATCATGTTTTTTTGATATTCAATTTTTAGTTAATTTGATTTTTAATTGAACAAATAACTTACTCATCTGCGATGTTTTACTTCTTCAGAATTAGCTTGGCGTCGTCGTCTCAGTTCCAACGTGCATCCTGCAATTGAAATTAGGATTCGCACGGTCCAAAATCCACCACATAGACCTCCAGGTTTCGAATTTCAAACAAATACCAACCTTTGCGAATTGGGGCTGGATGAGAATCACGAGTACGTGATTGGATTAATCGCGAATGGGTATTTGCATCCATTCATAGTCCCTATTCCAAGTAGTGCACATGAAGTGGCTATATATCAAAAAGTTAAATTACACTTGCGTTCCTACGTTGTCGACGAAATTGTACCAATACTGCAGAATGATCCTTTGAATGGTCGATTTTTCAGGAAATTTGGGACAAAAAACAGGTTTCCTGGCCAGCATGTATAATAATTCAAATTCAGTGTATAAAAGTAAGGAAGCTCATATTCTACCCTTTAAGTGTGGTCGTGCGGTCTCACAGCCCGCACCATGCTTTTGATATGTGAATCCCTCCCCCTACTGGCGTGAAAAATTATTGATAATATAAGTTGATAAAATGGATTAATTCCTTACTTATTCCAATGTCCCTCCATATACGTCTATGAGTATGATAACAAAAACATCTCAATTTGTTGAATTGATTGTAAATACAACATATTTGCTTTTAAATAGATATTTCAAAATATTTTTAAACAAGGCAGGTGAACGACTTTTTCAGGAATTTTTAGAAATCTTTGTAGACGCTTGATGATATTGTTTAATTTGCTTTATTACTCAATTTTCCAAAACAAAGAAGACATTCAAAATTTGACCAGGAATCTGGAGAGAATTTTGTTATTTTTTCGGAACATTTTCGTTCATGATTCATTAGAATGCTCTTTATGAAGCCAATTTAGCAATTGAGTGATTATTTCGCATTATTATTCATTTTCCATCTTCTTTCTAGTTATAAATGGCATACTATGCAAGTAACTTTTATTTATTATAAAATAAAATGTTATGATTAAATCAAATAAAAACTGATCTTTTCATTAAATGAGCTTACGACTGGTATGATTGCCAAGGATAGTAGGACGCTTTCCGCAAGTTGGACAGGATCTTGGTATTTGTTAGGTGCCCAGGACAATTTTTGAGCATTGAATTGGGTTTTGGTAATTACTGGATGCCTAGATAAAATTTGTAAAAGTTTGACTTGGCGCTTCTTGGGTGTCTAGATACAATTTATAGAAGAAGAACAAGGCATTGGTGGTTCATGAATCTCTTAGGACAATTTATAGAAGTTGAACAGGGCGGTAGTGGTCTTTGGTTGTCCGAGGATAATTGATGATTGTTGGACAGGACTTTGGTCATCATTGAGTGACTTGAGAGAACTCGTGATTGTTGGATAGGGCGCTGATGGTTCTTGGATGACATCGGACAATTTATAGAAGTGGAGCAGGGCGCTAATAGTTTCTGGTTGTCCGAGGATAGTTGATGATTATTGGACAGGACTTTGGTGGTCATTGAGTGTCTTGAAATAATTTATGATTGTTGGATAGGACGCTGGTGGTTCTTTGATGACTTCGGGCAATTTATAGAAGTTTATCAGGATGTTAATAATTTTTGGTTTACTGAGGATGATGATGATGATTGTTGGACAGGACTTTGGTGGTCATTGAGTGACTTGGGACAATTTATGATGTTTGGATAGGGCTTTGGTGGTTTTTTGCGTGTCTAGATTCAGCTTATAAAGTTAGACAAGGCGTTAATGGCTCTTGGGTGTCCTATGATAATTTATTAGAGTTGGTAGGACGTTAATGATTTTAGGTTAACTAAAGACAATTTATTTTTGGTGAACAGGGCGTTATTTGTTTTTTGGTGTCCACATAAAATGTATAGAAGTTGGACAAGTAAAAAATTGTATTGAAGTTGGACAATCTATGAAAGTTGAACAAGGCACTGGTGGTTCTTCGGTGCCTCAGGAAAATTCATTGAAGGTGAATAAGGTATTAGTGGTTTTCGGTTTGCCTAAAGACAATTTATAATTGTTTTCAAGGCTTTGATAGGCTGAGGTTATGACAAACTAAATTTCCTTGGTGAGAAGATGAAACGTTTCCATGATTCCAATAAAGGTTGTGTTTTGTTCATTCAAAAAGATTTGGCAATAGTATGGAAGTTGAAAGGTTTCAAACTATATCTATTAGATAGACTTCCGTGAAACATTCGCATGAGTAAGTTTTTACTATTTATGATTTCTGATTGTTGGAGATGGCGTTAGTGGTTCTTGGGTGTCTGGATAGAAGTTATAGAAGTTGGACAGAACGTTGGTCGTTCTTGGGTGACTTGTGACAATTGACAGGAGTTAGACAGGGGAAAGTTTTTGGTTGCCCAAGGATAATTTATTATGGTAGGACAGGCCGTTGGTAGTTCTTAAGTGACTTGGGACAATTTATGATTGTTGAACAGGCGAAAGTGGTTTTTGGGTGTCCAGATACAATTGATAGTATTTGGATGATTTATTGTCAATTTATTGTTTTTGGGTAGGGCGTTGGTGGTTGTTTGGTGATCTTGAACGATTCATGATTGTAGGACCGGAAGTTAGTTGCCTTTGGGTGTCTAGGTACGAGTTATAGAAGTTGAACAGGACGTTGGTGGTTCTTGGGTGACTTGTGACAATTGACAGAAGTTGGACAGAACGTTAAAAGTTTATGGTTGCCTAAGGATAATTTATTATGTTTGAAGATTACTTTGGTGGTTCTTGAGTGACTTGCGATAGTTGATGATTGTTGAACAAGGCGATAGTGGTTTTTGGTGTATAGATGCAATTGATAGAAATTAGATAATGGTTTGTTGATTCTCGTGAACCTTAGGACAATTTATTGTTGTTGGGTAGGACGTTGGTGGTTCTTGGTTGATTCTAAACGATTCATGATTTTAGGATCGGGAGTTAGTCGTCCCCCAAAGGCTTGGTCAGCCATTGGCTTCCATAATTTTCCAATTCAAGCTTTTCTTAGATTCAGTGTTAGAGCGAAGAGGGTTTTGGATGAGGCCTCAGTAATTCTTTGCCTAATTATTCCGCGGACTTGGCTGCCTTAACTTGTTCAGCGAGGTCACTTTTTATTAGCTGAATAGCTACGTCGCAACTTTTTGCAATTGCTTACACGACCGGGTTTGAAGTTAGAATAAAATTCTATTCGCCATAACATCAGATTTTAATCAAAATTTGCATTCAGTCAAATCCTTCTTGAAGATCTTGAAGTAGGATCAGAGAAAGGATCAAAGCCGTTCAAACAAAATTCCACTCGAGACCCTCCATGTAGGATTGAATTTTAATTAAACGTTTTTATAAATCGAAGACTTCCGCACGATCCTCTCCGTAGGCAAGGAGGTAATATTAAATTCGTTCAAGCTAGATCCCCCTCGCGATCTTCCTAATGGTATTCAGGTCAGTTTAACTCATCATATTTGAGTTTACATACAGTTCAAGTAATAAAATATTCTCAAGATCGTCTGCAGAGGACTGATGACAATTTCTGAGAGTTGGATATGGCGTTGTGATTTCTTGTTGCCTAATAACAGTTTTTGAGAGTTAGAAAAGGTGGTGGAGGTTCTTGGGTGCCTACGGACAATTTGTCGAAGTTAGGTGGGCGCTGGTGGTACTTCGGTGCCTAGGGACAATTTACAAACGTTTAAAAATACATAAGTGGACCTTGATGCCTAGGAACAATTTATCAAAGTTGTGCAGGGTGCTGATGGTTCTTGGATACCTTAGAACAATTGCTGAGCATTGTACAGGCATTGGTGGTTCCTTGGTTGAAGGGACAATTTATGAAAGTCAGACAGGACGCCGGTCAGTTTTGGCTGGCCAAGGACAATTCATGAAAATTGGAAAGTGTGTTGGTGCTTCTTAGGCATCTAGGAATACTTTATAAGAGATGGAAAGCACTTGGTGATTCTTGGATGCCTTGAGACAATGTCTGAAAGTGGGACAATGTCTGAAAGTTGGACTGAGCGTTGGTAGTTTTTGGGCGCTTCGGGATAATTTTTAAATGTTTCACAGGGCGTTGGTGGATCTTGGATGCATCAGTACAATATACAAAAGCTCGAAATTCATTTCCAGATTAAGGATCTGAAAAGAGAAAATGGATCTTTTTTTATAACAAAATAAAAATGCCTTATGAATTCTCTATCTTAAGTATGCTCAAGTGGTTCAGGGCTGCAATAAAACAAAGTTGTGATAAAATTATATTGGCGAAAAGATAAAATGTTATCATGATTTCAATAAATCTTCCACTATTCTTCTCAATGTAGATGTTGCGACGCATTTAAGAATATTCATTGGTTTGTCTCTTGTGAAAATTTTTCATAAGTAGATAGTTATTATCACTAGAAAATGAGAACTGTTATGGGTATTATCTGTTTCATATTAGTGATTCTCACTAATTCTGTTGGTAAATATGATCTTATCTATTCCTTAAATTTTACTTTTTATTAACAAAAATATGTGTGTTTAGGAAAAAGTCCATTTCCAATTATGAAGTTTAATTTCCTACGGTATAGTAGACTTTCTAAATGAAGTGATGAATCTTTAACCAATAATAGCTTCTTTTATAAACTAGGTAATTAATATTTGAAAAAAAAAAATATTTTCATTCAAAACCAAAAACAGTTGAATTCCACAATAAAAAGATAAATTTTCATCAAAATCGTTGAATCCTCAAACAGAAAAGAACTATTTTCAACCAGTTAGAAAACAGGTTTCCTGGCATTCTTATAAGATAACTCAAACTCAGTGTATGAAGGTAAAAGTAAAAAAGTTGGACAGGGCATTGGTGGTTCTTAGGAGCCAGAAAACAATTTATGAAATTCAGACAGGCCGTTGGTGGATCTTGGGTGACTTGAGACAATTTTTCATTATAAGGCAGAGCGTGGGTGGTTCTTGGGTGCCCTATTATAATTTATTGAAGTTGGACAAGGCCTTTGTAGTTTTTGGTTGCCTAACTACAATTTATCATTTTTGGACAGGATATTGGTGGTTCTTGGTTGCCCGAGAACAGGTTTTGAATGTCGGAAAAGGCGTTAACGGTTTTGGTTGCCGAAGGACAATGATATGACAATGATGAATGACAATGATAAGGACATGTGATTGCTGGACAGGGAATCGGTGGTTCTTGGGTGTCTTAGAACACTTCATGGAAGTTGGACAGAGCTTTGGTGGTTCTTCGGTAGTTTAGGACAATTTTTGATTGTTGGACAGACCATTGATGTTCCTTGTGTGCTTCATCACAATTGATTAGAGTCGGACAAGGCGTTAGTGGGTTTTGGTTGCCCGAAGACAATTCATGATTTTTGGACAAGACGCTGATAGTTCTTGATTGCTTTAGGACAATTCATAATTGTTCCTCAGGGCATTGGTGATCCTTCTGTGCCTTAGAACAATTTATTAATGTTTAACAAGGCGATGGAAGTTCTTAGGTGACTTGGGACAATTCATGATTGTTAGAGAAGGCGTTGGTGTTTCTTGGGTGTATTAAAACAATTTATTGAATTTGGACAGGGCTTTCGTGGTTCTTGGGAGACTCAGGACAATTTATTATTGTAGGACGGATCATTGTTATTCCTTGGGTGCTTTATTGCAATTTGTTATAGTTGAACAAGGCGTTAGTGGTTTTTGGTGGCCTAAGAACAATTTATGAGATAGCGACAGGGAGTAGTTGGAACTTGGGTGCTTTAGGACAATTTTTGATAATCCACAGAGCTTTGGTGTTTCTTGGGTCTCTTCTTACAATTTATTACAGTTGGACAAAGCGTGACTGGTTTTTGTTTGCGAAAGAAAAATTTATGATTGTAGGACAGAGCATTGATGTTTCTTGGGTGTTTTGACACAATTTATTAAAGTTGGACAAGGTCTTAGTGGTTTATGGCTAGCTAAGGACAATTTGTGATCTTTGGACAGGACGTTGCTGGTTCTTGAGTTCCTCAGAACAATCTATTGAAGTTGGGAAAGGCATAGGTGGTTCTTGAGTGACTCGGGACAATTCATGGTGGTCGGGCAGACTTTCGGTTGCCTAAGGACAATTTATGAATTTTGGACAGAGCGTTGGTGGTTATTAGGTGCCTATGGTACGTGGCAAGCAAAAAAATTTTAATGAGGTGATTTTATAACATTTTACACTCTATTTGAATAATGACAAGAAAATGTGTATATGTTAATTGTTGAAAAGATTGCTTCCCCTCAGCCAACTTGCATTCTCAAAATAACTTATTATTGCCCAAAATGAAGAACGTTGGATAATGAGTTAATTTTTGTTGTAAAATAAAAGCTACCATTTATTCAATTTATTCTATGATTAGTGCAATAATTATTTTTGTATTCATATTTCACACTCATGGAAAGAAACTTGTTTTCATAAACTGGTAACTTAACTATTGACATAACTAATGACTTCTAAAAAATAACCAACCCATTCGTGATATTTTATTTTTTCAGAATTAGCTTGGCGTCGTCGCATGAGTTCCACAGTTCATCCTCCAATTGAAATTAGATTTCGCCTGGTCGAAATTCCAGAATACATAGATCGAGCCTTACGATTACCAGCAGATCTTTGCGAGGTGGGATTAGATGAAAATCACGAGTACATCATTGGGATAATCTTATATGGATTTTTGTATCCATTCATAGTACCCCTTCCAGATAGTGCACATGAAATGACTACATATAAAAGAGTGAAATTACACGTGCGTTCCACCGTTGTCGACGAAATCGTATCAATACCGGAGAATGATTCTTTGAATGATAGATTTTTCAAAACATTCGGGTCAAAAAACAGGTTTCCTGGCCAGTTAGTATAATAATTCAAACTAAGTGTATGAAGGTATGGTAGTCCGTCTTTTAACCTTCAAGCGTGGACGTGTGTAAAATATTATAATAATTAAAGTTGATAACACTGAATAATTTCCTGATTATTTCAATATCCCCTTCATATATTTGTAGGAGTTATGTAACAAAGGCTCCTTCGATAATTCAGTTGAATGTAAGTATACACTATGTGTTTTTGAAGAAAATACATCTAAAAATTTCAATGCAGGGCACGTACCCACATTTTTTGTATTCTCATAGTATTTATTGAAGTTTGACAGGGCGCAAGTGGTTCTTGGGTGCTTCAGGAATATCCATGGTTATTGGTTAGGACGTTGGTGGCTTTCTTTTGTCTGATGACAACCTATGATTGTTGGGAAGGCTTTAGTGGTTCTTATGAATTTTTGGATAATTTATGGTTGTTGGACAGGGTTTGGTGATTCTTGGGTTCCTGAAGACCATCTATTGAGCCTTGCAAGGCGTTTCTGGTTCTTGAAAGCTTTGGGACAATGTGTGATTATTGCAAAAGTCTTGGGTAATTCTTGGGTACCTTAAGACAATTTATGACTGTTGGGCAGGACGTTGTTAATTCTTGGGTAACCAGGGACAATTTATAAAAGTTTGGACAGACCATTGGTGATTTTTGTGCACCTCAGCACAATTGATTGAGATTTAACAGAACCTTAGCAGTTTTGGGTTACCAAAGGACAATTTATGATTCTTGGACAGGGCATTGATGATTTCCGGATGCCTGAGGATAATTGAAGTTGAAAAGGGCCTTAGTGGTTTTTGGTTACATACCGAGAATTTATAGAAATTGGTCATGGCGTTAGGAGTATTTGGTTGCATACGGACAATTTATTATTGTTGGATAGGATGTTGGTGGTTCTCAACTGCTTCGGGACTATATTTTTATATTTGTTGGACAAGGCTTTGGTGGTTTCTGGATGCCTGAGAACAATTTATTGAAGTTGGACAGAGCGTTTGTGGTTCTTGGGTACTTTAGTACAATGGATTATTGTAGTACAAGTCTTGAGTGTTTTTCTGGTGCTTTAGGACAGTTTATGATTGTTGGGCAGGGTGTTGGTGGTTTGTAGGTAATTTGGGATGACCGATCATTGCTAGAACTTGAGTACTTTGGGACAATGTGTGATTGTTATACATGGTGCACGTGGTTCTTTGGTGCCTGCGGAAAATTTGTTGAAGTTGGACAGGACATTAGCGGGTTTTGGTTGCCTAAGAACAATTTATGATTGTGGGACAAGGCGTTGGTAGTTCTTAGGTAACTTGAGAAAATTTATTATGGTTGGATGATTGGTTGAATCGGGTGGTTGTTAGCTGCTTTGGAACAATGCATGATTGTCGGATAAGGCTTCGTTGGTTTTTGGTTGCCTTAGGACAATTTATTGATGTTCGACAGAGCGTTAGTAGTTTCAGTGTGCTTTGAACATTGTATGATCATTAGATAAGCCGTTGACAGGTTTTAGTTATCTTACGACAATTTATTGGAGTTAGACAGGACATTAGTGTTTCTTAGGAAACTTGAAACATTTTATGATTGTTGGGCAGAGCGTCGGTCATTCATTAGTGCCTAGGAACAATGTACAAGAGCCGGACATAATTGAAAATTATGATCAATTCTTTTTGTGATACGTTGAGAGGTGGAGAATGGAAAATTCCAGTAGATCTCAAACTGATCATTCTCAAAGTTATAAGCCTGTAGTTCTATGAACTTGACAAATCTCCTGTCTTAGGGATCAGTACCGTGAGTCGTTCCACTAACCACTGCGAGATGTGTCGTTCTCCCTTTAGGAAAGCAGTGAATATACAAGCCAGATGTTGGTGCTTAGAGGTAAACTTCTTCCACTAAAAGTTGTTGATTTCATCTGGTCCTGGCCCTTAAAAGTTCTCAGTTCTAGCGATGACTTTTTCACTTCTTCAGCAGTAATTAGTGGAAACTTTTCCTCTGGACCTTGCAACCCTTTCCTTTCGCAAAAGTTACGAACGGGTGATATATCTGAAGCGTCTTCATTTGGCTGATTAGTATCTCCATACACTTGCTTCTGGAAGACTTGAATCTCTTCTCGACTTGGCGAATTTTCAACAGCACTAGACGTTTTATTAAACAGGCGGGAAGGATGAGTAGGAAAGATAGAATTTTCCTGAATCTTCTTTACTCGCCGTTCAAGGCGAACTTTGTCTGTTGAAAGAGCTCCTATTTTTTGCATCCAGTGCTGCATAATGGTCAACAGTTTAAACTTGTCCAGTGTGATCTACTTTCCATAAGTTTTGAGCAAGTACCCTGAATTTGAAGCTAATTTTCTAATTGGCGTTATGTAGCTTATCACTCACTCAACATTGAATGCATGCCGTCTCGCCGTTTCAATTTTAAACTGAAGCTGTGCAATACGCTCGCGAGTCTTTTCCAGACCTAATAAAGCATCATTGCTTCTACTAAAGCTGGACAGAAAGACCGCCTTCTCGTAAACTACACAGTTCAGATTCCAGAGATTGACATCTTTTGCGAGTAAATCGGGAAGAACAGTATCAGCTTCAGCTGATTTGTCCAACCTGAAAAATACTTTTTGGTTAATTTTTCATCTCCTAGTTCTCATTTTGGGATTAGTGGCTATTTGCAAAGGTGGGCTTGCTGGAACAAGCGGTACATTCACTGGAGGATTTTGCTCTTCTTCTTGGTGATAAAGGCCTTCATTACCCTTTTCGCATAAAAAGGATACCTGGTCTCTTGAATACTGAGGCGTTGTATGAGCATATTCCAGGTGCATATCTCTCCAACGTCCATGTGACCTCTGCATGATTCCTCTTAGCGCTGGTGACTTTCTTCGCCAACAGGCAAGAATGTCCCTCCTGAGTTTGTCGGACCAATCGAAACGATGCTCCCGCGTTCGCCCTAGGCCAATGCCTGGTCGTCACCTTGGTCCGGTTCTATTTTAACTCCCAACAGATCCAGGGCCTTCATCCGAGAAAGGCCTACTGCGGGTGGCAGTGCGCGATAATGGTGATGTAACCGCATAATTCCTCACATTTGGGAGTCAGCCACATTCAACTTGGCTGACTGCAAGAGCCGGAGCTTTCTTGTTGTTTATTGCTCCAGTGTTGTTTATTGTATAATATAAATGATACACGACTTTGGTGGTTTTTGGGTGACTTGAGACAATTGATGATTGTCAGGCAAGGCGTTGATGGTTTTAGGGTGCATAAGGATAATTTATTGAAGTTGGGCAGGGCTTTAGTAGTTCTTGGTTACCTAAGGACAATTTTTGTTTGCTGGCCAGGGCGTTTGTGGTTCTCGGTTACCTCCAGACAATTTACTGAAGTTGGACTGGGCGTTAGTGGTTTTTGGTTGTCTATGGACAATTTATGATTGTTAGACAGGGCCTTGGTGTTTCTTGGATACTTTAGGATAATTTTTGATTTTTGGACCGGGCGTTTGTGGTTTTTGGTTGCATGAGGACAATTTATTGAAGCTGAACAGGGAATGAGTTCTGTGGTTGCCTAAGGACAATTTGTAATTGCTCGATAGGGCGCTGGTGGCTCTTCGGCGACTTGAGACAATGAGTGACTGTTCCGCAGGACAATGGTGGTCATTGGGTGACTTGAGACAATTATTGATTGTTAGACAGGGCGTTGATGGTGTTTGGTCGAGAAGGTCAATTTAGGGTCGTTGGGCAGGGCGTTGGTGGTCCTGAGCTATCATGGGACAATTAATTATTGTTGGATGAGGCGCTGATGATTTTAGGGTACCTGAGAACAGTTTATTAAAGTTGAACAGGGCTTCAGTGGTTTTCCTTCCCTAAGGTCAATTTTTTTAATTTGGAAAGGATGGTTGTGGTTTTTCAGAGCCTAGGGACAATTTATAAAGCTGGAAAATCAACGCTTGTTCAAGGAGCTGAAGAGAGAAAATGGATACAGTGTTCTATAACAAAACAAAAATTCATAATAAAGGCTCTACTTCAATGTTTACATTTTTCAGGGCTCAAACAGCACGAGGTTACGAGTAACTAAATTTTTGTCGTGAGAAGATAAAATCTTATCAAGATCCCAAAAAAGCATTCATTCTTTACATTAAAGAAGATAGCGACTAGTATAAATGTTGAAAGGTGGTCAAGAATACACATCAATTAGTCTCTCATGAATAATTGTCGCGAGAAGGTTTTTACTATTTTCAGAAAATGAGTGCTTTGATAGGTATTCTGTGTTTCACTTTGATGATTCTCATGAATCCTGTTGGTAAATATAATTATATTCACGATTGCATTTGTTTCAATTCAAGTAATTTTTGAGTGGAAATATTTAAACCTAAATTATAGTTATAATATTATTTAAGAGAATTTTATAGAAATGTAATACGTGGCAAACAGAAAAGTTCGATAGCACAAGACGATTTTGTCACAGTTTTAACTTCATTCAAACAGTGATAAGAAAATTGAAACCGATTGCACAGATTACGTCTACGCCAACAACCACTATTGACACAACTTGTTATTGAATTACAATGACGCACGTTCTATAATCAATTTTTTTTTGTAAAACAAAACCTATGATTCATTGAATTGATTTATCAATTGATGGAATACATTATTTTATATTTACATTTTACTGTCACGGAAATAAAATTTTCAAGAAAATAACTTTTTTCAGAACTAGCTTGGCGACGTTGTCTCAGTTCCAAAGTTCATTTTGCAATCGAAATTAGAACAAGTTTTGTCTCAATTCCACCACAAGTAATGCAAGGTTCACGATTACCAGAGGACCATTGCGAGGTCGGATTGGATGAGAATCACGAGTACGTAATTGGATTGATTTTCAATGATTTTTTGTATCCATTCATGGTTCCTGTTCCAAATAGCGAGCATGAAGTCACTATATATACAAAAGTTATATTACACCTACGTTCCTACGTTGTCGACAGAATAGTACCAATCCTGGGGGATGGTTATTTAAATGATCGATTTTACACAAGATTTGGGTCAAAAAACAGGTTTCCTGGCTACTTAGTAGGAAAACTCCATCTAATTTCATGAAGATTTTTCAACCTTCGAGTGTAAAAGATTATTTACAATAAAAGTTGATAAAATTAATTAATTTCTCACTTATTCCAAGGTCCTTCAGTACATATATACAAGTTAGGTAACAAAAAGTTCATTACTTATTTATATTAATATAAGTTTATACATTATGCAGAGAAATAAAAGAAGCTGCAAAGAATGTGTGTGAAGAATATTTTTCAAATTTTTGAAATTAAATTAAATTAGACTCATTGTTAGTTGAATCATGGCTCGACACGATTTTTTGAGGAATGTTCAGAAATCTTTGTAAACGATTCATGATATTTTATACATTTATTCAAAACTCAATTTTCCAAAATAATGAAAACATTAAAAAATTTGACTAGAAATCTTAAAAAATTGTTTATTATTCTCTCGGAACATTTTACAGTTCTTAAATGGATTCTTACTTTTTTTAAATCTTAAAAAATCTGCACTCTGTTCCCAATTTTTTAAAAATGTTTCAATCATTAAAATCTTCTAGATTCCTCTTGGAAGTTTTCGAAAATCTTCAAACCTTTGACAACCTCTCAAAACGTCAAAAAAATATTCCTTAAACTTAGTCCAATTTTTCACAATCCTGTTTCTTGAAATTATTTTCAAGCCTTTGAGAATACTATAAAAGCTTCGAAATTCCATTTCAAAATCATGAAAAATGGACTAAGTTGGATTATTATTAAAATGGATTGATATTGTAGGTTAATTAATTCGTCTCGAACCAAGGAATCTTTTATATTCTCGCATCAACTTTGAATTATGAAACTGAGAAAATTTTTAAAATAAAAATCGATTAAAAAAATATATAAATCACGATAACTTCCCCATCCCTCAACAAAGTGCATTATAATTGTAGGTCAATCGATTTGTCTCAATCCAAGGAATATTTTGTATCCTTGCATCAACTTTGAATTATTCTGATAAAAAAAGTGTTACTGCAAAAGCCGTATTTTCAAATTTTATCGATTAACATAGCTTCCTTACTCTTCAATAAAATATATCAGCGTTATAGGTCAATCGATTCGTCTTGATTTAACGCAACTTTTCTATTCTCGCATCGACTCAGAATTATGTGAATGAGAAAATGTTTACTATAAGAACCGATTTTAAAAATATATACTTTACCATAACTTCCCTACTTTTCAAGAAAATGTATTTTAATTGTAGGTCAATCAATTATTCTCGAACCAACGCATTTTTTATATTCTTGCATCGACTTTGAATTGTGTTGAAAAAAAAAGTTTTAATATATAAAACCGTATTTTATAATTGTCGTTTATAATTGTCAGACCTGGCGGTAGTAGTTTTTGGATGTCCAGATACAATTTGTAAAATTTGAAAAAGGCCTTGGTGGTTCTTGGGTGCCTTGGTATAATGTGCTGATGATGAACATGGCCTTAATGATTTTGGCTTCCCTAGTTAGTGGTTCTTGTGTGACTTGAAACCATTTAGGATTGTTGGGTAGGGAGTTAGTGGTTTTTGGGTGTTTAGATACAATCGACAGAAGTTGGACAAGGCTTTGGTGGTTGTTGAATGTCTTAGGACAACTTACTGAAGCTGCACAGTGCCTCAACGATTTTTAAATGCCTGAGGATGATTTATGATTGCTGGACAGGACGTTGGTCGCTCTTGCGTGACTTGACATGATTCATGATTGTTAGATAGGGCGTTAGCGGTTCTCAAATGTCTAGATACAATTCATATAAGTTGAATAAGGCGCTGACGGTTTTTGGGTACTTGGGATGATTCATGATTGTTAGATAGGGCCTTAGTGGTTTTTGTGTGTCTAGATACATTTGATAGAAGTCGGACAAGGCGTTGGTGGTTCTTGAAAGTCTCAGGGAAATTTATAGAAGCTGCACAGTGCCTCAATGATTTTTAGATGCCTGAAGATAGTTTATGATGGTTCGACAGGACATTGGTCGTTCTTGGGTACCTTAGGACCATTCATTGTAGTTG
>CAKNXH010000461.1:92272-127751 GCA_932178445.1 Andricus quercusramuli
CCTGAAGATAGTTTATGATGATTCGACAGGAGGGTTGGTCGTTCCTGCGTACCTCAGGATAATTCATTATAGTTGGATAGGACGTTGGTGATTCTCGGGTGACTTGAAACAATTTATGATTGTTAGTCAAAGCGTTGATGGTTTTGAAGTATCTAGATACAATTGCTAGAAGTTGTTAAATGTCTTAGGGCAACTTATAGAAGCTGCACAGTGCCTCAATTATTTTCAGATGCCCGAGTATAATTTATGATAGTTGGACAGGACGTTGGTCTCTCTTGCGTGACTTGGGACCATTAATGATTGTTAGATAGGGCGTTAGTGGTTTTTGGGTATCTAGATACAATTCGTATAAGTTGGACAAGGCACTAATGGTTCTTGGGTACCTTAGGACAATTGATTGTTGTTGGATAGGACGTTGGTGGTTCTTGGGTGACTTGAAACAATTTATGATTGTTAGACAGGGCATTGATGGTTTTGAAGGGTCTAGATACAATTTCTAGAAGTTGGGCAAGGCGTTGGTGGTTGTTGAATATCTAAGGAAAATTTATAGAAGCTACACAGCGGCTCAATTACTTTTAGATACCTGAGTATAATTTATGATTGTTGAACAGGACTTTGGTCGCTCTTGCGTGACTTGGGATGATTCATGATTGTTAGATAAGGTGTTGGGTTCTTGGGTATCTAGATACAATTCATATTTGTTGGACAAGGCGCTGATGTTTCTTGGGTACCTTAGGACAATTTATCGTAGTTGGATAGGCCGTTGGTGGTTCTTTGGTGACTTGAAACAATTTGTGATTGTCAGGCAGGGTGTTGATGGTTTCGAAGTGTCTAGATACAATTAATAGAGGTTGGACCAGGCGTTGGTGGTTGTTGAATGTCTTAGGAAAATTCATAGAAGCTGCACAGTCCCTCAATTATTTTTAGAAGCCTGGGGATGATTTATGTTTGTCGGACGGGTCTTTGGTCCTTCCCGAGTGACTTGGGATAATTTATGATTGTGAGATAGGGCGTTAGCGGTTCTGAGGTATCTAGATACAATTCATATAAGTTGGAAAAGGCGCTGATGGTTCTTGTGTACCTTAGGACAATTTATTATAGTTTGATAGGACGTTGGTGGTTCTTTGGTGGTTTGAAACAATTCGTGATTGTTGTACAGGACGTTAGTGGTTTCTGGGTGTCTAGATACAATTTATAGAAGCTGGACAAGGCGTTGGTGGTTGTTGAAAATCTAAGGACAATTCACAGAAGTTGGACAGGGCGTTGTTGGTTCTTGGATAGGTAGATACAATTTATAAAAGTTGGACGATGCCTTGATGGTTCTTGGGTACCTCGTGTCAATTTTTCGTAGTTGGGAAGGATGCTGGTGGGTTTTCTTGACTTAAAACAATTTATGATTGTTGGACAGGGCATCGATGGTTTTGAAGTGTCTGAATACAATTGCTAGAAGTTGGACAAGGCGTTGGTGGTTGTTGAATGTCTTAGGACAACTTACAGAAGCTGCAATTCATTGCAGTAGGATAGGACGTTGACGGATCTTTGGTAACTTCAAAAAATCTATGATTGTTTAACAGGGCGTTAGTGGCTTTTGTGTTTCTAGATACATTTGATAGAAGTTGGACAAGGCGTTGATGGTTCTTGAATGTCTTAGGGAAATGTATGGAAGCTGCACAGTGCCTCAATGACTTTGAGATGCCTGAGGATAATTTACGATTGTTGGACAGGACAGTAATCGTTCTTGGGTAAATTAGCACAATTCATTGTAGTTGGATAGGACGTTGGTGGTTCTTTGGTGACTTGAAAAAATGGATGATTGTTGGACAGGGAGTTAGTGGATTTTGTGTCTAGATACATTGGCTAGAAGTTGGATAAGGCGTCGGTGGTTGTCAAATCTCTTAGGACAACTCATAGAAGCTGCACAGTGTCTCAATGATTTTTAGATGCATGAGGATAATTTATGATTGTTGGACAGGACGTTGGTCGCTTTCGAGTGACTTGGGATGATTTATGATTGTTAGATAGAGCGTTAGTGGTTCTTGGGTATCCATATACAATTCTTATGAGTTTGACAGGGCGCTGGTCGTTCTTGGGCATCTTACGACAATTAATTGTAGTTGGATGGAACGTTGGTGGTTTTTGAGTGATTTGAAACAATTTATGATTGTTGGACAGGACGTTAGTGGTTTCTGGGTGTCTAGATACATTTGATAGAACTTGTGCAAGGCATTGGTGGTTGTTGAATGTCTTGAGAAAATTTATAGAAGTTGCACAGTGCCTCAATTATTTTTAGATGTCTGAGGATAATTCATGTTTGTTGGACAGGACTTCGATCCTTCTCGAGTGACTTGGGAAAATTTATGATTGTGAGATAAGGCGTTAGCGGTTTTTAGGTATCTAGATAGAATTCATATAAGTTGGACAAGGCGTCGATAGTTGTTGAATGTCCCATGGGATAATTTATGATTCTGAGATAGGTCGTTAGTGGATCTTGGGAATCTAGATACAATTCTTATGAGTTGGACGAGGCGCTAATGGTTCTTGGGTACCTTAGGACAATTGACCAGACCCTGGTGGTTCTTTAGTGCCTTAGGACAATTCATAGGAGCTGCACAGTGCCTCAATTATTTTTAGATGCCTGAGTATAATTTGTGATTGTTGGACAGGACGTTGCTCGCTCTAGCATGACTTGGGATGATTCATGATTGTAAGATAGGGCGTTAGGTTCTTCGGTATGTAGATACAATTTGTATAAGTTGGACAAGGCACTGATAGTTCTTGGGTACCTTAGGGCAATTGGTTATTGTCGGATAGGACGTTGGTGGTTCTTTGGTGACTTGAAACAATTTGTGATTGTTAGGCAGGGCGTTGATAGTTTTGACGTGTCTAGATACAATTCATAGAAGCCGGACAAGGCGTTGGTGCTTTTTGAATGTCTTAGGAAAACTTATAGAAGCTGCACAGTGTCGCAATTATTTTTAGATGCCGGAGTATAATTTATGATTGTTGGACCAGACGTTGGTCGTTCTTGAGTGACTTGGGATGATGCAGGATACTTAGATAGGGCGCTAGCTGTTCTTGGGTACCTAGATACAATTCATATTAGTTGGACAAGGCACTGATGATTTTTGGGTACCTTAGGACAATTGATTGTTGTCGGATAGGACGTTGGTGGATCTTGGGTGATTTGAAACAATTTATGATTGTTAGACAGGGCGTTAATAGTCTTGAAGTGTCTAGATACAATTTCTAGAAGTTGGACCAGGGGCTGGTGGTTCTTGAGTGCCTTAGGACAATTCATAGAAGTTGGAAGGGACGTTAACAGCCTTTGGTTTCCTGAAGACAATCTATGATTGTTGGGCAGGGCGTGATTGGTTCTTGGATGTTTGGATACAATTTATAAAAGTTGGACAATGTGTTGTGGTTCTTGGGTACCTGAGGACAATTTATAGTAGTTCGATAAAACATTGTTGGTTCTTGGGTGACTTGGAAAAATTGATGACTTTTGGACAGGGACAAGAACCGCTTTGCTGCATGTTCGTGTTCACTTCAATCACATCCGCTCTTTCTCGTAAACACATTTTCAGTCCTGAGGTTGACTTCTTCGTTCCACGTCACATGTTTACTATGTACACTTGTGTACATTCCTCTTCTTCGAAAGATAAAATTTTATCATAATAAAAGAATGAAAACTAATCTCCTCATCAAGTAAGTTATGAACTAGTATAAACGTTGAAGGCTTTCGAAGGATATACATTAGTTTGACTCTTATGAAAAATTTTTATAAATCGGCTTCTATTATTTCAAGAAAATGAGGACCTTGATGGGCATTCTTTGTTTCACTTTAGTGATTTTTACTCATCCAGTTGGTAATTATAATTATACCCATAGATTGAATATTTTCAATTTCAGTATTTTGATTTTCTACCATAATAGTAGGAGCGAAAATTCGGCGAATATTCAGCAAATATTCGCCAATCACTAATGAACTTCTACTAATTCAATCAGAAATAAGTAAATTTTGAAAGAGTGGTAAAAAAATTCAATACGTGGCTAACAGGAAAGTTTACAAAAAATGAGATTTTGTAACACTTTTAGATTTATTCAAATAAAAAAATCCGAAGCTCGTAAATAGGCCACGTCACCTACGCCAACAAACTTTATTGGCATAACTTATTAGTTTAGAACGGAGAACGTTGGATAATCGGTCTGATTCGTCTCTTCAATTTAAAAATTCAATTATTTTGTTGAGAAATAAAATTTCAAATTATTTTTAAAAATAATTTACCTATCGCTGATTTTTTGTTTTTTCTAGAATTAGCTTGGCGTCGTCGTTTCAGTTCCAAAGTTCATCCTCCACCAATTGAAATCAGTATTCTCCAGGTCGAAAGTTCATTCCATCCAGGTCAACCTTTACAATTAGTACCAGAGCTTTGCCAGGCAGGATTAGATAAGAAACACGAGTACATAATTGGAATAATTTTAAACAAAATTTTGTATCCATTCGTGGTTCCTATCACAAATGGCGTGCATGAACCGATTACCTATGAGAGAGTTAAACTGCACTTGCGTTTCAACATTGTCAACGAAATTGTGCCAATACCGAAAAATGATTCTTTAAATAATCGATTTTTCAAAAGATTTGGGTCAAGAAACAGAATTTCTGCCCGGTTAGTATAACAATTCAAAGCCTGTTATTTAACCTTCGAGTGTGGCCGTGCGGTCCCATCGACCGCACCGTGTTTTTTCGTACGCTTCTTTGTTACATTTCGATTTGAAAGTATACTGTATGAATGAGGAATATAATTCTGGGCCTGGTCTGACTCATACTTGATTTTTTTTTAGAATTAGCTCAAAAAATTTAATATATAGCATGTTTTTATTATCTGACTTATCCAAGCATCTGGAGGGACATTCGAATAACTGAGAAATTAATACATTTTATCAATTCTTATCATCAATGATCTTTCAGACCAGTGGGAAGAGGGTATCACATATCAGAACCATGGTGCGGTCTATGGGACCGCACGGTCACACTTAATGATTCATCGTTGACAAAAACACGCTAAAAGAAAATATGTGAAAAAGATATTTAGATGTGCCCTAGCTTTGTGTTTTATATTATATTTTGATGATACATCATGCAGAAAAGTAAAAATGTCTGCTAAATAAATGTGTGAAAAGTGTAGTTTTTTTCGTTTTTAGAATTCAGTTGAATGAAACTAATTATTAAGCAAATCATGACTCAACAGGATTTTTTCGAAATTTTTAAAAAAGTTTTAAAATGTTTTGACACCTTGTGTTTTCGTGCGCTTGAAAATTAATTTTACAAAATAAAAAAATTATTTAGAATTTTCCCAGGCATCTAAGGACAAATTTTTTAATCTTATCAATTATATCAAAATTCTTGAAAAATATATGAAATATATTATATTCGAACAAATAGTTGAACTTTCAACTGAAAAAATCAATTTTCAAGCAAAAATAGAATCCTTAAACATTCAGTTAGAAAAATTAAGTTTTACACAGAAAAAGAACGAATTTTCAATGGAATAGTTAACTTTTCATCCAAGGAAATAAATTTTCATCTGAAATGACGAATCTTGGAAAGAACGAATTATTGAGATAGTAGTTCAACAAAAAATTTAACGGCTAATATTTGAGCCAAAAATAATTTGAATTTTGAATAGAAAATATGCGATATTTCAACAAAAAAATGTTTTTATTTCAAATTAAAAACAGTTTAATTCAATAAAGAAAGGAAATCCATCAAATTTTTTGAAGATTTATTTTTCCATCAATAAAGTCAAATTTTTAACAAAATACTTGAAACTTCAACCAAAACAAAAAAGATCAATTTTTAACGGAAAAAGCATTTTTAATTTAAAACAAAAAAAAAGCTGATGGGGCAACCAAAAGATTTTAATTTTAAATGAAAAAACAGTGGAATTCAAGCAAAAAACGAATTTTCAATAAAATAGTTGAACCTGCAACAAAGTAGTTAAATTTTTAACTAAAAAGATCCGTTTGCAAACAAAGTAAGAATGGTAAAAATTTTAGTTAAAAAACATTAATTTTCAAATAAAGATTCAAGCAAAAAGATGAATTTTCCCAAATTAGGTTTTTTCAGCTAAAAAATCTTTTTTTTTTCGGAAAAAATATTAATTTTCAACAGAAAATGTGATACTTCAGATTTCAGCCGAAAAAGATCTTGAATCAAGAAGATTTAGTTTCTACCAATAATTTTGAATTATATAAATAGTAAGTTTCACAAATTGAATCAGTCATTCCAATTGATCTCATCCAGAGTCAAGAAGACATCGGGTGTCTAAAATTTGAATAGGCTAAGCAAATGATAACTAGATGATGCAGACCTCACCTCATTTTGTGATTGCAAACAAAGCAGATCCTTGCAAGGTCAAGAATAAACTAGAAATGAAATAGAATTTCTGATTTTGGTTCTACCAGAGGTAGAACCAATGAACCTAATCCTGACAACCAAGCTACAGATGTAAGAGGACATCTTATTTGTCAAAAAGGGCTGTATACTAGGAAACAAGTTTATGTGAGAAAAAACTTGTTAGCTTCAAGCAATTAATCCTGATCAGAACTTGAGACAGAGTTTTGGGTATCTCTTATCTTCCATATCCAATAAGTCAGCCTTCGACTTTTCCTCTTTAGACTCAAGAAGCTTATTGTATAACTCTTTCAGTCGCTGATTCGATTAGCATACTTACTATCCGGATGATCCTTTCATATTAATTTCATAAAATGAAGATTTTCACTTTGCTGAGATTAGGCAAAGTAGTTCTTAGATTATCATAATCGGATGGAATCAATGGAATACCAATAACTTCGAAATCAGAAACCAAGTTCCTAGGGTGTCCTCAAGTCATGGTGAAACTCCTGAACACCAACATTTCACAAATGACAATGTTGGGGTTTGGCTTACTATCGCATTATCAGGAACAGAGTGAATAGTAAAAATAGCTAAACACTTACTAGTGGAACTTTATTTACTTTTTTAGATACTTGACTTGCAACAAGAAAGTTTTTGGGAAGCTACTTGGGTGGAGTTAGATCACCGAAATAACCCATTTTTCATTTAGGCACACAATGTCGTTGTTTATGATTGTAGAAGCTATGTCCGAGAAATTGGTGTATCCATGACCATTCCAGAAAATGATACAAGGAACCAAATCATCTTCTCCAGAGTGGACAAAAGCAGGATAAATGCTTGATACAGACGACTATTGAAAAAAAAGGCTGGAAGCACTCCTCTACTCCTCCTCATCTGTGATCTGCACTCTGAATTAAAGTCTACTTCTCGATTTGTTAACCATGTTGATTTCCTCCCCAAACTTCTCTTAAACTGATTCCTGAGTCAGGTTTCTGTTCTTCAGCATATCCTTAATCTTAGACAAAGAAACAGGATTACTATCAACCAGCAGTTGCTGCCCTGTACGGAGGCCGAAGAACCCAACTCCTTTAGCTTATCACAAGTATCAAGAAGTACTTTCATCTTTCTTCGCTCATTCCAAAAAATGTCTTGACTCACTTGAATTCCCTTGATAGTGTTCTTGACGCTGCCCAAGGCCATGCTGTTTCAACTTCAATGAAGTAAATTGAGCTAGGGTCGGTATCTTGCCCTATGTTCTTCCCATGTGATGAGCCAACTCAGTACCAAGTGCACACAAAAGTCCTCAAGTTTACCTACATACGTCTTTGGTTAGATGTCTTGGAGATGAACTGATGGCCTTCTCAAGACATAACAAGATCTGGAGGATGTCTTGAGGACATCAAATCACATAACATAAAGATACATTCTGAAGAAGACTTCACGATTTCTCGGTGCCATCTAGGTGTCATCAAAGCTGAGCAGAAAGACCGCCTTCTCGTAAACTACAAAGTTCAGATTCCAGAGATGAAAATCATTGGGGATTGAATCGGGAAGACACTGGTCTTCGGAATCGGGAGGACACTAGAAGCTGATACTGTATCAGCTTCAGCTAATTTGTCCATCCTGAAGGAGACTTTTTGGGGGATTTTTGATCTCCTAGTTCTCACGCTGGCATTAGCGGCTATCTGCAAAGTTGGGCTTGCTGGAACAGGTTGGTTGTTCTTGGATGACTTGTGACAACTGATTATCGTTAGGCAGGGCTTTGCTGGTCTTAGGGTGCATGAGGACAATTAATTGAAGTTGGACAGGGCGTCAGTAGTTTTTGGTTACCTAAGGACAATTTTCGTTTGCTGGTCAGGGTATTTGTAGTTCCTGGGTACCTCAAGATAATTTACTGAAGTTGGACTTGGCGTTAGTGGTTCTTGGTTGCCTATGGACAATTCATCATTGCTAGACAGATCCTTGGTGTTTCTTGGATGCTTTGAGGAAATTTTAGATTTTTGGACACGGCCTTGGTGGTTTCTGGTTGCATTAGTGCAATTTATTGAAGCTGGACAGGGAATGAGTTATGTGATTGCCTGAGGACAATTTATAATTGTTCGATAGAGCGTTGGTGGTTCTTAGGCGTCTTGGCTCAACTAGTGATTCTTCTGCAAGGGATGGTGGTTTTTGTCTGACTTGGGACAATAAATGATTATGTTACAGAGCCTTCGTGATTTTGGGGGACTCATGGCAATTGATGATTGTTCGACAGGGCTTCGGTGATTTTTGGTTGAGAAGGACAATTTATGGTTTTTTGGCAGAGCTTTGATAGTTCTTGGAAGCTTAGGACAATCAATTGAAGTTGAAAGGGGCGTTGATGGTTTTTGGTTGCCTACGAACAATTGATGATTGTTGGACAAGGCGCTAGTGATTCTAGGGTACCTTAGGGCAGTTTATTAAAGTTGAACAGAGCTTCAGTTAGAAAGCTCTTCAGTTAGTTAAGCTCTGTTAGAAATTCCTTGGAATCTTTTGAAAACCTCAGAAAAGTCATATACCTAAATACCCTTCATACCCTTTTTAAAGCTCTCAAACTATCAAATAAATAAAATTGATGAATGAATAAAAAATTGTCGGGAAATCCTTTGAAATATTTTGAAATCCCTCAATGTCCTTAATTATTGGAAAATTTCTTGAAATCTTTCAAAATACCCTTAAATTATTCAAAATAATTGAACAAAATTCAATAGTGAAAAAGTTACCACAGTGCTTCTCACAAAAATTCCCTGACTTTCGCAATTTTTTTTTTGCTCTGACTTTTTCCTATCCCTGACCAAATATTTTTGAATTTTTCCTGAATAAAAACCCCTCCTTTTTTTATTTCAATTTCAGGAAATTATCTTTCTCGAATAAATTTTTCTCCTCTGCACAAAAGCAAAATTTGCATTCTGAAATAATAATTATGATGGAGGGACTTTATTGAGAGGTGAGGACGCCGCGCCGTTAACGAGGAAAACGAGTAAAATGAAGAAAGCGCAATGCATTACCCGACTAATGAAATGTAAACTCCTTTAATGTTCCAATAACATCACATCGACCCCTTTTTTTTTTTTTTTTTTTTTTTTTGCTGAAAACGTATATAACAACAATTATTAAGATAACGAACCCCTCGTTCATCTTCGGAAAGTCGCTTTCAAGTTAAAGTATCTGGCCCATTAAAAAAATATCCATTCTTCACAATTACTACATTTCAATCGTTTCGCATTTCAGTTCTCTATTTGTACCGAGAAAGGGAATTTATCTTCTCTAAATGTACATTGTACAATGTACATATTGACTGACAATAAGAGAAAAAAATTGAAACGATGTTTTTGCTTTCGTAATGAAATGCTGATGGCATTTTCCTGGATATTTATTATTTTTTCTCTTCATTATTTCCAATTAATGATATTAAAGAAGTATTTTGATCTTTCAAACGATTTTTATTCATGAATTTCAAATTTGAATCAATAATTTTATTTAGAGAGATATCTGGTTTTAGAATCTTGTAATTTCTAGGCTTGATATTTCGGGTCATTATTTACAAAAATTCGTTAAACATTTTTCAAAAAGACTAAAATATTTCACAATATCTTCAAATTTTTATTAGTGCCACAGAGTCTCATTGCCAATAACTTTCAAAGAGTTCCAAAGAGTTCCACAATAACAATCACAAAGAGATTAACTGTCACGGTGTTATGAAGAGTTCCACAGAGTCCCACCCACAACATCTGTCACAGAGGTCCAAAGAGTCTCACAGAGTTCTGTCGACAACAACTATCACGGACATAATAACTGTCTCAAAGTTCCAAAAAGGCCTGCAGAGTTCTATTTAAAATAACTTTCACAAAGTTCCAAAGATTGCCACAAAGTCCCGTCTATAATAACTGTTATAGAGTTCTAAAGATTCTCATAGAATCCTATTATGATAACAATCACATGAGACAATGACTATCACACAGTTCCAAAGAGTACCCTCCGCAATAACATTCGAAAAGTTCCAGAGATTCTCACGGAGTCCCATCTATAATAACCATCACAGACAAATTGACAATTGCAGAGTTCCGAAAAGTCCCACATAGTCCTATTCACAATAAGTGTTTCAGAGTTCCTAAGAATCACACAGAGTCCCGCTTATAATAACTATCACATTAGCAATAATGGTTACAGAGTTCCAAAAAGGCCCAGAGTCCCATCGACAATAACTATCACAGACACAATAATTGTCAAAAAGTTCCATAAAGGCCAAGAGATTTCTACTTACAATAACTATCACAGAGTTCCAAAAATCACAGCAGAGTCCTATCTAGAATAACTATAATGGAGTTCCAAAGAGTCTCGCCGACAATGAGTCCCACAGAGTGCCAGCCACAACCACTATTACGGATACAATAACTGTCACAGAGTTTCAAAAACGTCTACAGATGCCCATTCACAATAACTGTCACGGAGTTCTGAATAGTCTCACACAGTCCCATCCAAACTTACTATCACGGACACAATAACTGTCACAAAATTCCAGGGAGGGCTACATAGTTCTACTTACAATAACAGTCACAGAGTTCCAAACATTGCCGTTAAGTCCCGTCCACAATAATTATCACGGAGACAATAACTGTCACAGAGTTCTAAAGATTCAAAAGGAGTTCCATTCACAATAACTTTCGCTAAGTTTCAAAGAGTACCACAAAGGCTCGACGGCGATAACTACCTCAGAGACAATAACTTTCGCATAGTTACAAGAAGGCCCACATAGTTCCATTCACAATAATTGTCTTAGAGTTCCTAAGAGCCCCATAGAGTCCCGTTCACAATAACTATCACAGAGACGATAACTGCCAAAGAGTTCCAAAAAGGTCGAGAGAGTTCTATCCGCAATAATGGTTAGAGTTCCATGGAGTCCCACAGTGTCCCGTTTAGAATAACTATCACGAGGACAGTGACCGCTACATAGTTCAATGAGACACAAAGTTCTTCCCACAATAACCATCACTGAGTTTCAAAGAGTCCCACAGGGGTTTGTCCAAATAAATATCATGGAGACAATAACTGTCAGAGAGTTCTAAAGATTCACGAGGAGTCCCATTCACAATAACTTTCGCTAAGCTTCAAAGAGTACCACAAAGGTTCGTCAGCAATAATTACCTCAGAGACAATAACTTTCACAGAGTTACGAAAAGGCCCACGCAGTCCCATCCACAATAATTGTTACAGAGTTCCAAAGAGCCCCACAAAGTTCCGTTCACAATAACTATCACAGAGGCGATAACTACCAAAGAGCTCTAAAGAGGCCCACATAGTCCCATCCACAATAATTGTCACAGAGTTTCAAGGAGCCCCACAGAGTCCCGTTTACAATAACTATCACAGAGACGATAACTGCGAAAGACTTCGGAAGAGTCCCACATAGTCGCATCCACAATAATTGTCACAGAGTTCCAAAGAGGCCCACATAGTCCCATCCAAAATAATTTTCACAGAGTTCCAAAGAGCCCCACAGAGTCCCGTTCACAATAACTATCACAGAGGCGATAACTACGAAAGAGTTCCAAAGTGGCCCACATAGTCCCATCCACAATAATTGTCACAGAGTCACAGTTTCAAAATGAACGACATGCATCACTAGTATTGAGGTCCTATTTTCTCATGTATATTATAAGTGAATAAATACAAACTAGTAAGACCGCTCCACGGACCGCCGCACAAAGTGCCGTCTTACTAAAGCCGGACGCTACCACTCACAGTGGGGAAAAATTACTTACTTGGTTCCAAATAACGCACAGCCCAGAAATATTGATTGATTCGGACAAAAAAAATTTGAAAAAAAGCTGATAAGATTTCTAACAGAGTTGTTGAGCCGGATTTTCAAATAAGGTTTTCAAGTTTTTCATAAATAAACAAATATGACGAAAAAGATAGCCATTTGTTCTATAGGAAATTCAAATAAAAACAATATAATGGTGAAGAGATTTCTTCAAGAGTTCATTATTGTTAATATCATAAGCAAATTTGATAAACAAATGCATTGATCAGACATTTGTCGACATAAAATTCATTTTTTTCCAATGTCAACTTAGTGGTAAGGGGTAGCGTCCGGCTTTAGTAAGACGGCACTTTACGCGGCCGTCTGTAGAGCGGTCTTACTAGTTTGTATTTATTCACTGATGATGGAAATAGAAAAACGGTAAAAAAATGTTGTTTTTTTTTCTCGAGTTTTTCGAGCTAATTATGACTTTTGTGTTTTTTTAAATGAACATTGTTTCTGGCACATAAAAGGCCACTTGATACTGATAATTAAATGTTTACATCAATTGTTTAAACAATTTATTATTGTTTTTGGCAACTTTCTCATAGAATGGTGTTAGAAAGACGCGGTTTTTTTCCAAGATTTCCCACTTTTTGTCCAATTTCCGAATAGACGAAAGTGATAGTTCATCAATGTTAACAGGGGTATTGTTTAAACAATTTATTAATAATGCTAATAATATTCTATTATAAAAATGCTACAAAATTGCAGTTGAAAAAAAAATTCACTTCTAGTCGAATTTTCAATTAAGGTAAGTTGAATAATTAACTAGAGACAAGAAAATTAATTGTTTAAACAATTTGTTATTACTATTATTAATATTCTATTTGAATAATACTAGAAAGATGCGGTTTTTTCTGAAATTTCTGGCTTTTTGTCTAATTTTCAAGTAGAGTGAAGTGATAATGAATTCAAGTTAACAAAATAATAGTTTAAACAATTCATTATCATTGTTAGCAATATTGTTGATGACTATCTTAATCTATGTAGATAGGCATGAACAATGATCATTTTTTTAAACAATTATTCCTCTGCTTATTATTCACATGCTCTCCATTTATTGACCAGATTCATTAACATCTTTACTAACAGAAATAGTTAGAACAAACTTTTTTGTAACTAAATTGAAATACTCTACCACATTTTGTATCGTTTTCCATGTTCGTGGAATTATTTTATATGTTTACCATGAATTTTCGCTTCAAAATGATACTCTGGTTTAACAAGGTTTGATGTATCGGAAATCACCCTTTCACCCTTGTTCGCTATCTAGGCAGTTTGTCATATTTGTACAGCAGGTATCTAAATTGCATGTGGAAAACATGACAATCTCGACAGTCGATACGTTCAACCTAGATGTTTAATTTTAATTTTTTTTTATTTTGCTTCCTCATAGAGGAAGCTTTGTGATAGTAACATTTTCCAAAATTTTAAAATTCATTTAATTAATCCTTCCTCAATTTAAAAATGTCAAATACAATCTTCTAAGCTATTGTCCTAACGTATGACCTCAACTAAAAAAGAAATTAATATTAAGGATCCATTTTATTATGTACTAGCAGTAAGGTGGTCCAAAAAAGCATGGGAAATTTTTTTTTTTTGAATTTTTATCGGGAAATCCCCCAAATTTGTTCAAATCCACCCAAAAATAAATCCATTTTTTTTGTTTACAACAAAAATTATATTTAGGGGTGGCGCAAGCCCCATGAAGTTTATCATGTATTTCCCATAAGAAAAAAATACATTTTTGTAAATCTTATTCAGAATCCTCAATATTATCTCCATCGAGTTGAAACTCAACATTTCTCTTCACAATTAGCCATAGAATACGAATAAAATATCACTTTTTAAATATCAACACCATAAGTCCATTTTATAGGGTCCCAAAGAAACCGCATAAGTGAAAAAATGGGTTTTGCCAGTTTTTGGCGCTAATTATGATTTTTTCGCGGTCTTTTTAATGCGAATTGTTTCTAATACATAAAATATTACTTTATACTGAAAATTAGATATTTTCATGAATTGTTTAAACAATTTATTATTGTTTTTAGCAATTTTCTCACTGAATGTTGTTAGAAAGACGCGGTTTTTTCACAAATTTTCCATTTGTTGTCCAATTTTCAATCAAAGGAAACTGACAGTTTATCAATGTTAACAATATTGATTGTTTGAATAATTTACCATAATCATTAATAATATTATATTTGAATAATGCTAGAAAGATGCGTATTTTTTTTAATTATTGGCTTTTTGTCCAATTTTCATCTGCTGTGAAATTTAAGTTAACAAAATAATTGTTTAAACAATTTATTATGATTATTAATAATATTTTATGTGAATAATGCTGGAAAGATGCGGTTTTTTTTTTAAATTCTGGTTTTTTGTCCACTTTTAATTCGGAGTGAAGTAATAATGGATTTAAGTTAACAACATAATTGTTCAAACAATTTATTATACTTATTAATAATATTATAATTGAATAATGCTAGAAAGATGCGGTTTTTTTTTAGTTTCTGTCTTTTTGTTTAATTTTCATTTGGAGTGAAGTAATAGTGAATTTAAGTTAACAAAATAATTGTTTAAACAATTTATCATCATTATTGATAATATTCTCTTTGTATAATTCGTAGAATGTTGCGGTTTTTTCTGAAATTTTCAACTGTTTGTCTATTTTCTATCAGGCGTGACTTGATAATTAATTAGATTTAGCAAAAATAATCGTTCAAACAAATTATTATTGTTAATGGCATACTTCATCTATATCAATTGCGCCTGATAGTTGCGGTTTTCCGGCAATTTTCACCTTTATGTCCTTTTTTCACTTAGTGAGGTAATAATTAATTAAAGTTAACAAAAAAGTGGTTTTAAGTGAATTATTTTTGCTCTTTTCCAAATGCTTGAAAAAATTAATTTCAAGAGAAAAAGCTATTTTACACACGAGGCAGAAACAAAGAATAGAATAATTAGGACTGGTGGAAGAACTGGGTCTTTAAATGACTTGTAAAAGTTTTTTTCTTATTACAACAAGAAGTTTATTGCAAAGCGTAAAAGAAAAAATTGGAATTGAAAATATTGTAATATCAGTAACCCCCCCCCCCCCCCGCCCCAGTCCTGCCCTTAAGAAAACACGTCTCGTCGATGAAAATATATATACAAATTAAAAAGACATTATCAAAAAATTAGATCAAATTAAATTAAATTCAAAAAAAAAGGAAAGAGATTATTTAAAATATATTTTTCTCTGATGTTTATTTATCAATTGTTAGTAATTAAGCAGCCAGAGCAAAGTGAAATATTTCAGAAAAAACCGCAACTTTCTGGCACTTATCTGAGAAAAGATAGTTATAAACAATATCAAATTGTTTAAACAACTTTTCTGTTAACTTTAATTAATTATTACCTCACTGAGTGAAAAAAGGACAGAAAGGTAAAAACAGCCAAAAACCGCAACTATCAGGCACAATAGATATAGATGAAGACAGTCATAAACAATAATAATTTGTTTAAACAATTATTTTTGCTAAATCTAATTAATTATCAAGTCACGCCTAATAAAAAATAGACAAACAGTTGAAAATTTCACAAAAAATTGCAACATTCTATCAATTAAGCGAAGAGAATATTATCAAAAATGATAATAAGTTGTTTAAACAATTATTTTGTTAACTTGAATTCATTATTACTTCACTCCAAATGAAAATAAAACAAAAAGCCAGAAACTAAAGAAAAAACGCATCTTTCTAGCATTATTTAATTATAATATTATTAATAACTATAATCAATTGTTTAAACAATTGTTTTGTTTTTTCTTAACGTCTTTTAAAATACCTTAAAAGTACTCAAATCCTTTACCATTTTTTGAAATTCCTCAAAATCATTGAAATCTCTCTGAAATGCCTTGGAGTCTTTTCAAATTCGTTACATATTTATTTTGATTATTATTAAATTACTTGAAAGTTTAAACTTTTTGAAGCTTTCAAATAAAAAAAGGTTTCGAATAAAAAAAAATCCGTGGAGTTATTAGAAATTCCTCAAAATATTTCAAGACCTTCTAAAACTTTGAAAATCACTTAAAGCTTTTTAAAGCTTTCAAAAATGCCTTGGAATCTTTTAAATTATTCCAGAATATTGCAAACCCTCTAAAATCAATTAAAGTACTGAAATTAAATGAAAAATACTTGGAATCTTCAAGAAACCTCTAAAAGTTTTCAAATTCTTTAAATTTCTTTGAAATTCCTTCAAATTGTTGAAATCTCTTGGAAATACCTTGTATTCTTTAGAAATACCCTAAAATATTTCAAACCCTTCGAAATATTTTGGAATTAATTGCAATTATTGACATCTCTTTCAAATGCTTTTGTTTCTTTTCAAATGCCCCAAAATATTCCCAGTCTTTAAAAATTCGTCTAAATTATTAGAATAAATAAAAAATTCCTTGGAATCTACTGAAATTCTTTCAAATTAATTTTTCGAATTAATTTCAATTTGAAATCTTTTGGAATCAATTGAAATTTTTTTAATCCTATGAAATCCTATTGAATTAGTGAAATAAATAAAAATTTCTTTAAATCTTTAAATGGTGGGAGTCAATTTTTTATTTATTTGTTTATTTAATTTTTGTGGTTATGCAAACAGCGAAAAAAATGTTGATTTTTTCAATTTCATTTTTTATCTTCTAGAGAAAATTTTTCTTTGTGTGTCCCGAGAAAAAATTTGCCACCCATCAACATTTTTTCATATTATAAACAAATTATATAAACGAATGCGCATTCGAGGAGTTTTTTAGCGAAAAGGATTCGTTTTTTTCCCCTGACCTTCCTGAAATTATATTTTCAATTATGATTCCTGAAAAAAATCGATATGCATTAATATTTGCTTATTTTTTCAAAAAATTGTACAAGACAAGAAGTATAAGAACAATTTTTTCTAGAAGAGAAAAAATGAAATTAAAAAAATTGATATTTTTTTCGCTGTTTGCATTAACATGAAAATCAAATAAACAAATAAAATAAAAAATCTGCACTCACCATTTTCTAAAAAATTTTGTTCTGAATTTATCAAAAAACAATAATATAAAATCGGTGCATAATTACGTTCTAAATCTAATTTTGAACCTCGTTTTCCAATTTCACCCCACTGTGCGCCACCTAAAGTGACGTCCTGCTAAAGTCGGATGCTACCACTCGCAGTGGGAAAAAATGAATTTTTTGGTTTCACAAGAACGTACAGCCCACAAATATTGATACAAACAAAATTTGAAAAAAAAATTGATAAGATTTCTGAGTGATTTGTGAAGACTGATTTTGAAATTAGGCATTGAATTTTTTTTTAAATAAACAAATATGACCAAAAAAATTGTCATTTTTTCTATTTGACGTTCCTGGTGCTCGCCAACGACAGGAAAATTGTTGAAATCGCCTGAATTTCACAGAGTTACATAAGTGAAAGATGTTTTAATATTATATAATAAACAAAAAAAATGTTTATGACCAAATAATAATAATGATTAAGAAATTTTTTTATGGGGGTTATTATGGTTAATATTATAAACAAATTCATTAAACAATTACATTAATGAGGCATTTTTGGACAGAAAAATTCGTTTTTTTCCGGAAGCTTCATCCTTTTTGAAAGAATAAAAGTAATGAGAAACTTGAACTGAAAGAAGTGAGACTGGAAAAAAAAAACTTCAAAAAATATTTATTAAATTTGTTTAGCACTTAATAATATTTTAAGAATCGGTTTTTCAGAGTAAAACATTTTGCATTAGCATGATTCAAAGTTAATGCAGAAATATAAGAGATTCCTTGTTTCGAGACGAATCGATTGACCTATAATATTAATACATTTCATCAAAGAGTAGGCAAGTTATGGTAATTTACACACTCAAAAATATGTCAGGTTGAATCAACCAGAATTCTGGTTAAATATGACCTTACTATTTTTTCTGGTTAGATGGGTGAATTAACTGAAATTCCGTTTAAATTAACCAGGAATTCTGATTAGAGTAACCAGAATTCTGATTAATTTAAACAGAAAAAAAAGTAAGGCCATATTCAACCAGAATTCTTGTTGATTTAACCAGCCATTTTTTAGAGTATATATTTTTATAATCGGTTTTTTATAGTAAGACTTTTCTTATTAACATAATTCGAAGCTGATGTAAGAACAGAAAAGATTTGCTGATTCAAGACAAATCGATTGACCTATGTCATGAATACATTTAATTGAAGAGTAAGGAAGCTCTGTTAATGCAAAATATTTTAAAGTACGGTTTCTTATAGACAAACTTTTTCCTTCAAAATAATTCAAAGTTAATGCACCAATATGAAAAATTCTTTGGATTGGGACAAATCGATTGACCTACAATATTAATACATGATATTAAAGAGTCGGGAAGTTATGGTTATTAATATATTTCTTAAATCGATTTTTATCTTAAAGATTTTCTCATTCTCATAATTTAAAGTTGATGCGAGAATAGAAAAGTATTGTCGGTTTAGGAAGAAGTGATTGACCTACAGCATTGATACATTTTATTAAGGATTAAGGAAGCTATGGTACTGCATAATATTTCAAAATACGTTTTTTTTTTTATAGTGAAACTTTTCTCTTCAACATAATTCAAAGTTGGTGCATAAATATAAAAGATTCTCACGTTCGAGACGAATTGATGGACCTCTAATATTAATGCATTTCATCAAAGTCTAGGGAAGTTATGGTAATTTATATATTTTGATAATCGGTTTTTTATCGTAAAACTTTTTTCTTCAACATAATTCAAATTTGATGCAAGAATATAAAAGGTTCCTTGGTTCAAGAAGAATTGATTGACCTCTAATATTAATATACTTCGTCGAAGAGTAGGGAAGTTATGGTAATCTATATATTTTTTAAATAGATTTTTATCGTAAAAAATTTATCATTCTCATAATTTAAAGTTGATGCGAGAATAGAAAAGTATTGTCTATTCAAGACGAATTGATTGACCTATAACATTGATACATTATCTTGAGGATTAAGGAAGCTATGGTAATGCATAATATTTCAGAATACGTTTTTTTATAGTAGAACTTTTCTCTTTAACTTTAAGTTGACGCAAGAATATAGAAGATTCTTTTGTTCGAGACGAATTGATGGACCTCTAATATTAATGCATTTTATCAAAGTATAGAGAAGGTATGGTAATTTATATATTTTGATAATCGGTTTTTTATCTTGAAATTTGTTTCATTAAAATAATTCAAAGTTGATACAAGAACAGAAAATATGTGTTCATTCGAGACAAAGCGATTGACCTATAATATTAATACATTTGATTGAAGAGTAAGGAAGCTATGATAATGCATAATATTTAAAAATACGGATTTTTCTGGTAAAACTTTTTTCATCAACGCAATTTAAATTCGATACAAGAACATAAAAGGTTCCTTGGATCGAGGCGAACTGATTGACCTATCATATTAATATATTTTATCGAAGAGTAGGGAAGTTATGGTTATTTATATATTTTGATAATCGGCTTTTTATCGTGAAACCTTCTTCATCAAAATAATTCAGAGTTGATGCAAGAACAGAAAATATGTGCTGATTCGAGACAAATCGATTGACCTATAATATGAATACATTCTATTAAGGAGTAAGGAAGCTATGGTAATGCATAATATTTGAAAATACGTTTCTTCATAGTAAAACTTTTTTCTTCAACATAATTCAAATTTTATGCAAGAATATATAAGATTCCTTGGTTCGAGGCGAATTGATTGACCTACAATATTAATATATTTTATCAAAGAGTGGGAAGTTATTGTAATTTATATATTTTCATAATCGGTTTTTTATTGTGAAACCTTTTTCTTCAAAATAATTCAAAGTTGATGCAAGAACAGAAAGGATGTGTTGATTCGAGACAAAGCGATTAACCTATAAAATTAATACATTCGATTGAAGAGTAAGGAAGCTATGGTAATGCATAGTATTTGAAAAAAGCTTTATTTGAGAGTAAACCTTTTTTCTTCGACATCATTCAAAGTTGATGCAAGAACATAAAAGATTACTTGATTCAAGGTAATTTGATTGACCTAAAATATTAATACATGTTATTGGAGAGTAGGGAAGTTATGGAAATCAATATATTCTTTAAATCGATTTTTATCGCAAAAATTTTCTCATAATTTAAAGTTGATGCGAGAATAGGAAAGCATTTTCGATTCGAGCCGAATTGATTGACCTATAACATTAATACATTTTAATAAGGATTAAGGAAAGTATGGTAATGCATATTATTTGAAAATACGGTTTTTTATAGTAAAATATTTTTGTTCAACATAACTCAAAGTTGGTGCAAAAATATAAAAGATTCTCCGGTTCGAGGTGAATTGATTGACCTATAATATTCATGTATTTTATCTAAGAGTAGGGAAGTTATGGTCATTTATATATTTTGATAATCGGTTCTTTATCTTCAAACTTTTTTCATTAAAACAATTCAAAACTGATCCAAGAACAGAGAAGATGTGTTGATTCGAGACAAAGCGATTGACCTATAAAATTAATATATTTAATTGAAGAGGAAGGAAGCTATGGTAATGCATAGTATTTGCTGTTACTGTTTTTTATAGTAAAACTTTTTCCTTCAACATCATTCAAAGTTGATGCAAGAATATAAAAGATTTCTTGGTTCGATGCGAATTGATTGACCTATAATAATAATATATTTCATCCAAGATTAGGGAAGTTATGGTAATTTATATATTTTGATAATCGGTTCTTTATAGTAAACCTTTTTTCATTAAAATAATTCAAAGTTGATGCAAGAACAGAAAAGATGTATCGATTCGATACAAATCGATGGACCTTTAATATTAATACATTGGATTGAAGTGTAAGGAAGCTATGATAATTCATAGTATTTGAAAAAACTGTTTGTTAGAGTTATGGTAATTTATATATTCTTCAAATCGATTTTCGTCGTAAAAATTTTCTCAGAATTTAAAGTTGATGCGAGAATAGAAAAGCATTTTCGATTCGAGACGAATTGATAGACCTATAACATTGATACATTTTATTGAGGATTGAGTAAAGTATGGTAATAATAATAATAATAATAATAATAATAATAATAAATCTTTATTGAGTTCGTAACAAGAAGGATATGTACATGGTAGACAGAGTTAACATAAGAACCCAAAGGGCGAGGTACAGCTTAAAGCTGCTTTCAAACCTAACATATTAGCATATTATTTGAAAATACGTTTTTTTATAGTAAAACTTTTTTGTTCAACATAATTCGAAGTTGATGCAAAAATATAAAAGATTCTCCGGTTCGAGGCGAATTGATTGACCTATAATATTAATGTATTTTATCAAATAGTAGGGAAGTTATAGTAATTTATATATTTTCATAATCGGTTTTTTATCGTGAAACTTTTTTCATTAGAATACTTAAAATTTGATGCAAGAACAGAAAAAATGTGTTGATTCGGGACAAATCCATTGACCTATAATATCAATACATTTGGTTGAAGAGTAAGGAAGCTATGGTAATGCATAATATTTAAAAAAAACTGTGTTTTAGAGTAGAACTTTTTTCTTCAACATCATTCAAAGTTGGTGCAAAAATATAAAAAATTCCTCCTTTCGCGACGAATCGATTGACCTATAATATTAATATATTTTATCAAAGAGTGGGAAGTTATGGTAATTTTATATATTTTCATAATCGGTTTTTTATCGTGAAACTTTTTTCATGAGAATAATTGAAAGTTGATGCAAGAAGAGAAAAGATGTGTTGATTCGAGAGAAATTGATTGGCCTATAATATTAATACATTTGATCGAAGAGTAAGGAAGCTATGGTAATGCATAGTATTTGAAAAAACTGTTTTTTAGAGTAAAACTTTTTTCTTCAACATCATTCAAAGTTGATGCAAGAATATAAAAGATACCTTGGTTCGAGGCGGATTGGTTGACCTATAATATTATATATATTCAATCGAAAAGTAGGGAAGTTATGATTATTTATAGATTTTGATAATCGATTTTTTATCGTAAAACTTTTTTCATTGAAATAATTCAAATTTGATGCAAGAACAAAAAACATGTGTTGATTCGAGACAAATCGATTGACCTATAATATTAATACATTTGATTTAAGAGTAAGGAAGCTATGGTAATGCATAGTATTTGAAAATATTGTTTTTTATAGCTTAACTTTTTTCTTCAACATAATTCAAAGTTGATGCAAGAATATAAAAGATTCATTGGTTCGAGGCGAATTGATTGACCTATAATATTGATACATATTTTATCAAAAAGTAGGGAAGCTATGGTTATTTATATATTTTGATAATCGGTTTTATATCGTGAAACTTTTTTCATTAAAATAATTAAAAGTTTATGCAAGAACAGTAAAGATGTGTTGATTCGAAACAAATCGATTGACCTATAATATTAATACATTTGATTGAAGAGCCAGGAAGCTATGGTAATGCATAGTATTTGAGAAAACTGTTTTTTAGAGTAAAACTTTTTTCTTCAACATCATTCGAAGTTGTTACAAGAATATAAAAGATTCCTTGGTTCGAGACGAATTGATTGACCTATAATATTAATATATTTTATTAAAGAGTAGGGAAGTTATGGTAATTAATATATATTGATAATCAGTTCTTTATCGTAAAAATTTTTTCATTGAAATAATTCAAAGTTGATGCAAGAACAGAAAAGATGTGTCGATTTAAGACGAATCGATTGACCTATAATATGAATACATTCTATTGAAGAGTAAGGAAGCTATAGTAATGCATAGTATTTGAGAAAACTGTTCTTTAGAGTAAAACTTTTTTCTTCGACAGCATTCAAAGTTGATTCAAGAATATAAAAGATTTCTTGGTTCGAGGCGAATCAATTGACCTGTATTATTACTATATTTTATCAAAGAGTAGGGAAGTTATGGTGATTTATATATTTTGATAATCGGTTCTTTATCGTAAAACTTTTTTCATTAAAATAATTCAAAGTTGATTCAGGAACAGAAAAGACGTATTGATTCGAGACAAATCGATTGACCTATAATATTAATACATTTGATTGAAGAGTAGGGAAGCTATAGTATTTGAAAATACTGTTTTTTATAGTAAAACTTTTTTCTTCAACATAATTCAAAGTTGCTGCAAGAATCGCCGAACTGAGGATCGCCATTCCATATTTATTTCATCTTATTTATATATAAACAAATTTCAATAACATTGAAAGTCTTCATTTTTTTCACGAAAAAAATCTTGACTATTTAATATAAATTAAAATAGTTTTTCAAACTAATTAGCTTATTGAAAAATGGTTAACACTGAACTTTTAGCTGTATTGATCATTTTAATAAACAATTAAATAAATGAATAATGTCTCAAGTATTATATCTATTATTACTTAAATAATTTTTCTGTCATAAAAAATAAATAAATTTCCAAGTATAATTTCCATGAAGTCAGTATCGTATTATTTTACTTCTGAGCTCCTAAGCCATATTTATGAAGCAGTTTCCATCCGCTCAAGTATGAAAGTTCCAAACTCTCTCTCGCCCCATCAAGAAGTTGGTCTCCCTTTCTTTTAATACCAATTTGCAAAGCTGGGATATTCCAAAATATAAAATTTAATTTTATTACTCACGTTTATGATTTTTTTATTTACTAAAGAAGAATACGCTTTACGAGTTGTCGTTCATTTTTACTCTAAACAATCTCGAGCGTAAGCATTCAGTTTTGGCAGAGCTTTCAGAAAGCTCTCTTGATTTTACATGCTGAGGAAAGCCAGAGAAATTGGAAAATGAGAGTGAATTTATTTTCTGATTCTAATGCTTTGAACTTTGTTTGAAAATAAAAATATTCTTAGGCACGTTTTTGCAAAATAATGCGTGTTTCAGAAAAAGGATTTTTCTTCGGCCTCTCTAGTAGCTTAGTGATAATGCACCTGACCGGCAATCAGTTGACTTGGTGTTCGAATCCCAGCGAGGCGAAAGAATAAGATCTTTTTTGTGAATAAATTTAATTTTTAGAAGATGTAATTGAAAAATTCGAGCAATATGTATTACGACCTCTCGAAAAAAAATTTTTCACAATAATTAAAAATAAAAAACAACTTTAAAAAAAGAGCTTAACTAAAGTCTTAATCTTTATCCTATTGTTTTCGTGGAATAAAAAATTATTACGTTTAAAAATATATTTACATTTTTTCAACAGCTTTCAGTTATTTTGGTGTGTTCATCTGAAATTGGTGTTTTAGGAAACAATCATTAGATTTTAATCCAATAAATTATGTTTAAACTAAAAAAAATTCACAAGCTTGAACGATTTTGGATGTTAGTTTTTTTGGTCGAAAATTACATGTTTCATTAATAAAAAATTAAATGTTGGAAAAGGGGTGAATTACACCCTCTCCATCCACTCACAATAAACCCCTTTTTCAACGGCCGACGGCTTGAGACGAATTGCTTGACATAAAAGATGTGTTAATTCGAAACAAATCGATTGACCTATAATATTAATACATCTCATTGAAGAATAAGGAAGCTATGATAATGCACAATATTCAAAAAAAGGTCAATCAATTCAAAATGAATCGATTGACCTACCATAATAATACATGTTATTAATGTGTAGGGAAGTTTTGGTGTTTCACATATTTTTTAAATCTATTTTTATAATAAAAATTTCATAATTCTCATAATTTAAAGCTGATTCAAGAGCAAAACGATGCGTTGATTCAAAGCATATTGATTGACCTATAATATTAATACATTTTATTAAAGAGTAAGGAAGCTATGGTGATGCATTAATATTCTATATGTTTTTAAAATCGATTTTTATAGTAAAAATTTTCTCATTCTCATAATTTAAAGTTGATGCAACAATATAAAAGATATCTTTTTTCGAGACGAATCGATTGACCTACAATATTATTACATTTTAATAAAGAGTAGGAAAGTTATGGTATTTTATAAATTTTTGAAAATCGTTGTCTTGAGTAAAAATTTCTTCATTATTATAATTTAAAGTTGATGCGAGAATAGAAAAGATGTGTCAATTGAAGATGGATCGATTGACCTACAATATTAGAAATTGTTATTAAAGAGTAGGGAAGTTATGGTATTTCATATATTTTTAAATCGATTTTTATAGTAAAAATTTTATAATTCTCATAATTTGAAGTTGATGCAAGAACATAAGGGATATGTGGATTCGAGGCGAAAAGATTGACCTACAATATCAATACATTTTATGAAAGAGTATGGAAGCTATGGTAATACATCAATAATTGAAAATACGGTTTTTTATTGTAAAACTTTTTTCTTTGATATAATTCAAAGTTGATGCCAGGATATAAAAGATTCCTTGATTTGAGTCGAATCGATTGACTTACAATATTATTCTATTTTGTCAAAGAGTAGGGAAATTATGGTATTCTACGTGTTTTTAAAATTGATTCTCCTAGTAAAAATGTTCTCATTCTCATAATTTGAAGTTGATGCAGGAATATAAAAGATATCTTGTTCCGAGACGAATAGATTGACCTACAGTATTATTAAATTTTAATAAAGAGTAGGAAAGTTACAGTATTTTGTAAATTTTCAAAATCAGTGTCTATAGTGAAAATTTCCTAATTCTCATAATTCCTAGTTGATGCAAGAATAGAACAATTGTCTCAACTGAAGATGGATCAGTTGACCTACAATGTGATAACTTCTAATTAATGAGCAGGGAAGTTATGGTATTTCATATATTTTTAAATCGATTTTTATAGTAAAAATTTTATAATTCTCATAATTTGAAGTTGATGCAAGGACACAAAAGATGTGTGGATTTGAGGCGAAAAGATTGACCTATAATATAAATACATTCTATGAAAGAGTATGGAAGCTATGGTGATACATCAATATTTGAAAATACGGTTTTTTCTTGTAAAACTTTTTTCTTGGATATAATTCAAAGTTGATGCCCGAATATAAAAGATATCTTGTTCCGAGACGAATCGATTGACCTACATTATTATTACATTTTATTAAAGATTAGGTAAGTTCTGGTATTTTATATATTTTTAAAATCGATTTCTGTAGTAAATTTTTCTCGCTCTCATAATTTAAAGTTTATGCGAGAATAGAAAAGTTGTGACAATTGAAGATGGATCGATTGACCTACAATATTAAAACTTGTTATTAAAGTGTAAGGAAGTTATGGTATTTCATATATTTTCAAATCGACTTTTATAGTAAACATTTTATAATATAATTTGAAGTTGATGCAAGAGCAGAAAAGATTGGTTGATTCAAGATGAATCAATTGACCTCCAATATTTATCAATTTTATTGAAGAGCAATGAAGCTATTGTAATGCATAATATTTTAAAGTACGGTTTTTTATAGTGAAACTGTTTTCAATTTCATATTTCAAGGTTGATGCAACAACAGAAAAGAGGTGTAGATTCGAGTCGAATCGATTGACCTATAATATTAATACATTTTATTGAAGAGTAAGAAAGCTTTACTAATGAATAGTATTTTGAAATACAGCTATTTATAGTAAAACTTTTTTCTTCGACATAATTCAAAGTTGATGCAGCAATGTGGAAGATTTCTGGGTTTCAGGCGAATCGATTGACCTATGATATTATCACATTTTATTAAAGAGTAGGGAAGTTATGGTATTTCATATATTTTTGAATCGATTCTTATACTAAAGATTTTAAAATCCTCATAATTTGGAGTGGATGCAAAAATTAAAAAGTTGTGTTGTTTCAAGAAGAATCGATTGACCTATAATATTGATACATTTTATTGAAGAGTAAGAAAGCTATGGTAATGCTTTAATATTTGAAAATACGGTTTTTTATTACAAAACTATTCTCTTCGACATAATTCAAAGTTGATGCGACGATGTAAAAAATTCTTTGGTTTAAGTCGAATCGATTGACCTATGATATTATCACATTTTATTAAAGAGTAGGAAAGTTATGGTAATTTATATATTTTTTAAATCAAATTTCATGGCAGAAATGTCCTCGTTCTCATAATCCAAAGTTGATGCAAAAATAGGAAAATTGTGTTGATTCAAAATGGATCGATTGACCTACAATATTAAAACTCGTTATTAAAGAGTAGGGAAGTTATGGTATTTCATATATTTTTGAATCGATTTTTATACTAAAAATTTTGAAATCCTGATAATTTGAAGTGGATGCAAAAATTGAAAAGTTGTGTTGTTTCAAGAAGAATTGATTGACCTATAACATTGATGAATTTTATTGAAGAGTAAGGAAGCTATAGTAATGATTAATATTTGGAAATACAGCTTTATATAGTAAAACTTTTTTCTTCGATATAATTCAAAGTTGATGCAACAATATAAAAGATTCCTTGGTTCCAGACGAATTGTTTGACCTTCAATATTATCACACTTTATTGAAGAGTAGGGAAGTTATGGTATTTTATATATTTTTGAAATCAAATTTCATGCTAAAAATTTTCTCATTCTCATAATTCAAAGTTGATGCAAAAATAGGAAAGTTTTGATGATTCAAAATGGACCGATTGACCTACAATATTAAAACATGTTATTTTAGAGTAGGAAGTTATGGTATCTCGTATATTTTTGAATCGATTTTTATATGTAAAATTGTAAAGTGCTCATAATTTAAAGTTTATGCAGGAACTGAAAAGTTGTGTTGATTTAAGAAGTATCGATAGACCTATAAGATTGATGAATTTTATGGAAGAGTAAGGAAGATATGGTGATGATTAAGATTTGGAAATGCGGCTTTTCATAAAAAAAACTTTTTTCTTCGACATAATTCAAAGTTGATGCACGAATATGAAAGATTTCCTGGTTCCGACGGATCGACTGACCTTCAATATGATCACATTTTATGAAATAGTAGGGAAGTTATGGTATTTTATATATTTTTGAAATCGAATTTCATGGTAAAAATGTTCTCATTCTCATAATTTGAATTTGATGCGAAAATAGGAAAGTTGTGTTAATTCAAGATGAATCGATTGACCTACAATACTAATATATTTTATTAAAGCGTAGGGAAGTTATGGTATTTCATATATTTTTAAATCGATTCTTACAGTAAAAATTTGTTCATTCTTATAATTTAAAGGTGATGCAAGAACATAAAAGATGTCTTGATTCGAGACGAATCGATTGACCTACAAATTTCAGAAGTTTATGAATCGACTAGTTTGCCAAAATCAGTCTCAAATAAAAAAACGTTAATTTTTTTGTCAGAAAGGTAACTTCAATTTCGTAAAATAAAATATTTTAAAGCACGCTACAATTTTTGATAAGAACACATTGGATACTTGGACAGGTAAGCTTTTTTTTCCTGTGGGTAATTTATTTATTAGCTACTCGAGATAAAAGGTAAGGAGTACTGAAGTGGAAGCTATCACTCAGAGAGTCGTTTTTTATTTTCGTTTTCCACTCGACCTTGAAATTAAAGCAGGAAATCGGAGAATAGTGAACTACTTCCGTGTGAGTGACGAGAACGGTGTACAGATAATCTAAGCTTGGGGTGATGGAGCGGTGGCTACGAGGGATGTCAGACCATGATGGATGGATGGACGCGAAGCACGTTCACCAGTCAGTGAAACTCCACTTTTTTCTTCGATTCAACCTTCTTTTCTCGGACTCCCTTCTCTCATTTTTTAGGGATGGATCAAGATTTTAGAGAGGTGATACTTTATTTCGAATTATTATCTTTTGTCTTTTTCCTCGTCTCATACACTTCCCTTCTTTCCTTTTTTTTTGTACTTCTCTTGAAAAATCCATTATATATTCTTTTCCTACCATCCTAATAGCTTGTTTTAGTCTCTCACTTTATTTTCTCTCTCTATTGACTACGATGAACCTCTTATTCTCTCTTGGCGTTCCCCACCTCTTTTTCCCTCTTAGCCTTCTCCGCCTCTTCTTGAAACCTTTTATTTTCCTTCTCTTTTTTTCGAGCCTTTTTTTCCTCCTTTTCTTCTCTACACTTCTGACTTACAATATCTCCTCGATCTATTCTATCCTTTCCAGCACTTCTTCCAATCCTTCATTAAGTTACTTTCCCTATAATCTTAGACCATTGATCATTACATTTCTGTTTATTTTTTTCCTCTTTCCACGTTCTCCACTCCTTCTTTAAGTTATTTCTCCCATAATATTGGACTCTTTATCTTCATATTTATTCTTATTTATTTTCTTTACCTCTCTTCGTTTTTTCTTCTCTCCATTTTCTCGACGTTTCTTCATCCTAATTCTGACTATCCCCACATATAACCATTCGATTTGAGTTTTCTATCTCCTCTGCCCTCCTTTCCAACTCTCCTACCTTCCTAATTCTACTGTTTTTCGAGTCACTTTCCCTATAATCTTGAATCCTTCATCATTATTTTTAGCTTCTTTCTCTCTTTCTCTCTTGCTTCTCTCCATTTTTCAACGTTTTCTTATCCTCATTCTCACTATCCCCACATCTCATCTTCCGATTGGAGCTTTTTATCTTCTCTGCCCTACTTCCCATTTTTTCTGCCTTCTTAATCCTACTTTTTCCTCTTCTGCACTTCCGACTTTCTTTTTCCTTTACCATCGCATCTATCCTTTGTAACACTTCATCCACTCCTCCTTTAAGTTACTTTTTCTATAACCGTAGACACTTCATGATTATATTTATTTTTATTTTGTCTCTCTTTCCTTTTTTCTTATCTCTATTCATCTTAATCTTTCCTTATCCTTATTCTTACTACCACAACCTCTATTCTATCGATTTGAGCTTACTATCTTATTTGCCCTACCTTCCAACTCTTCTACATTTTTAATGCTACTGACCTTCTGTTCGTCTTTCCTTTTCCACACTTCTGACTTCTTTTATCTCTACCATCGCATTTATCAATTTCAACTCTCACTCCACTCCTTCTTCAAATTACTTATCCTATAATTTCAGATCCTTCATCCTTATTTTTATTTATTTTTCTCACTCTCTTTCTTCTCTCCATTTTCTCAATGTTTCCTCAACTTTATTCTCACTATCCCCTACATCTAATCTTTCGATTTGAGCTTTGTATCTTCTCTGCCCTACTTTCCAACTCTTCTACCTTTTTCATTCTACTGGCCCTCCTTTTCTTTTTTTCTTTCCCACACTTCTGATTTCCTTTATCTCTACCATCGCATCTATCCTTTGCAAGACTTTCTCCACACCTTTACCAAGTTACTTTCCCTATAATCTCAGACCCTTCATCATTATATTTCTTCTTATTCTCCCTCTCATCATTTTATCTCTCTCTCTCTCTCTCTCTCTCTCTTTCTTCTCTCAATTTCCTCAACGTTTTGTTATCTTCATTCTCACTGTCCCCGCATCTAATCTTTCGATTTGAGATTTGTGTCTTCTCTGCCCTACTCTCCGAAATTTCTACCTTCTTAATTATAATTGCCCTCCTTTTTCTTTTCTCTTTCCTACACTTCTGATTTCCTCTATCTCTACCATCGCAACTATCCATTAAAACACTTCCTCCACTCCTTTTTCAAATTACATCCCCTGAAATCTTAGACTCTTCATCGTTACATTTCTTCTTATTCTCTCTCTCGCTCGAATTTTCGTTCCAAAAAGATAAATTTTTCTGAAGACAGGTGAATTTTCAGCAAAAGAATTAATTTTCAAACGAAAAAGGTGACTTTTCTATCATTAAAGATTACTTTCCAATCCCAAAAGGATGGATTTCTGCAGATACTTCATCAATATAATTAAACTTTGAATTAAATAGTTTAATTTCCACCTACAAAGATGCATTTTTAACCGATTGGTAAAATTTAATAAATTCAAAAATCTAATAATTGGACAGATTAAAGAAATTTCTACATAATCGAAATAGTTGAATTTTTAACCACATTGTTCAATTTGTGATCCAAAACTTGAATTATCAACCACATGGTCAAATTTGCTACAAAAACAATAAACTTTAACCAATAGATGAATTTTCAACAAAACAGTTAAGTTTAGACCGAAAGAGATATCTTTTCATCAAAATACTTAAATTTTCAACAAAACAATTACATTTCTGAACAAACAAGATTAACTAAAAGTAAAAAATTATTTTTCAAACATATAGTTGAAATTTCAAATAAAAGGGAGAAGTTTTTAACAAAATATATGAGTTTTTTACCGAATAGTTGAATTGTCAACTTATTAGGCAATAATTTTCCACCGAAACTGGAACAAACACATTTGCAGGTAAAGAATCAATTTTCAACGAGAAAAAACTTTTCTGAGTACATTTGAAATGAATTTTTGAATAATCTTCCTTTTCTAATTTTTCCTAATTCCTTGCCCCTCATTTCCTTTCTTCCCCACCTCTAAATTTTCCCTCACAACCCACCTGTTATTTCTTCTATGATCCTTTACACCATCTCCCCTTAATCTCCATCACTTCCTCTCTACTTATTTCCTTATACTTTATCTACTAATCTTTCACTATTTGGCCTACTTCCCCTTCCCTTATTGCAACCTCTTACTTCCTTTTGCCTAAGAACCTCCTTCCCGCCTCACTTTCCTCTCCCTTATTTCCCATCAATTCCTTCAATTCCTCTACTTCATGTAGTTCCCTCTTCCCCACTTATATTATACCCCACTTTCCATTTCCAAATAATTCCCCTTCCTCAATCTTCCCTAATTCCTTGCCGCTCATTTCACTACTTCCTCTATCTAGATTTTGGCTTAATACATACCTCTTGTTTTTTCTATGTTTCTCTACTCCTTTTTCTCTAACTTCCAGATTACTTCCCGTAACCTCATTTCCTATTACTTCCTCCACTTACTCTCTCATCATTTCTCCTTATTTCCCTTAGCTACCCTTCTTCTATCAGATCATTCCTTCTCACTTCCTCTACTTCCCCACACCTGATTTTTCCTTTTCAACATACTTCCTCATTTCACCGCACTTTCCTAGTTCCCTTACCCAGTCGTATATTATACCCACTCACCATTTTTCCTGATGCCCTCCCCCTCATCACCACACCTTACTTCCTGTGACCTCATACTCCTCTACTTCCCTTCTCCTCATTTCTCCTCACTTCCTTTACTTCCTTTCCCTCCTTATATTACAACCCTGCCAAAATTTCCAAATAAATTCCCTTTCATAATTTTCCTTTATTCCTTGCCCTTCATTTCCTTACTACCCCTCTCTTAATTTTCCCTTACTCCCTACCTCTCATTTTCTCTATGTTCTCTTACTCCTTCTCGCCTCACTTCCCTAACACTTCCTCTCCCCTCATTTCCTCTTAAACTACTTGCCCTTCAATCATTTCCCCTTATTCCCATTACTACCCAAATTTAATCTAACCATTTCCCCTCATTTTTCGCACCACCCGCCATTTTTCCTCACTTCTCCTACTTGAAAAAATTATGATGGACGGACGGATGAACGGAATTCTACTCCCACTTTTCATTTCCAAATAATTCCCCTTCCTTAATTTTCCCTAATTCTGTGCACCCAATTTCCCTACTTGCTCTCTCGAGATTTTGCCTTGAATAATACATCTTATATTTTCTATGTTTCTTCACTCCTTTTTTTTCAAATTTTCGCATTACTTTCTGTCCCCTTATTTCCTATCACTTCCTTAACTTAGCCTCCCATCATTTCTCCTTACTTCTCTTACATACCCTACTTCAATCAGATCATTTCTTCTCACTGCCTCTACTTCCCCAACTCTAATTTTTCCTCACTTAACATACTCCCTCATTTCACCTCACTTTGCAAGTTCCCCTCCCCAATCGTATATTATATCCACTCACCATTTTCCCTGCTTCCCTCCCCCTCATTACCACCCCACACGTCCTGTCACCTGATACTCCCCTACTTCCCTTTTCCTCATTTCTCCTCACTTCCTTCACTTCCTTTACTTCCCTTCCCTCACTTATATTACTTGCCTCCGACCATTTCCAAATAAATTCCCTTTCATAATTTTCCTTTATTCCTTGCCCCTCATATCCCTACTATCCCTCTCTTTATTTTCCCTTACTCACTACCTCTCATTTTCTTCATCTTCTCTTACTCCTTCTCGCCTCACTTCCCTAACAGTTACTCTCCCCTTATTTCCTCTCAATCTACTTGCCCTTTAATCATTTCCCCTTATTCCCATTACTACCCTACTTTAATCTAACCATTTCCCCTCATTCCTCCACTACTTTTCATTTTCCCTCACTCCTCTTACTTGAAAAAATTATGACGGACGGTCGGATGAACGGAATTCCATTCCCACTTTCCATTTCCAATTTATTCCCATTTCTTAATTTTCCCTGATTCTTTGCCCCTTATTTCCATACATTCTGTCTCTAGATTTGGCCTTAATTCAAACCTCTCATTTTTTTATTTTTCTTCACTCCTTTCTATGTAACTTTCACATTACTTTCTGTCCCCTCATTTTCTATTACTTCCTCAACTTACCCTCCCATCATTTCTCGTCATTTCGCTTACCTACCCTACTTCAATCAGATAATTTCTCCTCATTTCCTCTACTTCCGCGCACCTAATTTTTCCTCGCTAAACATACTCCCTTATTTCAGCTCACTTCCGAAGTTCCCCTCCCCAACCACATATTATACCCATTCACCATTTTTCCTGGTTTCCTTCCCTCACTTATATTACAACCCTCCCACCATTTCCAAATAAATGTCCTTTCATAATTTTCCTTAATTTCTTGTTCCTCATTTCCCTCATTGCCCTACTTCCCCTCTCTTGATTTTACCATACTTCACACCTCTCATTCTCTCTACGTTCCTTTATTTCTTCTCGCCTCACTTCCCCATCACTTCCTCTCTCCTTATTTCCTCTTACTTCAGCCACTTGCCATTCCATCATTTCCCCTTATTTCTATTACCTCGCCTACTTTATCTAACCATTTTCCCTCATTTCCCCCACTACTTGTCACTTTCCCTCAGTTCTCCTCCTTGAAAAAATTATGACGAACGGACGAATGAACGAAATTTCACTCCCACTTTCCATTTCCAAATAATTCCCCTTCATTAAATTTCACTAATTCTTTGCCCCTCATTTCCCTACTTCCTATCTCTAGATTTGGCCTTAATTCATACCTCTTATTGTTCCTATGTTTCTTTACTCCTTTTTTTCTAAAATTCACATTACTTTCTGTCCCCTCATTTCCTATTATTTCCTCAACTTACCCTCCCATAATTTCTCCTTATTTCCCTTACCTACCCTACTTCAATCAGATAATTTCTTCCCACTTCCTCTACTACCCCACCCCACCTGATTTTTCCTCACTTAACGTACTCTCTCATTCCACCTTAATTTCCAATTTCCCCTCCCTAACCGTATATTATGTCCACTCACTATTTCCCCTGCTTCCCTGCCCATCATTACCACCCCTTACTCCCTCTGACCTCACATTCCCCTACTTCCCTTCTCCTTATTCCTCCTCACTCCCTTCACTACCTTCACTTCCCTTTCCTTACTTATACTGCAATCCTCCCACCATTTTCAGATAAATTACCTTCCATAATTTTCCCTAATTTCTTGCCCCTCATTTCCCTGCTTCCCCTCTCTTAATTTTCACTTACTTCCTACCTCTCATTCTCTCTTATTCCTTCTCGCCTTACTTCCCTATCATTTCCTCTTCCCTCATTTCCTCTTCGTCTACTTGCCCATAAATCATTTTCCCTTATTTCCATTACGTCCCCTACTTCAATCTAACCATTTCCCCCACTACCCGTCATTTTCCCTCACCTCTCCTTCTTGAAAAAATTATGACGGACGGTCGGATGAATGGACTTCCACTCCCACTTTCCATTTCTAAGTATTTCCCAATTCTTAATTTTCCCTGATTCTTTGCCCCTCATTTCCCTACCTCCTCTGTCTCTCTCTCTAGAATTTGCCTTCATTCATACATCTGATTTGTTTATGTTTATTTACTCTTTTATTTGTAACTTTCACATTACTTTCTGTCCCCTCCATTCCTGTTAATTCCTTAACTTACTCTCCCATCATTTCTCCTTATTTCCTTTACCTAACCTACTTCAATCAGATCATTTCTTCTCACTTCCTTCACTGCCTTCCCTTCCCTCCATTGTATTACAACCCTCCCACCATTTCCAAATAAATTCCCTTCCGAAATTTTCCTTAATGCCTTGCCCCTTATTTTCCTACTTCCCCTCTCATAATTTTCCCTCACTCCCTTCCTCTCATTCTCTCTACGTTCCTTTACTCCTTCTCGC
>CAKNXH010000462.1:5550-23356 GCA_932178445.1 Andricus quercusramuli
GGGCCACTACACACTCCCATCCTAGCCATAGGGCCGAGAAGCAATTGATTTTTAAATTGAAAAAAGCGGTCTTGAGGCCAGAAATTTTTTGATCTCAGCCATTGGGGGCCACTACAAACTCCCATCCCAGCCATAGGGGCGAGAAGCAATGAATTTTTACATTTAGATAGCCGGTCATTATGCCAGAAATTTTTTGATCTCAGCCATTGGGGACCACTACACACTCCATTCCTAGCCATAGGCTGTTGAAAAGAATGGAAGTAGGGAACGAAATAGGGTCAGAACACTTTCCGGTCATTGCAACGTTGAAATGCGGGAATTGGTGAAGAGAGGGAAGGAAGAAGAAGGGAGCGACAAGAAAAAAAGCAAAGATGGGTAAATGGAGAGTTGATAAGCTAAGAGAATATACGGAAAGAATGGAAGAAGAGAATGGTTTGATTGAAGATGGAGGAGGCGTGGATGAGATGTCGGGTTAGATGAGGGGAAGGGTAGAGAAGATAGTGGAAGAAATTAGGCCAAGTGAGGAAGAAAGAAGGGGCAAGAGAGGATGGTGGGGTGTGGAATGTGTGGAGAGTAAAGAGCGTATGAAGTTATCGTTAAAGAATTGGAGAAGAGGATAGATAGACAAAGAGGAGTATAATAAAAGAGAAAGGGTACACGAGAAATTACAGTATGTAAAACGACGAGAGGAGAAGGTGAGGTACATGGAGGAGGTAGAAGAAGCAATAAAGGAAGAAAATGAATGGGAGGTGGTCAATAGAGAAAGGAGTGAGTAAAAAGGAATCAAGGAAGAGATAATTATGGATGGATGGACGGTATATTTCAAGAAATTGCTACGAGGAGTGGATGGCAAGGTGAAGGGGGAAGGTAGAAAGATTAAGGATGGAGGAATGGGTGGTAGGAATGAGGTGATCAGAGAGGAGGGAATGAAGCAATTGAGAAGTTAAAAAGAAACAAAGCGACAGGAGGAGATGGGATGGAGAATAAAGTGTTGAAATTTGGCGGAAGAATGGTTAGAGACGAGATTTGGGAAGTATGTAATAGAATATGAAAAGGAAAAGGATGGCCGAAGACGTTATGCATTGTAATTTTAGGAGTTGAAAATATTCTTATTTCCTTTAATTTTTTTTTAGAAAATTAGAAGGAAATGTTTTTAAATTAAGGCAGGTTACGTCACGTTTACGATTTTAGAATATGACCTTCTTATTGTTTCAACAGAGATAAGAATGGGATACCATAGCGTCGTTTATTAAAATTTTATATTTTTCACGTTCTCCATTTTATGACATTTTTAAAATTATTATTAACAATTCAATGTAAATTTATTGATTTGCATGAAGCAATTAGTTGCTTTGCACTGCTGAATTAGCAAATATCTTAACTCATCGAATTATTAATTTGTAAAATTATTATATTTATGATAAGAAGTAACGGGATATAAATCCTGATAAGAATATCTTCTCAAGTATTTCTCCGCCGTATACGGCAGAATTAACTCAAACAAATTATTCGTAAAAACAAATATTCGTTCCGTAATCACGCAATCTTTGTTCTTCTCCGCTCGTTTTCAACGTGAAAGAAGGCAAACAATTTCATAACTTATCAGAACGAAAAACTATATGCGTAGTACTTAAATTATGTAACGGATCATAGGCCCACCCTCAGAGCCCCCTCATCCAGTAACAAACCGAAAAGAAATATTTCTACGCCCCCTCCCCCTCATTAGTGTACGTAATTTATGTTTTCCAGAATTATTAGGAAATGGGACTTAAAATTAATGAAAATTTTTAGTATTTAAGATAATACACGTTTTGCGCGTAAACACTCAGACCAATTTCCTCTTGTGTTAGAAAGATGCATCATGACACAAATGGAACCTCCTCTTAAATGTAGTGTTGATAAAATTTTCATTTGTTTCAAAAAGAATTTTTTTGCAGCAAAAATTATCTTTTTGTGACAAACTTCACCTAATCTTGTAGCCAAATAATTATGTTTGTGTAAAGAATACTTTCACGTGGTTCAGAACAAAACAGGCAAAAGAACAATGTTTTTGTTTCAAGGCAACTTTTTCTCTGAGTGAAGACTCATACATATAAATATTTATATATAATTATGTACTAAATATTCACGAAAGATGTATATAGTTTTTAAAGACAATACATTGCGCAATTTATACCTTTAGGATTAATTTTAGCCCTAATATAGTTAGGATAAGGTTTTTCTTTTGTAGGCATGAATCATTTTATTGACTTTTTTCAATGATGGAATGTCAATAGAATGAGTGAATTTAACAATAATATAATGTGAGTTCACGTAACATTGTATGGTATTTGATAGATTTCATGCTTGACGGGTGATTCCCGTACATATAAAATTGTCCTTTCTTATTTAAATTTGAAGTTACATACACCTTGTTAAACAAATTATGGGAAAGACACAACGATGGATTGCATTTTGCTGTTCTGCCAGTTATTGCTGGTAGAATTAGGCAGGGTGGCCGAAAAATTCATTACAAAAATTTCCTGATTTCTCCTTGACCAATTTTTCCTTTTTTGCAGTTTAGAGCTTCAGTCCAATATAGCCCTAAGCACATAGAATAGCATCTTTTAAAATATTGTTGACCAGTAAGATATAATTACTATATTTCTCACTAGTGGCATACAAATTGATGTTAGCTCGAGTATCGAGTTCGCAACCCGGCCTGAAAACACCAACCCAGTCATTCATATCTCCGCATATAATGATTCTCTCCACAGTATTGCAGGTGCCTACAATATCATTAAAGGAGTACCAGAGGGCATCTTTTACTTCAATAATTTCACCATTAACTGAATTGTAGCATGCTATAATAGATATTCTTCTGATTCCAACTTCCATTCTAACCCACAACAATATGGGAGACACATATTCATAATTTTGGATATACGGTTTTGTTCTCTCATTCATAATCAGACCGACTCCTTGGCTACCATGTGATTCATTATCCACTCCTGACCATAGTTCGACTGCATTTTTTATCTGTACATTGTATACCTCAATTCGCTTTTCTTAAGATCATAGCATTGTAACACTCGGTCTCCATTCAGCGCCTGAAACTTTTTCAAGGTCACACCTATTGTCAACCAAAGTATCAATCCAATCCGAGCATAAAATCATATCCAGAATGAGTAGACGAATCGTTTTAAGGTGGTGTGCCCAGTTGTAACGACAGTTTCACTAGATTTCGGTCATCAAAAGAGAAGTTTTGGAACGAAGCCAGAATCGAGAAAGCTATGATCGGTTTCTGTTGTGTACTGAGGAGGACTCCAGCCTCATGCAATTTGGTTATTGAAATGATAAGGTCCCTCTATTTATAAACATTTACAAACACTTTTTTCTGTATGAAGAGAGTATAAACTTTCGTTTCCAGCATATCACAATTACAAAAATTGTAAAACTTTCAAAAATGGGATGGAGATGCTTCAAATAATTTCCAGCATCTCATACTAATTTTGCAACCCCACAGCTCATGTGGAAGCCTTTGAAATTAACAATAATTGAGATTTGAGAATTGTAATACGCCATACAAAATTGCAAAACTTTTTCAAAGTGGACAAACCATTTCATTCATTTTTTCTAATGTTATCATAAGTTTGCAACCTCACAGGTCATAAACAACCCGGTGAAATAAAAAATAATTATGATTTCAAATTTTTTATATAACTTCACCAGATGAAGAATATTACACCACTGACCCAATACATAAGACGGAAATAGATCCCGCAGACGGACAATATGATCTGACAAGATCTGAGTCTCTCAGACCATCGTGTAACAATAAAGTTAAGCTGCAATAACAAGTTTAAATAGATTGTATTTTTTCTTGGTCAATGGAAGAATATTGTCATATCCTCAATAGGAGATTAATATTTGTAGCAAACTTTGGAACATGTATCATGTGCGCAAATAAGTTCTCGCTGTTGTTTTTATGAAAATGCAACTTTAGTGTGAAAAAATTGTTACAAATGAATCACACAAAGTATTGCCCATCGTTAGCTACAACTTTTCCACATCTTCTTGGTAGAGCTCGAATACCGTTATGGTAGAAGTGTTCATCTTTAGAGGGTATCCACGATCAAGCCATTTTTGGATGTCTTCATAAAAGCGGAATTGCTGATCAACCAGACCATGTGCCATCGACCGGAACAAGTAATAATCGGACGGCGCAATATCTGGGGAATACGGCGGGTGGGGCAGAACTTCTCATTTGAGCGTTCCCAGGTAGGTTTCAACGGGTTTGGCAACGTGAGGCCGAGCGTTGCCAGGCTGTAAAATCACTTTTTCGTGCCTCTGCTCATGTTGTAGCCGTTTTTCGCGGAGTACTCGGCTCAATCGTATCAATTACAGTCGATACCGTTCTCCAGTGATGGTTTCGTTCGGTTTCAACAGCTCATAATAAATAAAACCGACCTGGTCCCACCAAATACACAGCATAACCTTCGCAGCGTGAATATTCGGCCGAGCCGACGACGTAGACGCATGACCGGGCATTCCCCATGACTTTCTTCTCTTTGGGTTGCTGTAATGAATTCATTTTTCATCACCCGTCACGATGCGATAAAGATAACCCTTCACTTTTTGCCGCTGAATCAGTTGTTCATAGGGAAAAAAACGACGCTCAACGTCCCTTGACTTCAAATCATAAGGAACCCAAGTTCCTTGTTTTTGAATCATTCACAACATGTTTGTTTCATTGAAATAAAGTTTAATTTAAAAAATTGTGTATTTCAAACAAAAAATGTTGTTTAAATCAAAGATATATTTGCTGGAATATAACAAATATTCTTTGAACCAAAATCAAAGATAAAATGTGTTCAATACAAGCAAACATATTTTGAAATGAAATTCATTTTACAAGCACGCGTCCAAACAGAGAAACTGTTTGTTATTATATTTTTTCTATATAATTCATTATTAAATTATGTTGACCTAATCTGAAAAATTTAAGAAATCTGACTTGAATGAAACAGGAAATTACTTAGAATTTTAAGTCGTTCTAGAAAACGCCACCTTATTGAAAATTAGAGAAAAAATGAGATCGAATAATAGCTAAACCGCTTTTCAGGCTAAACATCGAAAACGATATAAAAATAGAAAATTGAAAATTACCATCAAATGATGCATAATATGAAAGAAAGACTAAATTTCTCCGTTCCATGCAACTTTCACATATTTTGTAGAAAACATCAGATTTAATCTCAAGATCATTGTTTATTTAAAAAGGTTTCGTATGGCCTGTGGGGTTGCAAATTTATAAAAACATTAGAAAAATTGATTGAAACGGTTTGACCAATTTGCAAAACTTTTTCAATTTTTGATGTTCAAAACTGTGGAAAATTTATATTTATATTAGAAAAAAATCTTCAAACAGTTTGACCGGTTTGCAAACCTTTAGCAATTTTGTATGGTGTTTGAAAAAATGTAAAATCTTAATTATTGTTAATTTCAAATGTTTAGTATGAGCTGTGAGTATTTTCCGTGCAACTAAAAAGGTTGCTCGAGATCATGTTTAAAACTTCGCTGCTCATTTGCAGTACTCTTGAAATTTTTTCCCCTGAAGAATATTCGGGAATTTACAAAATATATCGAAATATTTGGGAATACAAAGAATATGAAGAATATGAGAATATGTAGGAATATGTAGGAATACGAGGGAATATTTGGAAATATGACACAATATTTCGGAATATATTTAAATTATGTATATTAAATTATATACATATATTCTCCCCCTTTTCCTCAAAAACCCATAATTTTTGTTTTATTCACCTTATTTTTGAGGCCCATGTTCTTCATGCTCATATTCATTTTGATTAACATTCTTTGTAAATCTTCGATTGACTCTGCTATAACAACCTCATTATCTGTAAGCGCTAGCCCACGTAACCTTACTGTCCCGAGATCCAAAAATAATCATAAATTCACGAAATAATAACAAATGAATGAACAAGTAAATAAGGATTCATCCACAATTCACGTAAGGGGTTTTTTCTGAAATTTTCACCCCCCTCCCGCTATGTAAGATACCTTGAGATTTTCTGTACCCTCCCTCTTCAAATCTTGCTAAGATTTTATAAACTTAGGGAACAAAATTACATTTAACATATAAATTCAGTCAATTAAATAGACATAGAAGCTTAATGAAATTAGTTTGAGGAAATTAGATGGGTTAATGATAATAAGTATTTAGTTACAATTTTAGTACAATTTAGCACAATTTTATAATATCTTCAGTGCATAAATGTTGCATAATCCGACACACATTGAAATTTTCTTCCTTCTTGACTAAAAAATTTCTCCTTGGTTGAAATTTCAACTATTTTGTGGAACATTCGCCTTTTTGGTTTTAAAATTCTTCTCTTTTTGTAGAAATTTGATCTATTTTTGTTTAAAATGTAACTGGTTAAAAATTAATCTGTTTAGGTTAAAAATTAATTTTGTCGTGGAAAATTCACATTTTCGGGTTACAAATTCAACTGTTGCGCAGAAAATTCTTATTTTGGGCTCGAACATTTAAAAATATGGTAGAAAATTCAATATCTTGGTAGCAAGATCCACAAGTATTTGAAGATATTAGTTCATAGTAGATGTAGATTCATAATTTTTGTTAAAAATTCATTTCTTTTGTTCACAATTTAACTATCTTGTCGAAAATTCGTTTTTCTGTGGCTACATTTTTTTTCACTGAAAATTTCATGGTTACATTTTTTCGGAAAATTGATCTTGTTTGTTGAAAATTCAATTATTTGGTTGAAAATTCATATTTTTATAAATGCAACTGTTTGATCTTTCTCACATAACAAATCAATACCTACAAGGCTAAATTAATTTATCTAAGGCTTATTCAATGGAGAATTTGATAAGCTTTGTAACGGGATTTAAAAAATATTTGTATTTGTATTTTGTACGGCTCTATCGGCTTTAAAATTTATGTCTATCATTTTTAATGGACAGTGCATAGTAGTAAGGAAGACTGTTTTATGTAATTCTCTCAAATACTCCTAATCTTGTTAAAAGGAATTAAATTCTTTTTCTTCTAAAAAACCAAGAAATATCTTTAAATTATAAAAATGTTGGATTTGAGTGAAATAATTGAGCTAATTCTGTAAATGTATAAAACAAACAATCTTTCGGCAAAAATCTCTTTCTCCATATCGTGAACATAGTTGAAAACAAAAGTATTTTTTTCTCCAACATTATCAAAGATGCTAAAATTCGGTACAATTGTTGACTCTCCAACCCATGATTTGAGGAGGTTGAGATAATTAAATTATTTACGCCTTACTTCACGTAATCGTATTTATTCCAGAAATAAATATTTGAAGTTTAAACTCAGCACGATTAAATCCTACATGAAAAGTCTCCACACGTGTAAAGTTAACGAAATAAGTTTTCTGCTATAGGCTTTGAAATATAAAATTATGATTAAATTATAGAAGCATGTGACCCAAATGAGATCAACATTGTACAAAGTAAAAATATAAAAACTTGAAAAAAAATTTCTGCTAGAGCGAAAGAGAGAGGGGGGTGGGGGGGTGTCGAGTTGAAAATTCAACTGTTTTGTAGATAATTCGCCTTTTTCGATGAAATCAACTGTTTTTTTATTTAAAATTGAAATCTTTCTGGATTTGAATATCAACTATTACATTGTTCGTTGAGAATTCATCATTTTAATTGAAGATTCATCGTTTTAGTTGAAGATTCGTTATTTGAGTTAACAATTCAATTATCTTGTTGAAAAGTCATCTTTTTTGGACCAAAATTAAATTGTTTTGTTTCGTTTTCTTGGATAGAAAAACGTCCTTTTGGACTAAAAAGTTAATTGTCTTCTTAAAACATTCGTTTTGTTGGCTTAAAAGTTCAACTATTTCTTTCAAGTTTCCACGGTTTTGGTAAAAGTTTAATCTTTTTTGTTTATGAATTTGTCCAATTGGTTGCAAATTTGTCCTTTTCGTTTAAAAGTTTAACTATTTGCTTGTCAATGCAACTGTTTGGCTTATAATTATTTTTGTTTTTGAAAATTCAACTATTTGGTTTAAAATTCAACGATTTTGTTGAAAAAAAAATTTTGTAATGGTCTTTTTGGATAGAAAATTCATCTTTTATGGTAAAAAAGCGTTTAGTTCAAAGTTCTACTTTCTTGGTTGAAAATTCAACTGTCTTCTAAAAATTGGTCTTTTTGGCTTGCAGATTCAACTATTTTCTTGAAAATGTAGTTATTTTTTTGAAAATCCAATTGTTTTGTTGAAAATTTAACTGGTTTTTTGAACTAACTTTTTAATAGAAATGTTGCCCTTTTGAATTAAAAATGTGACTGTCTTTTGAAAAATTGGTCTTTTTGGCCTGAAAATTCAACTTTTTGATTCAAACTGTTTTGGGTTAAAATGATATCTTTTTTGTTCGAGCACTTGATCATTTGGTTGCAAATTCATCTTTGTAGGTTGAAAATTCAAATATTTTGATGAAAATTCCTTACTTTCGCTTGATGGTCCAACTATTGGCTTCATAATTAATTACTTTTAATTGAAAATTCCTCGGAAAATTTAACCATTTTGTTGAACAATCATCGTTCATAATTAATGGCTATTTTCAGTTCATTAAGCTTTTTTTTTTAATTCTAAAAATTTATTTCTAGAAGATTAAATAAAAATTTATAAATAATTCTTTAATAATAAAGGCAACAAAATTCATCCATTAACGTTTCAGGAAAATGTTTGGAAAATTATCAAAGGATTCTATTCATAACCCCTTGACCAGTAGTAATACGTGTATAAGTATTTATCTACTAATAAAGATTAAGAATTTTTTGCACCATAAAATTTGTGATGTAAACATTTCCAAATAAGTAATTCTATTCGATGATAAAAATTATTTATAAATGTTTCTAAACATTATTAATAACATAGACATTTTTTATTTTAATTATTTGTTAATATTGGGATTAATTCTGTTCTTAAAATTTTGCTACCAGACTATAATTTGTAAACTTTTCGCATACGCAGAGAGATGAGAAAAGTACAATTATCGACAAAAATTTAGTAGGGGAGAGTGGGGAGTTGTGGGCCGTGGGGAGTCGTGGGCCACCTCAATCTACGCCAATTTGTGGGTGGTAGGATTGCTTTAACCACTGCCAAAAGACTCTCTTTGTATGAGCTCACTATTTTGAACTCGACCCATAGTCTCAACAGGCGTAGTTAGTATTTTGACATTGTTGATTGAAGAAATCAAAATAAAAGTTTGTGTACAGTTCAAGTTGTTGATATTCGAAGTCCCGTTGTGCAGCATATTTCAAAGGTAAGTTATTGCAAAATATTCCTTGAGCAATTGGCTTTAAATTTAATCAAACAATTTCGGTAAAAAATTCGTTGGGTGTATGGCAATTCGGTCATTTCGTAAATGTCGGCTGTGGGGAGTTGTGGTCCACCGTTAGTGGGGAGTCGTGGGCCAAACGTTCTTAATGCGTATTTCAATTTTTGAAGTGAACCTTCTTTTCTTTTGTTTTGAAAAGTGATGTTAGAGTGAATTTAGAATGTCAATTGTGTTGAAACAATGAATGTCAATCGGAACAACACAGTTCACTGCAACATGTGCGATCGTGCGGCGCACTTGAAATGTGCCAACATGAGGACCGGATATTACACGTGTATACATTGTGAATCAGAATAATTTTCTGTTAATCTTTTTAAAATCATTAATTTTTATTTACTGCAACTTTAATAAACATAAACTACTGGAATATGCCATTTTCTATTATTTTTTGTGATGGCCCACAACTCCCCACCAAAATCACAAATATCGATTTTGATAAGATTTACGTCATCCTAAATATTTCTCGCGCATTAACGAATTTTATTAATTGTGGTCTCCAGTTGATACACTGAGAAGTTTACTACAAATACCAGTTCATACATTGACAATTTATCGATGTTCAGAGAAGTTATGTCTTGAAAACAAAGCGCAGCCCACAACTCCCCACTCTCCCCTATATTTTAGTTTACGAAATGTCGGTACCGGTAAGCAGTAAATTACCAGTATCTAAAATTTCTGAAGATTTCGAAATAAAATTTTGTAAATTTTTAAGGATTTTGAAGGCTTTAAGATAACGAAATTTTTTCATAAGATTAATTGAAGATTTTAATTTTTTTAATGTAAAAAATTAATTTAAAGAGAACACTTCAAAATATTTCAAATGATTTCCTCAATTTTCGGAAAACATAGTATATGATTGTAAAGCCAAACTTTTTATTTTGCAGGATAAAAATTTTCAGAGAAAATTAAAATAAGTTTAAGGGATATTTAAAAGTTAAAAAAAAATTAGGAAAATTCTGAAGGTGTTAAAACAAAGTGTACATTTTTGAAAATTTCGAAATGAAATTTAGGACTTTTTGAAATTTTTAAGAGACTAAAAATATTCTATGTTGAGAATTCATTTTTCATGTTTGAAAATTCACTTACTTAGTTGAAAGTTTTACTCCTTTCTTGAAAAATCACTCCCTTCATTGAAGATTTATCAGTTCAGTTAAAGATTAACCTCTTTGTTTAAAAAAGGCAACCATTTTGTTGAATTCTTTTTTGTGGTAGGAAAATAATCTTGATTCTTGGAAATTCATCTTTTTGGTTAAAGATTCAACTATTTTGTTAAATTTTTTCCATTCATTCAACTGGTTTTCATTAAAAATAAAAATCATTGCTAATTTGGGTATCATCTATTATATTTTTCTTTGAGAAGTCATCTTTTTCGTTCGCATATTGAACTGTTGGGTTGAAGATCAACTTTTCTGCAGGAATTTTGATTTTACGTACATGTATGAAATATTGAAAATCTTGTTGAATTTTATTCAAGATTCGTAGAAAAATATTATATAACCTTGAAAAAATGAGCGAGTGAACCTTAAAAAATAAGTAGTTATTCGAGATTTTTATTTTGTTTTAAAAATTATTTTGCCCTTAAATTGAGGAACTAAACGCGCGCGTAGTGCGCGATTGATAATAATTATAATTATTTCAAAAAATAGTGAATTGAACGAAAGATATTTATCTTATCGGCACAAATAATTAATTTCATAAAAAATAAAAAAACATAAGAAAGACGTTGGGACTATGTTTTTTAGAAAAGTGTATTATTAATATTATATTTTACCTTAAGAACCTCCCTCGCATCAATTTGATCATTTTCCAGAAGAAGGAATTCCATTTTTTTTTCAACGTCAACCCGTGCCCCCGGGCTTGTGAAATTAACATGGTGTTTTATATGAGAAAAACTCGGTTTTCGAAAGAGTGCAAAAAGTAATTGTTATACAATTTTTGAGAATCGAAGTATAATCACCTCTTGAGGAATGTTCAAGAAATAATTTCGAATTGATAACTTTTAATCTTGAACCCGCAATCCCCTTTCATTGTGCCCGGTAAATGCCACAAAAATGCAAAATAAGTATTTTCTATTTTGATATTGTGATATTTTGACAAAAAGCTATTTAATCAAATAAGAACATTGAACATTTTTTAAAAATGATTTTATTAATGATTTTAAATTGTCTTTCGGAAAATAAAAAATAATATCTAAATACATTTATGGTGAATAATTATTTTCAGCCAAGTTATTAAAAAAATGAACTATCCGAGATTCTAACCTCAGATTATATATGGCGGTATTTTTATTTATACATTTATTCGTGGAAATAAAAAAGCTTTAAGAATGCAAAAAAAATGGAACAAGTGAAATGAATTAAGATATGAACAATACTACAACAATTAAAATAATTTCTGTTTTCTCAAAGAAAATTTATTTTCAACTAATAGTTAAAGACTTAGAATGAATTTTAATGTATTAAAAACTAGATCTATCTAACTTAATAATTTAATTTATTAAATTTAATAACTTTTCTTAAATAAAATTATATGCAAATTATGTAATTTGTTACATAAGAAGGTTGATTATTCAGAAATTGTGTTTCTTATCATCTTTTTTGAGAATAAATTTATAATTAAAAACGTCACGTGATCGGCTTGAGAAACCTCCCATTCCCCAAGTGATTTTCCTCGATATTTTTGCAGAACCCCCGCCCCCCTTTCCGAGTCACGTGAGTTATGGAGGTCCCCTTTGGACATTTTTTTAACATGAATTATTTTTACTCGATAAGGGATTAGTTGCCAAGTATTTTTCAAATAGTTTTGAATTGTTTGAATAATTATCATTTGCCTAAATAATTTTGTCTTCCCTACAAATGATGTCGATGAATATTATTAGTACTTCTTGTTCAACATATTTAATAATCATTCGAACAATTTTCACTTGTTTAAACAATTTTTTCTCCTTAAAATCGCAAAAAGGTATTATTTTGTGGAATTATTGACACAATTAAAGAAAGTTGACAGTAATATATTTTTTATGGATACTTGGTAATTATATAAGCGATGTTCATTTGGTTTAACAATGTTTTCCCTGTAAAACCAGAAAAGTTATCATTTTCTGGAATTGATGACACAATTTACGGATGTTCATTTTTTTCCTTGATGTTGGGAAAAAATATAGTCTCAGCTGGAGCAGAAGAGCTTTTTTAACTCACGTGATGGCAAAAATCGCTTTCTGCTCGCGTTGCAAACTTCACATTCGTTATAAAAGCTCCTTCTGCATTTGTTGAGAAATATACTATTTTTAAAGATATTCAACAATTTGTAAACAGTTTTCATTTGTTTAAACTATTTTTTCCCTGTAAATCTTACAAAGTATATTTTAAAATTTTTAAATATTTGTCAATCATTCGAACAATCAATCAGTTTATTTCTTCAGGGGTGACCTGAAACCGAAGTTTCAGGTTATGTTGTTCTTACATATGTATTCTCTACGATGCCTGTGATTGGCCATAGCGTCCCATGGTGGCGACTGGTTGAACTTGATTGGCCAATCAAGCCTTTTTTTTAAACCCGCGAGCATGGAAAGCCAAATCGGATTAGTATTATATCCATTGCCCCTATTGCTGTTTTCAGGGTGTTTTAAGATTTTGATTGCTTCTCCATGTTTTCTTGGAAAAATATTGTCCGTGCCTGCGATAACGCGACGGTTGTTCTGTCAAATAAAATGCTATCTCCTGTTTCAATATGATGCTCAGCTAATGCTGATTGCGTGAAATGTTTTAGCCTGACTTTTCTCTCATGTTCCTTTATATGTTGGCTCATCGCGCTCCTGGTTTCTCCAATATAGACTTTGCCACAAAAACAAGGGATTTTATATACGCCCGGATCACTGAGAGGTGCCTTTTCATCTTTAGGGTTGTTTAGAAGTTGTCCTATTTTCGCAGGTGGTGTAAAATATAGTTTGGATGTTGTGTTTGTTAAGAATTCTTCCTATTTCTTCTGCGATACCTTGAGTGGAGGGTAGGATGGTGGTAGTTTTCTCTCTCTTTCTTTATTAGGTTGTGTTGACTTGCTTTTTTGAGTGTATTTTCTCATTGCTTCATCAGTTTGTTTGTTTGTGTAATCGTTTTGTATTAGGATTTGTTTAACATTTTGTACTTCCTTCTGTAAGTTATCCTTATCTGCTATGGAGACAGCTCTGTATACAAGGGACTTGATGACCGATTGCTTCTGAGATGACTGGTGGTGGGAGGAGGCATGTAGGTATCTGTTCGTATGGGTCGGTTTTCGGTAAACTTCATGTCCTAATGTGTTATCAGATCTTTGGTCAACACGTATGTCCAAGAAAGGTAATTTCCCGTTTTGTTCAATTTCCATAGTAAACTGGATATTAGGGTGTAATTGATTGATGAAATCGATGAACTTGTGTAGTTCATCCAATCCATGTCTCCAGATGACAAAAGTGTCGTCAACGTAACGACACCAAAATTCCGGTTCAAGCTTGGCTTTGTTAAGTATATTAGTTTCTATATTTTCCATAAAGATGTTGGCTATTACCGGTGAAATTTGAGATCCCATTGCTGCTTGTGAGATTTGTTCGTAGAATTGGTTATTGAAAGAGAAGTAGGTATTAGTGAGACAGTTTTCTATCAGAGGTGTGAGAATGGAGGGGAAGTTTGCAAAGGATTTATTAATATCGATTATATCAGAGATTGGTGCTTTCATAAAGAGAGATACTATGTTAAAACTCACTAGGATGTCTTGGGCTTGAATGTGAATCTGTTGTATTTTTCTGAGGAAGTAGGAAGAGTTTTAGACGTGTGTGATAGATTTTTCTGTGAAAGGATTCAGTGTTTGGCGAGAAAGTGTGCTAGGTTGTAAGTTGGTGAGTATATTGCGCTGAAGATCGGTCTGAGTGGTATGTTGTTTTTTGGATTTTTGGGAGCCCGTAATGTTTTGGAGAAATGGGATTGGTACGCAATAATTCAGATATTGTTCCACTGTCAAGTTTTGAGTCTTTTAGAAGGGTTTTTGTTTTGCTGACTATTGTTTTCGTGGGGTCTTTTTAAAGTTTTTTATATGTATGGTCAGTTAGGAGGTTCATGATGTTGCTGTTATATTCTTCTTGGTTGCGAATTTAGAAACATAGAAGATGGGGTGTTGGAAGGCGGTTGTGAAATATGGTCAGGAGTAGATAGCGAATCGCATCGTGGTCAAGGGGTCGCTTTAATTATGAATGAAAAAGCAAGTCATCATCTCATAGAGCATAATTTTGTATCACCCAGATTGCTATGGGCTAGAATGAAGGTAGGAATCAGAAGATTATTTATCGTAACGTGCTACGCACCAGTTGATAGCGATTCGAGGGAAGTTAAGGACGCCTTCTGGGACACTCTAAATGATACAATAAGTATTTGCGATCAAGGTGAAAGAATAATTCTGCTAGGAGATGTGAACGGATGGGTCGGTGTCCAACGTCAGGATACAGATACAGAAAGGGTGCTAGGTAATTTTGGAGATCCAACAAGAAAAAATTATAACGGGGGAAAGCTAGTTAGCTTATGCTTAGAAAAGGGCCTATTTATTACAAATACTTGGTTTAGACATAAAATGATCCACATGTACACCTGGCGCAAAGGAAATAGCCATAGCATAATTGACTTTGTTATTGCGGATGAAAGATTAAGAGAACTAGTTAAAGATACAAGAGTCATGAGGCGTTCCGAATGCAGTTCTGATCATTACCTTTTAGTCTGCAAAATAAACTTAGGGCAGGGATGGAGAACAAAGAAAAAAAGGAAAACGAAACAAACACGAATAAAAATTGAAAATTTACAGAGACAAGAAGTGCAAACAGAGTTTAAAAAGAGGTTATCTGAACGCATAGATAGGGCAACGTGGGAAGCACTTATAAACAATAAAGATATAGAGGGCGCGTGGACTTTGTTACGGGATATCATTGTCAAAACTGCGACCGAAGTATGTGGTACGGCGGTTTTAGGAAGAAAGTATGGCGGTGCGTGGTGGAACGATGAAATTGCGGCAGCCCAAAAAGAAAAGAAAGAAGCGCACAATAAAACGCTAAACGTGACAGGTCTTAGCGATGAGGAGAGAACTAGACTTAAAAATGATTACAGACACAAAAATAGGAAAGTTAAACGACTAGTCAAAGAGAGTAAAGAGAAAATCAGAACAGAAGAAGAGAGCAAAATAAAAAACTGCTTTGAAGGAATTATGAAACTATTATATAAACAGTTGAAGGAAAGTAAAAGTACAGAGTTTGCTAGCATGAAAAACAGTAATGGCGAAATGCTATATGATATAGATGGGATAGTAGACGCTTTAAAAGACTCTTTTAAAGAACTATTAGGAGGTGAAGATATAGGGCAACAAAACTGCGACATAGAACATAATGCACTAGAAAACCCAATTGAAAAAGTCTGTGTCACTGAGGTCAGAGATATAATTAAGAACTTGAAAAACGGTAAGGCTGCGGGTATAGACAATATTAGCGCTGAAATTCTTAAATACGGTGGCGAGTACATACCTCACAGGTTGTGCGAATTAATAAATTTATGTTTCGAGACAGGAGAAATCCCAGACGATTGGAGAAAGGCGATTATTGTACCAATATATAAAAGAAAGGGAGATAGAAGCAACTGCAGTAATTACAGAGGTATCAGCCTACTAAGTACCGTAAGTAAAATATACTCAAAAATACTTATTCGTAGGGTAATGGAAATTACAGAAGAGAAGATATGGGAAGTCCAAAGTGGATTCATGCCAGGAAGATCATGTACAGATCAGATATTTAGCCTAAGACAGATCACAGAAAAAAGCTTGAGATTAGGAAAACAAGTTTTCTGTGCATTTATTGACCTAGAAAAAGCATTCGACACGGTAAATAGAAGTAAACTTTGGGAAGTCCTTAAAGAGTATGGAGTGAATGGAGGGCTCCTACAAGCAATACAAACAATATGTACAGGTAGCAAAGCGAGTGTAAGGGTAAATGGGAAACTGAGTGACTGGTTCGATATTATGCAAGGTGTGAAGCAAGGATGTGTTTTGTCCTCGTGGCTTTTTATCATATTCATGGATAAGTGTCTAAGAACTGCCCTCTTCGACGAAAAAGGTGTAGATCTCGAAACCGTGGAGGTACGTGGGTTGGCTTTCGCAGATGACAAGATTGTTATGGCAGAATCAGTCGAAGACTTGCAAAGAATGTTGAATAAACTTAATACAAGCATGAAGAGCATGGACCTCAAAATTAACGTGAATAAAACGAAAGTCATGGTGTTTGAGGGAAAAAGTGAGAAAACAATATGCAACATTGTCCTAAATGATGAGAGATTAGAACAAGTTGACAAGTACGTATATCTAGGTAGTCTATTCACTAACGACGGAAAAATAGATGGGGAATTAGATAGGCGCATAAATAAGGGAAAGCAGGTTATCGGTAGACCAGGGTCCATCCTCACAAATAAAAACATATAAAAAAAAGCTAAAATGGCCATACATAATTCTATATTCGTACCGACTGTACTATACGGTAGCGAGACATGGACCTGTCAAGAAAAGGACAGGAGTAAAATCAACGCGATCGGCATGAAACCTCTGCGCATAATATGCGGGAAAACACTGATGGACAAAGTACGAAACGAGACAATCCTCAAAGAATGTGGTACAGGGGAGACACTAGTTGACATATGGGAAAGAAATCAGCTAAGGTGGTTCGGACATCTTGAAAGAATGAAAGATGAACGACTGACCAAGCAAGTGTATAAAGGTAAAGTAAATGGCAGAATGCACAGAGGTAGACCGCCGAAAGAATGGTTAGAATCTGTGAATGAGACACTAATACGAAGAGACATAAGAAGCCATAGAAATACAAGAGCCTGCATGAAAAAATGCATGGACGTGAATGAAGCTAGAGTAGTATGCCAGGACAGAAATGTGTGGCGACAAATAGTTTATAAACAGAGTGACAATAGAGTGAATGATGCCTGAAACAAAGACCTTGGATACTAATGGGCCCAAGTGGGGAACCATACATAACAATTTTGTGAGGCTCCTCACCTGGGGTGATCGCTAGAGAGATTGATCAGCAACCTGGGAGAGAACTCCAGATCAATCTAAATCATCTATACCTAACACCTATATACCCATCTACCCTATACCCATATACCGATCTACCTCATACCTATATGCCTATTTCACTACTTTCCAACCGACCAAGTCACGCCTACCCCGAAAGGGAAATGGCTTAATGGTAAAATAATAATAATAATAATAATAATAATAATAAGAGCCTCGGTGGCTCAGTTGGTTAGACGCTCGGACTTCACCTCAGAGGTCCGGGGTTCGAACCCTGAGCCGGTACCTCTTGAAATTTTTCTATGTACCTTTACCGAGG
>CAKNXH010000462.1:23366-59843 GCA_932178445.1 Andricus quercusramuli
CAACCCAGTCCGTGAATGATGGGGTAAAAACCAGGCTTTGCCCAATATGTCAAGGCACACGCTCTTATCAGATCACTTGATTGCATTATAATATTGCGTCCGTGACTGATAATATATACCGGGATAACCCCGTGCATAATATTCAAACAAACAAAAAAATCCAACTCTAACCAAAAATGCCTTCGACATATTGGGCTGTAACCATCTTAAGCCTGAGAGAAAAATGAATAATAATAGTAATAGCCTCGGTGGGGGAGCCTCGGTGGCTCAGTTGGTTAGACGCTCGGACTTCACCTCAGAGGTCCGGGGTTCGATCCCTGAGCCGGTACCTCTTGAAATTTTTCTATGTACCTTTACCGAGGTTCTGGTGGTTCGGAACCCACCTTAAGCTGTAGGTCCCCCCATCATGCACTTGACTGCAACCCAGTCCGTGAATGATGGGGTAAAAACCAGGCTTTGCCCAATACGTCAAGGCACAAGCTCTTATCAGATCACTTGATTGCATTATAATAATGCGTCCGTGACTGATAATACATACCGGGGCAAGCCCGTGCATAATATTCAAACAAACAAAAAGTCCAACTCTAACCAACAATGCCTTCGACGTATTGGGCTATCTGAGAGAAAAATGAGTTTCCTCATTTTTTATATAATGTGGCGACCCCATCGCCCGAGAGCTCCTGCTCTTGCAGTCAGCCGCGTTGCTTTGGGCTAACTCCCCAATGCAACGAATTATGCGGTTACGACACAAGTATCGCGCCGTGCCACCCACAATAGGCCTCTCTCGGATGGAGGCCATGGTTCAGTTGGGAGTGGCAATAGGAACGAACCGAGGCGACGACCAGGCAACGACCCCGGACAAACGCGAGAACATCGATTTAAATGGTCGGACCAACTCAGGAGGGACCTTCTTACCTGTTGGCAAAGAAGCTGACCGGCGCGGAGAGGATTCATGAAGAGATTGCATGACCGTTGGGGCAATATGCGCCCGGAATATGCTCATAAAACGCCTCAGTATTAGAGAGATCAGGTATCCTTCTTGCGAAAAAACGGATATGAAGCTGTTTATCAACAGGAAGAGGAGCAACATCCTCCAGCGAACATTCCACCCGTTCCAGCAAGACCACCTTTGCAGATAGCCGATAATGTCAACATGAGAAGTAGGAGATCTATCCACCAAAAAGTCTTCCTCAGGATGGACAAATTAGCTGAAGCTAATACTGCTCTCCGCGATTTGCTCCCCGAAGATGTTAATCTCTGGAATCTGAACTGTGTAGTTTACGAGAAGGCGGTCTCCCTGCTTAGCGACGATAGAAGTAACGAAACTTCGGTACGTCTGAGTAAGACACGCGAGCGTATTGCACAGCTTCAGTTCCAAATTGAAACGGCGAGACGGCATGCATCAAATGTTCAGTGCGTGATTAGCTACATAACAGCAAATAAAAAGTTCACTCCAAAAGTTAGGGCACTTGCTCGAAACTTGAGGAAAGCAAATCACACGCTGAACAAGTGTAAACTGTCGACCATCAAGCAGCACTGGACGCAAAAAGTAAGATCTCTTTCAACAGCGAAACAGCGCCTTGAACGGCGAGTTAAGTGGATTCAGGAAAATTCCACCTTTTCTACTAATCCTTCCAGTCTGTTCAATAAAGCGTCATGTGTAGTTAAAAATCCGCCTAGTCGAGAAGAGATTCAAATCTTCTGGGAGCAAGTATATGGAGATACTTATCAGCTAAATGAAGACGCTTCCGATATATCACTCTTTCGTAACTTTTGCCAAAGACAAAGGTTACAAGATCCAGAGGAAGAGTGTCCACTAATTACTGCTGAAGAAGTGAAGAAAGTTATCGCTAGAACTAAGAACTTTTCGGCGCCAGGGCCAGATAAAATCAACAACTTTTGGTGGAAGAAGTTTACTTCTACGCACCAACATCTAGCTCGTATATTTACTACTTTCTTAAACGGAGAACAACCCGTCCCGCAGTGGCTAGTGGAAGGACGCACGGTATTGATCCCTAAGGCCGGAGATTTGTCATGTCCAAAGAACTACAGGCCCATAGCTTGTTTAAACACCAGCTACAAGCTATTCACTGACATCCTCAAAGAGAGGATATTGACATCTATCTAGCCGGTATGGAGTGCAATAGTCGAACAACGTGGATGCAAGAGAGGGCTGGCAGGTTGCAGGGAGAACCTGTTAATAGACAGGTGTATTACCCAGGACTCGATCAGGTATCGACGCAATCTGTCCATGGCTTGGATTGATTACCGTAAGGCATTCGATAACACGAACCATGAGCTTCTTATCAAGCTCCTTGAGTGCATGGAGGTGCATCAAAAAATAGTGAGATGCATAGAAGAGCTTATGCTCTTGTGGCGAACAAGATTTGTCATAACATCTGACAAAAGACAAGTGACTACAAGCTTTGTCACATATAAGAGGGGGGTCTTTCAAGGAGACTCTCTAAGTCCGATACTTTTCTGCATTTCCCTCTTGCCTCTATCTATTGTGCTCCGAGGCAAAAGCTCTGGATACCTATGTGGCCCGCCGAGCAGAAGAGAATATAAGGTCAACCACCTTTTATACATGGACGACCTTAAACTCTTTGCTTCCTCAAAAAAGGACCTTAACATCCTTGTAGATGCGGTAAATAGGTATTCTAAAGCGATTGGCATGAGCTTCGGACTGGACAAGTGTGCCTGCGTCCACCTACACCAAGGAAGACTAGAAACTACATCATCCAGTGACGATCAGGATGTTCAACTCATAGGCGGAAATACCATTCAACATCTTGGTATTGGAGAAACATATACATATCTTGGAATACCGCAAGCGGAAACCCAAAATGTGCATAACTTGAAAACGGCCCTTGGAAAAAGGTATCGCCAAATTCTCAGAAAAATTTGGGCTTCCGAATTATCTGGAAAGAATAAGATCCAGGCGACCAATATGCTGGCCGTTCCTATACTGCTCTACACGTTTGGTGCAGTAAAATGGAACGTCGATGAGTTAAAACAACTTGATCGAAGCACACGCAAGATGATGACAATTCAACGAAGTCTTCATCCTAGATCTTCCGTAACTCGAATATATCTCCCTCGCGATAAAGGAGGTAGAGGATTGCTAAGCTTAGAGTGTCTTCATCGAAGAACGGTTCTGGCTACAGCCTGTTCAGTTCTAAGAAGCACGGCTTCCCTTATGCGACTCGTACATCAACATGAAGTCGCCAATGCTGCGGTGTTTCTATACCATGCAGCAAATAGGGCCGCAGAGGAGCTTGACCTCCCATTTGATTCCAGCGACATTACACATGGCCTAGCATCACTAACACCTCTGGTGCTCAAAAGTCGTATACAGGAAGCAGAACATACGCTTCTACTAAGAGAACATGCTGAGAAACCCCTCCATGGTAAGTTCTACGGCATCCTGCGTAGAGAAGAGCTCTCGATGGGTCTGACCAGCATGTTTCTCAAGTCTGCTGGATTGAGATCGGAGACCGAGGGATTTCTTTTTGCCTGTCAAGACGGCGTTATAGACACCTTAGTTTACCGCGAGCGCATAATGAATATACCTGTACGCGATACCAACTGCCGGGCGTGCAAGCTAGAGCCCGAAACACTTGGATATGTTCTCAGTGGATGTTCTAAATATGCACGCTGCGCGTACATAGAGAGACACAATGCAGCTCTAAAAGTGATATATTACCATCTTAGGCATTTCTATGGTGTTGATCTATTGCCCGTCTTTCCATACGCCCAGGGGGAACTCGAGTCAGTCGTGGAGAATGATCAGTGTAAGATCTACTGGAATTTCTCATTCTCCACCACTCAACGTATCGGTGCTACGAAGCCTGACATTGTCCTCCAAGATCTGAAGAACAAGATCATTTACGTGATTGAATTCTCGGCACCAGCCGATGGTAATATCACGGCAAAGGAGGGAGAAAAACAGGCGAAATATCAAGCACTTCTTTTCGAGCTGAGTAAGCTGTACCAAGGCTACAAAGTCCATCTTATAATTCTCATAATCGGCTGCCTTGGAGGTATGAAAGCTTCATTTATTAGCCAACTCAACAAGATTCCGGCTTGCCAGCGTCAGGCTCATTTCATCGCGAACCGGATGCAAAAGGCTGTTCTCCTGGGATCACTCCATCTGGTCCGTCAACACTGTTCCTCTTAAATTCTACAAAGATTGGTAGCTCTAAAAAAGTATCCAGAGGTGAAACCTTCATCTCCAACTGTCTTGTCTGCCGCGTAAGGTCATCCGCGGCTAGAGACCTGACTCCAGGGAACAGTGTTGCCCGATGTTATCACGCGTAAATTTCCCGCTCTTGCTTACCTTCTAGGACAGAAGGAGCAGAAGCGGATGACGTACACGTTCCAGTAGCTTTGGGATTGGTTTCTTTAAGGAATCATGATCGAAGCTTCCGGAGCCTACAACTTCTCTAATAAAAAAAAATAAAAAAAATAAAAAAATAATAATATGCATTATTACTGTTGTGTTGTCTTTGTCTGCGGGTAATATTATGATGTCTTTATTCTGGTTGAGTTCTTCAATTGCTGTTTTTTCTTGTTTTGTTAAGTTTCAGGAGGGAAGTTGAGCTTGGCGTAAGATGTTGGCCGTCCTACAACGTATGTTACTCGCTTTTTCGGGTGAAAGGATATATATATTGCGGATTCCAAATTACTGATGATTTCTTTTTCTGGGATTTTGAAGGGAGGTACTGAAAAATTATGTCCTTTAGCTAAGGCTGAAATCATTTCATTGCTGAGAGGATGGCTAGAGATTTTTTTACTATGTTAGTGAATGGTGCGTGCCTTACTGGAAGTAATTTGTCAAATTTTATTTTTTGTTTTTGAGTGCAAAAATCTTTAGCCCGTTGGGATTGGTCAAATGATATGCGGTCCAACGTAGACCAATCGTCAAATCTGAGAGTATTTTATAGGAAAAGGTGAAGTTTTGATAGTTTTTTGGCTGTAGTGTGCAAGGCAAATTTGGTATGTTGTATTCTTTCTTTCAAGAGAAGCAAACTTATTTTATTTTTAATTGATTCAGATTTAGATGTTCCCAAATGGGAAGCTAGAGATGTTAGTAGCTTAGCATGAGAAGACCGGAGGTTACTAAAAGTGTTAGTTTCAGTAAGAAAAAAATACTTAATGGATAGAGTTTGACCAGTTCCCATCATGGGGCACTCTGGCCAATCACAGGCATCGTAGAGAATATATATATAAGAGCAACATAACCTGAAACTTCAGTTTCAGGTCAGCCCTGAAGAAGTGAACTATAATGTTCACGAAACGTCGGCATGATTCATAGTTTCGCACACGATTGAAACCCGGAAAAGCTTTAAATTTTAAATTTATAATAACAATAATCATGAATAATTTGTAGTTTTGAGATGTTTTCGTCAAATCTCCACGTTTTGAGGCATGAATGCACAGAGAAGCCTCAAACAAGTGGGTAAACATGTCACAGTGGACGAATTTTTGTGGGAGGTGATCTCCTGCGGGGACTTGACATGGGGAACCTTGTCCTGTGGGGGGCTAATTTTTTCACAATGAAAAGCATTGTAGTGAGTTTCTTGTTTTAAAAAAACTAAATTTACGCGAAGAATTTCAAACTTCTTTCAAAGCTGTGTTCCATTTACCAAATTAAAAAAAAGCTAATCTTTGTTGATATTACAAAAAAGGCCGCACCTAGGTTCACCGAAATTCGGTGAGTCCATTTTCAAAGTGTCTAGACCCTTCCCAAAATAAAATTATAACGTAATAAAAAATTGTTTTTCTGAAAGATGATTATATATTATTATTATTTCTCTAAAACGAAGAATTTTATATAGATAGCAACATCAATTTGAACAAATTAAGGAATAAAGTTTCTCTTCTTGAAACTGCTTAATGAAAAATAAATATTTTAGAGGGACTAACTTGCTGTCCATCAACTATGAGATAAAGACCGTGCTATATATAGAGCAATGAATACCGGAATACTCATTAGTTACACCGTTAAATAAGTTCAACAGTAATCCGCAGAAATCAGTATTTCCTCTTCTTGAAAAAAATGAAGAACGTTTGCACTCTGGTCTTCACCCTGGTGGTCATCTTTAATTCTATTGGTGAATATAATACTATTTTTTCGATAATTCGAAAACCCTTTGTATTTTCGACAGAAGAAATTAATTTTTTAAACATCTTAGTATGTAATGTAGACACCTAATGCCTTAAAATATTGCATGTCTTCATTTAGTTGTTCTAATTACGAATATTTTTAATTATGAAATTCATGTGTCTCAATTTACGCTTACAGAATTGAGTTCGCAGTCCGGCCAAGCTGATAAATCGAATGTTTCTGATAAATTAAGTACACCTGGTCAATCAGTTGTTGTTGGCCAATTTAGTATTCCTCTCCAATCAAGTATTTCTGATAAATTGAATATCGTGGACAATCTTCCCAAACCTCGATATCCTTCTCCTGAAATACAAATTCCTGAAAGTCTGCGGCAATTAAAATGGATGACATTTGCTTTTCCCAAGAATCCTCCTCTTCAATATTTTGGAAAAATTGAGGTCAGTGAAACTCCTCGAAGACGTGCTCGTACACTGAACAGTTTTTTACCGATACCACCAAACGTCCCATTTGATGTACAAGTTAACGAGTTTGGTGACGTGTTTGGATTTATTAAAAATAATACTACTCCTATTATTACCAGATTATATTCGGCACCTTATCAACAGGTGGCAATAAACATTTACGGAAAACATCCGGTTAGGCGACTTACCGCAGCAGAAGCAGACTTTTTGAGAATCCATAAGTTCAGATATTAGAAAATTGAAAAAAAATGGTGCATGTATGAACGTATACTGAAAGGATCCACTATATGTGAGTGGGTTTCGACTTTCTTTAATATTCACATTATTTCGTAAAAAACAGGAGATGATGTTATCTTGAAAATTTTTGGAACCGTATCTGATTACAAAAATGAAAACCTGTCAACTCATGTTAATAAATTATAGTATTAAAATAAGTATTGTGACTTGTCAATTAACAAAATCCTATAAAGTCCTTCGAAATACCTGAAAAACCTGTGAAACCTACAATTGAAATCTCATGAAATCCTTTGAAATGCCTTCTAATATTCAGAATCCTAGTTCAAGTCCTAGTGGTGGTCTAACTAGATTATTATTACTGGGCTGGCCTAAAGAACAAAATTTTGGAATTTCTTTGACGGCACCCCCTCACATTTTTTTGGGTTCCCGAAAAAGTGAATACATGTTTTTCATACTAACATGTGCCACCCACCCTCTGAAGTTTCCCTCAAGAATAAGATTATTATCAGCACATTCTACAACAAAAGCCTCTATATATGTAGAAGGAAGAAAATTTTCCGCGATAGGCTTTGAAATACAAAATTCTAATAAAGTTATAGAACCTTGGGATGGAGGAAAAACAAAATTATCCTAATAAAGTTAAATTATTTGTAATAACATTAATGATTATTGCAGGATCACTTTGTTTCCTTATTAAGCGAATATATTATTTGCTTCCTCAAAGTGGCAACATTTCTGTAATGACTAAATACTTATATTTAAAATAATGATTTCTTTTAACATTATTAAAAATGATAAAAATTTTATTACTTTACAGTCAGATTAATTCCTAGCATGTACGTCATTTGACTAGTTTATACACGACAAATATTTTTCACCCATACGTAAATTTGATCTATAAAAAAGCTTTAAATATTACGGAGACAAGTGAAATATAATATACACATACAAGCATTATTTGAAACATAATTTTAAATCGTGAAAACAAAATTCTTTTTCGTTTGAAACGAGTAAAGGTGAATAAACAGAGATTCCGTAATCAAACAATTTTTTCTTATTGCTACACTCACTTTTTTGAGAAGATTTTTACAGCAGTATAATTCTTATCCAGATTTCTAAAGTTTCGCAATTTTACAAGCGCTGGTAATTTATTGAAGGGGCTATCACATTTCACGTCGACTGCTATGTTTCATCATATTTCAAAATACAAATAATGCAGATATCATTTACATGTCGAGCAACCTTTTTGGGTTAATAAAGGGAGATTTACTTATTTTCCCATGTATTCTTACAAACTATGAATAATAGGTTTAATAGTTTTATGAAGCCAATCTTATGTGAGAATTGATTTACATCATCAATTGTGAAAAATTTTTTTTAAATGCTCGAGAAATTAATAAGTGATTTTATTTTACAAGTGAAACACATACTCAGACTTTAGTTTTAAAAGAGAATAAAATTGAACGGATTAAAATTAAAGGAAAGAAAATAAGGAAATAATTTTTTTTTCTCATTTTTTCAAGCAACTGTCCCTTTTTCGCTTAAATGCGAATTGAGTTAATAGAACCTGACGATAAAGTACAACAATTTTTCGTTTGAAAGTGAATTAGTTAAAATTGAAAAGTCTGCTATTATATTTCTGGTTTAGAATACATATCTTTGGGTTCAAAATTCTTCAAGCTGGTTGAAGATTCAAGTATTTTCTTGAAAACTTGTGTTTTTTAGTTTGAAATTAATTGTATTATCCGAAAATTCAACTAATCCATATTTGGCTGAAAATTGATGGTTTTTTATTGAAAATCCACCTAATAAATTGTTGATTGAAAACTCATCTCTTTTCGTGGAAAATTCAACTACTTGATTGACAGTTGAACTACACATATTGTTTGAACAATAATAATTTGTAGCCATTTAGTCTTATAGACCTTATGGTGCTTATTTTTCTTAAAATCACTTTAACATGTAGACCATTCCTGAATAATACAAATGGAAAAAACAGAGAGGTAATTTTAACAAAAGGATTATAATTTATTCTAGCAATTGAATTCAATTGTTCAAACAAATTATTTTTGTTTGAACAGTATATGGTATGCGTTCTGAGATTAGGAAATACTGAATAATACACATCTTCGATACACACCCATCAAAAGGCGCAAGTGGATTATTAATGATTGGTTAAATAAATTCCAAAAATCTTGAACCAAAAAATATCACTTTTATCATACATTAATTGTGTCATTATATCCTGAAAAAAAATATATAAAAAAAAATACTTAGAAACTGGTCAATTATCGACGAAAAATGATTGAGGTTCAAAAAAATTCCAAAAATACCGTGTATAACATGAACTCGATAGAAAACTGCTATTTTGCATTTTTTGGGGCATTTTCCGGACGCAATAAAAGGCAATTGTGGGGGTAAAAATGGAAAGTTGATTATTATTATAGTTAGAGTTGAGACCACAAGAGCCCTTGATGCTTAGGTAATTCCGGTGCGTCTCCTTGTAGGCCTATGCGTGTCCCCAAAGCCCTTATAGGACATTGACCTTGACTTTGTTCCCACACAGACTGTGTATTTCCTCAGCTCGATTAGGGTCTAAATTTAAGTCTGTGTGCAGCCAGTGGCAACCTTTCACTCCTTCTGATGTTCCTCGGTCAGCAAATTGTTGATTTCTTCAGTGACTAATCTACTGAAAATGTCTACAGCTGGTTCCGGACCAGTGAAGTTTTCTCTTGCAGCTAGTTTTGCTAGTTTGTAGTCGTTCCATTCAGGGTAATTGAAGCAGCCCTGCTCTCTGAGCATGTATGGATATTTCTTTTGTTGCCATATTACTGTGCCTTATAGGCGCACTGGAATGACCATAATGTCAGGTTGTAGGACTGTGGCGTTTCACCTCATCGAGGTTGTGAAACCCACTATACTCATTTAACAATAGACACCAGCTCATGCTTTCTCTTTGTTCCTGGAGCCATCTGTGAACCAGTTGTTCCCATCACTAGGCAGGTGAGCCTCGCCGTTAACCCATTCCTTTCTCGTGGATAGGCTGACGCGATAGTTCTTGTCGAAGAGATAGCGAATCTGCATAGGCGTTTTGTTCCTGAGCATGCTCAGAGTCGGCCTACTCGTGATATCCGTTGAGATCCGTAATTCCGCCGAGATTCTTCTGCCGTTCACCATATTGAATCTGCAGGTTGCCTTTGCAGCCAATGCCTAGATGGAGAGATAAAGGGGCTGTAGCCCTGTTAGTGTCCCCAATGCTATCGTGGGTGTCGACTACAAAGTACCAGTGACGCCTGTTAGAACAAGTCCCCTGATTCTTACCAGTCGAGACTTCACAGTGGACAATGCGACCCTGCTCCATTAGACTAGTACCGGATAGGTCAGTTTGGGTCGCGAAATAGCTGTATAGATCCACATGAGTATTTCCGGTTTCAAACCCTAGCTTTTCGATATGGATCCACTACAGAGCCGTCCGGACCAGGAGCCTTGTATGGGCCGCCGTTTCAGGGTAAGTTGAGCCACAGGCGGCTTTGGTTGCCTCAAAGCTGTCGCCTCCTTTTCTCCACCTTATGAAGCCTGGAAAATGTGCCTCGATCAGATGAGCCAAGGTCTTCTCGTCCGACACTGAGCATCCTCCGTTGGGCAATTTTAGAGTGCCGAGAATACCATCCGGATTTTGCGAGAGCAGCTTGTCCAGTATAGCCGCCTCTGCCCCTTTCTCGATGCATGTGCAAAATTTTGTCCTAGCTTTCTTGCTTAACTTTACGTATGTACCCTTGTATTCGTCCCTCATTGTCGTAAATCAGGACCGGAGTTCATCCGTTTTGCCAGTACTGGCACGTCTTAACTTCGAATTTTCCAGTGTGTTTCCCCATTTTATTGAACTCTTGTGGATCGACAGTTTCTTCCATAAGTAGATTTGATGGCCCCATGAAAGTATTAGCTGCCATCTGCAGGGTTTCCAAGTCTCTAATTGACTGAGCACCACTGACAGTGCACTCTAGTTCAGTGGAATACTGGTCCTAGCCCGCTCTTCTTGGATTTCTGGCCTACGGGGATCAAGTTTCATTAAGATAGAACTACTACTTGCAGATCTTGATATTTCTTACGTACAATGACTAAGCTAAGTCATTTTTTCACAATAAAAAAATTGCAGTGTGTTTCTTTCATTTAAAAAGAACCAACTTTATGTTAAATAATTTTAAACCTCTTTTAAAGCTGTGTTCTATTCATGAAATTTGAAAAAATCTAATTCTTGTCGATATTGCAAAAAAGCCTGCGCCTAGGATCATCAAAATTCAGTAAACCTATTCTCAAAGAGTCTACACACTTCGTACAAAAAATTACAATATAAAAAAAATTAATTTTGTTTGAAATATGATTTTATAATAATTTTTCTGAAACGGAGACTATTATATAAATAACGGCATAAAATTAAACGAATTAGGGAATACATGTACTCTTCTTCAAACTGACTTATGAAAAATAAATATCTCAGAGGGACTAACTGAGATAAGGATTATATTATATATAGAGCAGTGAAGCTCCAGAATACTCATCAGTTACATTGTTAACTAAAATCTTCACTAATCCGTAGTAATCAGTATTTCCTCTTCTGGAAAAGATGAAGATCATTTATATTCTAGCCTCCAGCCTGGTGATAATTTTCAATTATATTGGTGAATATAATAATTTTATGTATATATAATTTCAAGTAAACATTTAAGCTTTCAAAAATAACAATTTTTATCGTTTAGTCCACATCCTATACGAATTGTTTCTTTTTTAAATTCTGTCCGTGCTCGTCCGAATTTTGTTTGAGCGCTCCTGGGGCGCGTGTTTGGTGGATCTTGCGCTTCGCGCTCGGTCTTTGTACTTCTCCTACATTTGTGCATAGATCTTTTGAAATTATGATCTCAAAAAATTATAACATTATCAAAAAAATGTAGGTAACTCACTTTTTGCACAGATTACAGTGAACATGTCAGCAGCAAAAAATTCGAAAAATATGGGACAAATTACATGTTGCAGATGAAGGTTCTTCCTATACTAATACAGAGTTTCAAAACTTTCAGTCAATTAGGAATTATTTCCTGATGACTGAAAGGTTAAAAAGTACCATTATCTTACGCTCATTTCAGAATACTCTCCATCAATGGCTATTAGTTCCTTGAAATAAGTTGCAAAAATCTGCAAAAAATAAATAAATTTCTTTGATCCTTTTTGTGTTTAATTTTCTCTCACAGAATTGAGTTCGCAGTCCGACCAACCTGGTCAATCAAGCATTCCTGATAAATCAACCATTGTCGACAATCCTTCCAAACCCCGATCTCTTTTTCCTGAAGACGAAATTCCTGTAAGTTTGCGGAAATTGAAATGGACCAGATTTTCTTTTCCTGAAAATCGTCATCTTCAATATTTTGGAAGAATAGAGGAAGATGACGTTCCTTACGGAGGTACGCGTGTATTTAACAGATTTGTACTGATACAACCGAACGTTCGATTTAGCGTACAAGTAAACGAGTTTGGTGACGTCTTTGGATTTAATCAAAATCGTTCTACTAGTATTATTACTAGATTATACATGGCACCTTATCAACAGGCGACAATAAACATTAACGGCGACAACCCAGTTAGACCACTTACCGAAACAGAAAAAGAGTTTTTGATAAAAAATCCACGTGGTATACGAACATTGTAATCCGGTCTACCTATACACTTTTCCATGTAATCCTTATAATTGTTTAGAAGGTTAATTAAGATAAAAGTTTGTGGTTAGTTCAAGTGTCTATTAAGCGCGATATTGAAGATTGGAAACTAATTGTGTACGTATGACAATATACTGAACTTAACAACTCATGTTAAATAAATTATATCATTTAAATAGGTATTGTGACTTGACAATTATTGAAATCCTATACAATCTGTTGAACTCACTGAAAATCCTGTAAAATCTACTATTAAAATTTCACGAAATCCTTTGAAATTTCTTCTAATATTGAGAATCCTCGAAATCTTAGAAAACTGATATCTTAAAATCTGATATCATTGTAAAAGAAAAAATGTAACCACAGTAGTCCTAGTCCATGTTCCTGAATGGTGCTCTTACTACTGTCGGAGCGAAAATTGTGGGCATCTGGTTTTGATGCTTAACTCAGCAAAAAAAAGTTCTAGCGTAATGAGTAGATGGTCAATTTCAGGGGATTTAAAGGGACTTGAAGATGTTTCTTAATATTTTCGAATAAGCCACGGAATTTTGAGGAATTCAAAGAATTTCAAGAAATACCAAAGTATTTTGACTAAGTTTCAAGGTTGCTAGGGTGTTTCCACTGAATTTTGATGATATTAAGAGGTTCAAGGAATTTTATGAGACTTCAAAAGATTTTCGAAAATTTCGAGCGATATCAAAGATTTCATGGTTTCTCAAAAAAGCTTAGGAGTTTTTCATAATTTTGAAAGGATTTTCAACGGGTGGTGTCCTGATGAAAATAAAAAAATCGAAAAACATTTTCTTTTGGTGTTCAGCCAATTGCTGTTGAAAGAAGACACATTTTTTTCAAATTGACTGACCCAAGTGCTTTCTGAATTTTTTATAACCTTAGTTAGGGCCACCACTAAACCCTCCCGTGGGGGGTTGCTGGTCTCCTATCGGGCACATCCCCAGGTTGCGGATAGGGGAAAGCCTCCCATTTATGGGTGGTACCGGGGAAATCAAATACCCGGGGTGGAGTAGAAATCTCCCCACTGATTCCGATCGGGTGAAAACCCCGGTGGTCAGTGCCGGTCCAATGGATTTTGGGGGGACCAAACATACTTAGAGAGGAGTGTTTGTGAGGAGTAAGGCGGCCCGTTGGATTTCACGGAGGAGACCAGTTACATGGAGAAACTGAAGGAGTGGTCAGGTGCGAAGAGGACTAAGTCCGACTTTTACACCAAGTACCATGAATCCAGGGAGGAGCTGATGAGTCTCCAAGAGATTATCAGGAAGATGGAGGTCTGCTGCGGGAAAAAAAGAAATATGTGGCTCGAAATCCGCGATGGTGTGAGTGATGGGAAAGACCGTCTTGCGCGTCTCCACCGTAAAGTGGAGGCGCTCGAGACGTATTTCGACTGTCACCTTAGCTATATGAAGGAGAGGGTACGCCACAAAGTCAAGGAAACGAGAAAGAAAGCAGGGCGCGAATGTTTAGCTAGTAGGAGAATTCAGATGGCAAAAGATGACGTGGAAACACGCTCAACCCAATATAGGAAGAGAGCGAGGGAGCCCACCCTGAGCCCCGCAGAGGCGAGCACCACTAGGCCAAGAAAGAAGAAGAAGTCGAGGACCCGTGGTCTAGCGGCGACCTCGGCTCCCAAGAAGGAAGATGGAGAGGTACCGACATCGGTACCAAGGTTCGAAAAGAAGGAAGAGGTAACAGAGGCCAGCTCGACCCGAAGCGGTTTTAATCGAACCGGCTGAGGGCTCGAGCTACGCAGAGTTTCTGAAGGACCTCAAGCAAAAGGTAAGACCTGACTCTCTTGGCGTAACAATCGAGGGTGGCAGGGAAACCAGGAGCGGAGAGTTCCTTGTAGAAGTAAGGCCCGCAGCGGATGGCAGATCCAAACATTCCGCTGCGATCAAAAAGGTTGTGGGTGAAGGTGGCAGGGTGAGGGAGCTTGTCCCTCGCACGGAGGTTGAGGTCTTCGACCTCGACACCACTACAGATGTGAAGGAGGCTGAGGGTGCCGTCAGAAGACATTTTGGCGAGCAGCCGGTAGGCGAGATCTGGGTCAGTCTCATAAAGAAGGCCTTCAGAGGAACTCTGAAGGCTTTCGTGGAACTGACTGAAGAATCAGCGTCGAGGTTGGTACGAGCAGGACACCTGAAGGTGGAATGGGTGTCCTGTCTTGTACAGAAGAGAGAGGCCATCAGATACTACCGCTGCTTCGGCTTCGGCCACGCGGCAGCGAGTTGTAAAGGTCCTGATAAGACGAAAGGATGCTGGAGGTGCGGCAAGGAAGGAAAGCCCCGGACTGGCCATCTTCCGGGGTCGTTGAGCTGCGGCTCATTCAGGGAGTAAGCCCCGTTGAGAAAGCATCCTTGATAGCAGCCCAACCAGCTGCACCCAACCAAGATGTTGAAGGCCGACGAGCCCGATGTGCGGTATTACCGCACTGCTGAGGACGATGCGTACATCTTGGTTCGGAAATAAAGGAGATCATAAAGTTGCAGAACATTCAGCACAAAAACCAGAAATCCAGTAGGCACCCCTGTGATGAAGAAAACGGCACCCCCTGAAGTAATGCGAAAGCGGTCCCGGGGGGAATTCTGCCAAGGAGAAAGGGCGGTGGTTTTTAGTGGGTCCCTTGATCTTGTACAATGTATGATTATACGCAAAGTATAATTGAATATTATATATGTCAGAGTCATTGTAGTGATACGACTAAGATCCCCACACTACCGTGAAGTGCGGACCCTTCACGGTGTGTTCTTGAACATTTTCCACATTCCCTCGTAAAAAAAACCCACTAAACCCTTGCCAGTGGGGGTCCTACGCCTACAGTTCTCTTTCTTTGACAAGCTGCGCGCAGAGAACGAAATTTCGTCTTTTCAGAATTTCGTTCTCTCGTTGAACGGAGATAGTGGAGTGAATGTGTATGTAGAATAAGATAGAAACAATTGCCAATGTAAGTGATGTTTTATTTTAAAACTATTGCACAATTTAAATAGGATCCAAATGATAAACATGTTTGATAAGAAATGTTTTGAAGGTTTGCATCAATTGTCGAGGTCCTGGTGGAGAAGCAGGATGAGGGCGTCAACAAATCAGGATTTTTAGACAATGCGGACCCGAGATTGAAGCAAAAAACGTTTCATGTGTGGATTTGCTTCAAAATGCCCGTTTTTTATTCTGATTATCCTCTAATAGGAATACGATTTAGTGCATTTCCAAATCCATTTCCAGAGTGGCGTGCAAAATCCCCAGGGGCGTTGCGTAGAGGAGCTCCCTAGAACAGAAAATTATATATGAGTAAGTCAAATCTCGATTGAACGCAGATATTCAAGAAAAAATAATTATTCAAGGAATTCATATATAGAAAAAAAAACTAGAGCTTTTTCTAAAACTACATCCCAGCTTAGAAATACAAAAAATCAATTCGTGTCTCTTTGAAAAGTTATGGAGCTCTGGCCATCAATACAATGTTTAGTGAAAGTAGTTTGCAGATTTGTTCTACTGGGCATGTTAGTTCTCCTCGATATGGTCACAACCAAAGACTTCACTAAAATCACAAGTCGAGTTTTCATTTTATAACAAGAAGCGCGCTCAGCTACTTTTATCAAATAAAATATTTCCAAGGTTCCGTGCCTATATTAAAGACACAATTAAGATAGCCAGCGGATTAGATATTCACTCATACTTACGTATGAATTTGAGTTGTAGGGGCGCATGGGACCAGGTCCTCCAGCAGGATATGGAGGACGTTGATATGGCGTAATGCGTCCCATCGTTCCTCCATTATTATATCCCGGCCCTCCACTATAACGTTCCGGCCCTCCGTTGATTCCATTATAACCTCCACTATATCCTCCCGACGGCCCTCCACTATAACGTTCCGGCCCTCCGTTAATTCCATTATAACCTCCACTATATCCTCCCGATGACCCTCCATTATAACGTTCCGGCCCTTCGTTAATTCCATTATAACCTCCTCCTGAAGAATAATTGTCATATTCGTCAAACCGATTCCTACGTCTTTTGCGTCTTCCATTCCCATTTTGATTCATATTGTTTCCATAAGGATCCATTCCTCCCATCATTGGGTTCATTCCTCCCATCATAGGGTTCATTCCTCCCATCATAGGGTTCATTCCTCCCATCATTGGGTTCATTCCTCCCATCAGCATAGGCATCAGCATAGGCAGAAGCATAGGAAGCATCATCATCATTTCACTCATCAATTGCGATGTTCCTCCTCCTTCTCCTCCTCCTCCACCTCCTCCTCCTGCTGCCATGTCTTGTCCGGAGATTTCTAATGAATGAAAAAACAAATCAATTGTTAGAATAATATATAGAGGTACAGCAAATTGGGGGTAAGTAGTAAATGCATCCCGAAGAAAAATACTCTAAACTTCACTTGTTTGAAAAAATTTTCTGGTGCATGTTGCTTGAAGATGTTACATGTAGAAATTGAAGTATGTTGAATTATGCAACAAAATAAGAAATGCAAAGTCTGATTTTTTGGTAAAAGTAAAAAAATGGCTTACTATTATAGTTAAGTTTTATGTTTAAATTTTTTTTGCGCAATTCTTCGCACCGGAATCATTTAGGATGTATTCACTGTATTTATTTACCATTAAAGGCTACACAGGCAGCAAGGAGAACAGCAAGAAGAGCCTTCATTCTCTTCGGATATGATAGAATGATTCTTCTGCAATTTCGTGAGAGTTAACTGTTAAATTTTAAGAATACTGCTTTATATATAGTGGCCTAATTATCACTAAAATGTCCTTTCCTTATTTAAAGATAAGAACTTCTTTCTGTTATTTCAACATTTACAAACTCAATAGATTTTCACGTGATCAGTGGCTAAACGACGTAAGTTATGTCGTAATTTCACAAACACGGAAAAAACTTGTTATTGAAAATATGTGTATTCAAATAATCGCCGCGTAATGAGTTTTTATTCTAGATATAAAAGTCCTTGATTTTAGGAAACACAAGAACATTCGAGAAGTTTACTTCATAATTTATATCGTCAGATCTTTGGATCTTAGAATAAATATATTTTTATGCTTTATAGAGGTTTCCAGAACACTAGCTACGAAATTTTATCTTGAGTCGCCGTAAAAAAATGTTTCTATCTAAAATATATGATAATTGAGGTATTATTCATGCCATTAAAATAATTGAAAAACTATAGAGAGTATCTACTTTAAATTTCTATACAGTATGCGTATTTTATAAATTTTCCTCTAAAGTGATAAACGTTTATTTCGTTTGATTATTGAATCATGTAACGTGCCAAGTCTCTGTATACACGTTACTTAACTTGAAACTTTTCCACAATTCGCCGGTTACACTTACTGAGGTCAAGTAAATATTCCATCATGATGTGAGCTATTATAATCTTAAAACAATATAAATTGTCGAACATCCATCATGAGATTATATTTGCTAATGTTTGTGTGGCGTAACAATTTCTTACAACAGGTTTTACGCAATCTAGATAAATCCTCTGAAGTTTTATAAAAAATTATTTAAAACACAACAATCGAAAATGCCAGGGATAAAAATACTCTAAAGCAAACAAGGATGTTGAATAATTTTTTTTATTAATTGTATTAAATGATGTTATATCATTTCTAACGAATTTAATAGTTCATTTTCAATCACAATTGATAAAAACATTCCTTACACAGAGGAAAAGGGATCTCACTAATGTTTCTCCAAAGATTTCTTTTTCGCGATGGATATTGTGTTTGCGTTTTCGGAAATTTGCAGATCTTTTTTTCCTTCCTTTTATTTCTGCAAATCATTTTATTTTTTATGAATCTTTTTTAGTCTTTAGAATTTACATTTTAGAAGCAGTACAGGAAAATTAAAATAATTGAGAAAATTTTCAACCTCTTTCATCAGGGACATTCATCGAAATGTTTTGTTTTATGATACTAGAATCTGTTTTTGGCAATGAGATAACAGTTCATGATTGAGCTTGTATTTTCGTTAACTGTAGAGTACTTTGTAATCAATTTTCTGATGAATAAGACATTATCAATATACTTTTCTCACAGCGTTCAATAGAAAATATTTTAAGCATTTTGAAATAAATTCAAACGGCGTATTCGACAGTGTTATGTTTATATAATTTTTGGAACTGAATACGTATACTAGCCCAAGATGTACCTTCTTAGTCAAACCATTTTTCAAACTATAAAAAATAAGCGGGTATGACTTGGAGTTGTATATTTTTTATGGATTTTGTTGTTGCTTTTATTTTATGAATGTCTTAAATATAAATATAACCAATCACTGTATAAGTGTATATGCGTTTATAAATCTTTTTAAACTCATTTTTGAGGAGTAGTCTCTTAAGGAATTTTCATGAAATAAGGTTTTATGTGAAATTCATGCTAAAGATAGTATTTTTTGAAACTTTCTTACTATGAATTATTTCTATTTCATATGTAGGGTATAGTGGGGCGAGATGAGCATAGGGGGTAAGATGAGCAACTCAATTTTCTTGCAGTCTATCATTTCTTTTTCATGAATCTTTTTTATGCTGATTTTGCCATATCATTATTGATGTTATAATAGATTTTTGTCGATTTTAATTAAAAAAATTTTGAAATAGATACACTAAACTCATGATTCGTTCTATTCTGCGAGAGTTTGCTTATTGCTTATATATTGTCAGATTAAATATTAGCAATTTCAGAAATATATTAAAATTTTTGGGTTGTTTCTTTTCCTATTTGGAAAATGTAATAATCTAAATAGATCGGTTTAGAATCACCCATAAATACAGTTAATGAATTTCAAGAATAGTATTTCTTGTTTAACATATTTTGTAATTATTAAAACAATTTTCCTTTCTCTAAATAATGTTTTCCCTATCAATCGTAAAAAATTATTATCTTATAGAATTTAGGTCACAAAGATTTTTTAATAATATATATTTTTAACAATATTTCGAAAGTCAAATTTTTGGACCACTCTAGTGCGACACCGTCGAATACGCTTATGGATTTTATTTCCGAAATGTTGACCATAAATTCAAAACATCGATTAATGTCATTATTATATTTAACTACTAATTACAATGAATATATATAATTATACACCTTTCAAAGAATCATCAGTTGAATAATTTCATGAAATTCAAATTTTTCAGAAGTTTATACGCCCACATGAATTGCCTACAAACGAAAAACCATCAAGCTAGATAAGAAAACAAGACAGAGCCACCTTATGACTAGCCTTGGTCTAAAATTTTATGATCTAATTTACATAATTCTGATACGACGTTTTTTGTAAACATTATACAAGGATAAAATTTTATCCTTCTATGTCGATGTATTCTGATGACTCAATTACGAATATAACTATTAAGATGCCGGAAAATATCAATTTAAACTTTAGAACTTGAAGAAATACGACCTTAAAAATAAAAATTCTGATTTTAAATTTCCTTTTGTTTTTAAGAAAAAATTAAACATGCACGCACAAGAACCACGGTGTGGTTCAAAGCACGCACCTTGCACGAGTTCTTTTTCACTCTTCAGGGTGGGTACAAAGTGGCGCAATAGAACAGGAATCACGATTTTATTTCATTTATTCCCGGTTGAGGGTATAGGCGTGTCTTTTCGGTACGGCTCAGCCAAGGTAGCAGGAATAAGCGGCTTCCTTTGGCTCGGTCCCGACGGGGCAAGGTTCAGCAGTCTGTGATCGGAGAATTTATAGCTTGGTGGTCTGGATAATGAAACGGGAATCGTTCTGCAACTTTCTCCTCTTCATTTCCACCAGGTCCTCCAAGTCGATATGCATTTCCACGAGTGACTTCCTGGTGGCTGGATTGTAGCCGCCAGGAATAAGTTCTGCTGGGGAATAGAGGATCCCACGGTTTATGGTTAGGTTGATCGCTAGACACCGGTCTTCATCAGGGCGCATGGGTACAAATGTCCGCCCAGCAGAGGCGAACTTCGCTCTGACTTCCTGTCGGGTCTATCGAATCTTCCGTGGACTAGCTGAATCCCTGGTAAATAGCAGCGGAGTATGTAACCTCCTGGTGACTCGCAGTAGGGTTCTTCACCTTCTGGTGACCGGTAATGGAGCTCATCACCTCCTGGTGACCGGCGATGGAATTCATCACCTCCAGGTGATCGGCAATAGAATTGGTTAACTTCTCGTGACCGGCAATGAATTTCTCACCACCTGGTGACCGGCAATGAATTTCGTCACCACCTGGTGACCGGCAATGAATTTCGTCACCCCCTGGTGACCGAAAATAGAATTTGTCACCCTCTCGTGACATGGTGATCTGAAGAGGACTTTAAACCACTGGAGCCTAGGGGATGGAAGCCCTAGGAGTATGCGCCGCACCCTCCTTGGCTTCTAGTTCAACTCCATTCAACACTTAACCAGGGGATCTGCTTGATGGAGCGCCCCAGCGATGTATTTTAAATGTGATTTCCCCACGGTGCGGTAGATAATTCAACTACTTTTTTGAAAATTCAATTTATCTTCATTAAAAATCATTTATGTTAACTGAAAATTTGACAATTTGTTTGCAATATAACTTTTTTCTTTAAAATCCATATTTTCGGGTTGGAAATTCAACTACTTTTAATAAAATTCGTTTTTTTTGGGGGTTAAAAGTTAATTTTCTTAACTGAAAATTTGAAACTTTGGTAGAAAATTCAAATTTTTGTAGAAAATATGTCTTTCCTTTGTTGAAAATTGATTTTTTTTTAAATAAAAATTTAACTATTTCATTTTCCTTTGAAAATTCATCTTTTCTATTTAAAAAATCTAATTATATGGATGACAATTGATTTATTCTGTATAGGAACTTCGTCTTTTTGGCTTGAAAATTCAATCTTTTCTTATTGAAAATACAATCGTTTCGTGGTAAATGAATCTGTTTTAGTTGAATATTTGACTATTATGTTGAAAATTTGTTTTTTTGTTCGTTCAATTCAACTATTTTTTATTTGAAATGAAAATCTTCATTGGTTAAAATATCAACTATTACATTTTTTGTTGAGAATTCCTCTTTTTTGGTTGAAAGATCACCGACTTGGTTAAAAGTTGAATTACTTTGTTTATTCATAAGAAAGAATCAGATTTTATCGAAACCCCCGAACCCCCGATTGCGTTACGTAATTTTTGGGATAACCCCTAAATAAATTGACAAAAACGTTAGTCAGCAATTGTCTTTCCTGGAAAATCTTAGCTTACGTCAAGTTCAAAGGTCGAGACGGCAAAGGAGCAACAGGACACCAGGAGGATCCCCGATGACTCTCACCTGATTGGATTAACCCAGGCAACTCTTGTGCTTTTGACTTAGTGGGGAGGCCCACGCACATTTCTCAAGGAAAACCCAACCTGGAGGAAGCATATTCAAAAAAAGACATTGGAAGACGTAATTGAGAATCTTTTGGCATCCAGCAGTACCCACAGACAACGGATCACCTTTCGAGAAGAACACATATTGTTATCGGTCAGGTATTTCAGAATCTTGTTTTGAATTAGGTCGAGTAATTGAACCTTTTGAATCGCATTTTTTGGAATGTGACGTATGCATGATTTAGCGAGACTGTGTGTCGGAATTACATGAGTGAGAAATTGAGAAATCGAAAAGAAATCGTCCACTAGTTCAGATATTCGGTCGACCATCAAATTGTATTTCCAAAAATCCCTGAGATCTTTTGCAATAAAATTTTTGATCTTTGATGAATTAAATTTTTGTGAATGTTTGTTTCTGAATTCGAAGAGAAATATGATTTCCTTACTTCGATCTCCATCCGATAGGCGTAACGAGTCACCTCAGTTATTAGTCAAAATTTCGTAGAAAAGTTTACCTAATTTATGCACGTACCCTTAGCTTACTTTAACTAAAGTACCAAACATTTAGAAAATGTTTTTTGATGTTTTTGACTATTAGTTTAGGATCAGGGATATTTTTCAGATTATTAGAAGGTGTCTGGTGGTTTTATGATGTTCTTATTTCTTCAGCTGTTTTAGTTGAAAGCAGCTGAGATTGAATTCAGTAAATGTGACAGGAATATTTTTTTGGGATTGTTGATGATTATTATAGGTTTTGAGATATATTTTTGAGTTTCAATTTCAAATTTTTTCACTTCTTGAATTTAAGGCAGCTAAGATGGGATTCATTAAATATTATAGATGTGAGTTTTCGGGATTGTTGATAATTACTGTGAGTATAGAATAGACCTAACAGTTTCATCATTTTCTCTACGTACAATGTCTAAATTTTGTGACGTGAAGAAAAATATAAGATACACATGCAAGCATAATTTAAATAATGATTTTTATTCCTGAGGACAAAATTATTCCATGTTTAAAACGAGTGAAGGCGACTAAATAGACATTGTGTAGCTAAACGAAATTTTCTTATCACTATACACATCGTTTTAGAGAAGTCGACTTATACAAGCAATATAATTCTTATCTGGACTTCGAACAAGTTTGCAATATTACAACTGTTTTTAATTGATTCAAACGATGTTAATGAAATTTAGATTAATTTTAAAGTATTCCACGTCAACCGATAAGTTTCTCGATATTTCACCATACAAATAATCTAGATATCGTTCACACAAGAAGGGAAAATTGTTGGTCAATAAAGAGATATTCACTTATTTTCCCGTGTATTCTTACAAACTATGCCTATAAGTAGGTTTAATAGATTTGTGAATCAAATGTAATGTAGGAATTCCTTCACATGGTCAATTGGTTTACATATAATTTTTCATTACAAAATTATGAAATTGATATAAAGGCATAATAAATAACGTAACACTGGAATTCGAATTTATTTGAAAAATAGCGAACTAAACCAAATATATTATTCCTATTGGTGCACATCATTTATTATATAAAAATATAAAATATAAGAAAGACGTAGGACTATGTTTTTAGGCATGTGTATTATTTATATTATATTTTACCTTAAGAAACGCAGATCATGTAATGACTAAATATAGAACGCAGATGAGAATGACATAAATTTCACGTCAAAAAAGGTTAATTGTATAAAAGAAGCTTTGGGAGCCACCTATTCATTATCGAATCGTTTCCAGATATAATGACGTCATCAAGTTTCTATGGAAACACATGGATTCTTATGAAATCCTTTAAAATCCCTCAAAATCCTTTAAAATACTTTGAAATAATGTGAAATCCCGTGAAATCTTTGATCCCTTCATTTATATAAAATCTTTTGAAATCTCGCACAGTTTCTTTGAATCCGCTGAAATACTCAGAAGTTTCATGTAGGGGCGAGTGCGGCTAAGCTGATACTTTTTCTTAAAGTTGTTTTTTAATTTCAAATTTTTTTTTTCACAATGTATTAGGTATAGGTGGATCGACAATTTACTTGGCTACAAAATGGTACTGATGATTTGAAACTACGATGGTTTATTTATCAATTATTAGCAAAACAGTTAAGCATTAGCCGAGACCAGTTCATACCAGCACATACCAGCACTGATACATTGAGTGGCGGAGAATGAGAAATTACAGTAGATCTTACACTGATCGTACTCCACAGCAGACTCGAGTTCCCCTGAGCGTATGGCAAGACGGGCATTAGATCGATACCATAGAAGTGCCGAAGATGGTATTGTTTCTCTCTATGTGCTCGTAGCACGTATACTTCGAGCAACCACTGAGAACATATCCAAGTATTTCTGGCTCTTGCTTGCACGCTCAGCAGTTGTTATCGCCTACAGATACATTCATTATGCATTCGCGATGAACTGAGGTATCTATAATGCTGTCTTGACAGGCAAAAAGAAATCTCTTAGTCTCCAATCTCAATTCAGCAGACTTGAGAAACATGTTGGACAGACCAATCGATAGTTCTTCTCTACGTACAATGCCGTAGAAGTTACCATGATGGGGCTTGCTAACATGTTCTGTTAGTAGAAGCGGATGTTCTGCTTCCTGTACACGACTTTTGAGCACCAAAGGTGTTAGTGATGTAGGCCATGTGTAGTGTCACTGGAATAAAATGGGAGACCAAGCTCTTCTGCGGCCCTATCTGCGACCCAGTATAGAAATGCTGCAGCATTGACGAATTATTGTTGATGTACGGTTAGCTTGAGAGAATCTGTGCTATTCAGAACTGACCACACTGTAGTCAGAACCGTTCTTCGATGAAGACACTCCAAGCTCAGCAAATCTCTACCCCCTTTATCTCGAGGAAGGTATAGATATGACTAACTACTGGTCGGGTGTTTCGGGGAAAATAAACAGAAGCATTTTATACGCTGCGTGGTTTGAGCAAGAGAAAGGAAGAGCTAGCAGTAACCGTGGCCTTGAATATCAGGGTGGAAGACATAGAGGGATGAGGAACGTAATATACGTTATAAGGAACGTTATATACTTTTCAAAATTTTGAAAACTTTCAAAAAGTAGAAAAATAAATTTTCTGGTAGATTAAAAAATGTTAATAAGAATTTTCACTAGTTTTCACATGGTTTAATTTTTCAAAAGCAATCGAGAATGAGAATGTAATCGTCAAGGCCGTAGGTGCTTTGAGAACCCTCTTCATATAGTACCAGATCGTGTTGAACATAATGTAGAAAATTTCACATTTGGGACAAAATCGAGTGCGAAGCACGAGAAACGTGATAAGAATGTGTTCTTTAAAGCCGAAGGAGCTCCAACAAAAGAGAATTCACAACCACCCGCGTAGAAAAATATCATGACGGTCTGCGGTCGGGTCCGCGCCAAGCCTGGCGATCTAAAGTCTGTCAGGCTCCAGACCAGACGGCCGAGGTTACGAGGAACGAAATACTGTTTTTGAAAATGTTTCTTTTCAATTTCGCATCATTTCAAGCATCTTGTCAAATTTTGAAACCACATAAAAAAATTTTTTTCATCCACACTTTGAAAATTTTCAGTCATGCCCTGCAGGCCCGTGGCAGGCCTGCGCCATGCCTGGCGATCAAGACTACGAGAAAAAAGATACTTCTTCTGATGATGTTTCTTTTTCATTCTGCATCCTTTCAGACATCTAGTCAAATTTTGAAACCATGAAAAAAAATTGTTTTGCGTCGTCACTTAGAAAATTTTTAGTCATGCCCTGCAGGTCCACGGCTGGCCTGTGCCATGCCTGGCCATCAAGACTACAAGAAATAAAATACAGCAGTACGAAGTTAAACGTCGCGTGTCAATTTCTGAGGGAAGATCTAGAATTTTTTCATTTTTCTTGAAAATGCATTAAATTAAGCCATTTTTTCATTTTTGGTGTAGACTCCAGTGCACAATGCCTGATGATAAGAAAAAAGGAAAAGGTATGTTGAGAACAAATTTAAAAATATACACACGAATTTATAGAATATATTACTGGTTATGTTTGCACATGGACATTTTTTATTTGTTTCATTTATTGTTCAACGACGACAGCTGACCTGGATCGCTTCGAAACGTTCCTCCTTTGGATGAAGATGATTCTCCGCAAGAAAAAGACAGTGAAAAGTTCTTGATTGCTGTAGTTACTGCAAGCTGGGTTCGTTATAGCAAAAATATCTAATCTTGTGTGACTGTTTTCTCACTAGTACCATATGACAACTCAATAATAAGAGACCTTCATAAGCTTGTCAAGAATTGCTCACCTCCTTTGGATATTTGGCTTGAGTTCGCAATAGATTTGAGAGGAGGAGCAGGTTAGTATAAAATTGACAACAAATCAACAAATACTGAAGAAATGTCTAAGAATGTAGTATTCCGAAACTAAAATATGTTAACTCGACTGATACGGATCGGTCACCATCAGAAAAAGTAGAAGAAGAAACGCTCCGAAAAAAGTTGAAGCCTCATAAGATAAAGTCGGATTTTGACAAGGTGGACCAGTTCTTGAATAAAGCAACTGAGTGTACAAGAAAATCAACTAACTCACGAGCAAGTGAAATTTCTTAGGATTATCACGATTCAACTCGAAATCCAGGAGACGATACGAGTGTATTGAACGGGAAAAGAAGTGAGAATAGTATGTAATGATTGCGGATCCTTTGATTTCACTTTTTCTAGAACTCATTCGTTTCGGAGGTTTCTCGAAATGTCATTTCTTCATTAGTTTTTTCTTTATTCTTTCCAAATAGTCCCAAAATAATGAAAAATAGCCAGAACCTCGTTTATTCTGTCAACATTGGCCCAAAATAATAAAAAACAGCCAGAACGTAATTTATTCTTTCGAAATCGAGCTACAATGATACAAAATAGTCAGAACGTCGTTTATTCGGTCCAAATTGGCCCAAAATGTCAGAAAAGAGCCAGGACGTAAATAATTACTTTTTTAATTCGCCTCAAATGATATAAAATTATCAGATCCTTGTTTATTCGTTCCGCAATGGCCCAAAATGAGAGAAGAGATCCAGAATCTCGTTTATTCTTTCGAAATTGGCCCACAATAACAGAAAACAGCTGGAACGTTGTTTAATCTTCCGATCTTGGCCTAAAATAATAAAAAATAGCCAGAACCTCGTTCATTCTTTCAAAATTGAGTCGAAATTCTTTTAAAATGACATAAATTTGCCAGAACCTCATTTATTATCTCAAAAATGGCCCAAAATAATAGAAAATAGCCAGAACCTCGTTCGTTTTTCCAAAATTATCCCAAAGTAATGCAAAAAAGACAGAACCTGGTTTCTTTTTCCGAAATTGGCCTAAAATAATGAAGAATATCTAGGAATAATTTCTTCCTGATGAATAACGCTGCTAGTTCATTTCTTACTCTTCATTTGCTCACAATTTTTCTATCAGAATGTGTCACTTTCTTTCAGCGCATGGTGATACCTCGTCTGCAGATAGTGACAGACTGGTTACCAAAAATTCACGTCGGAGTTCTTCTAAATTATCAGACACAAGCAGGACTTTGCAGTTTTCAAAGTCGATTGGAGTCCTCCAAAGTCCTTCAAGTCTTTGGAGTTTCTTGAAGTCCCATTGAAGTCCCTTGGAGTCTGGTAATCACCCAGAACCACTAGTGGTTAACCCATCGAAACTAATGTACCATCAACAGTGTAGTTTATTTCAACATTTTGATAATTTGCACATTTTTCAGGAAGAACGTGTTCGAGTGTAGCCAGATGATAACGGATTAGTTGTATTTTCTCAACAATAAAGTAAATTATATATTCACCAAAGATTACTTTTTCCCTGCCATTGCCATATCCAATTCACGCACCAGGCTAGCCTCGCGCCAGGTTTGCAGTGGGCAAGACCGTCTAGTCCAAGTCTTGACAAGAGCGTTACACTTCTGGCCTGCGCCAAGCCAGACCGACTGGCCCGGGGAAAGCTTACCACGAGCCTTGCGCCAAGCTCGCTGCAAGTCCTGCGGCTGGTCTGCAGCGAGTCACGCGCCTGACCCGCCGCGAGACTGCCGTCATTCTCAAGTATTGACAAGAGCGTTTCACTTCTGGCCCGCGCCAGGCTTGACCATCTGGCCTGCGCCAAGGTTGAAGCCATCACGGGCAAGCTTGGCGCGGGCCCGCGCCATGACGTTTTTCTGCACGGGCATGAAATTACAGTTGTTCAGGCTTTGACTTTTAATTTCAGAAGGTCTGTGCACAAATGTGTGGCAAATATAAAGACCGAGAGCGTAGCGCGAGATAAATACATTATCGAGCGCGAAGTGCGAGAACCAACAGTCGCGCGCCATAGGCGCGCTCAAACTTGCGAGCGAAGCGAGTTGCGCGCGCAGCGCGCAATGAGAATGTGCCCGCGACGCGGGCATATTTTTTGATTGTGGAAAAATGTATTCCCTCTGTCCTTATGCAACTTTAAAATAGACAAAAACTAATGGAAATAAGTTTTCCGAGTTTTCTATTTGTGTACATATTTTCACAACATTCCAAGACTTTCAAGATTCCAAGATTTTTCAATAGATTCAGGAATTTTAGAAGATTTCTTAAGATTCTAATAAGATTTCAATGATTACATGAAACTTTTTAATATTTGGACGGATTTAAGGGGGTTTTCTCAATTAGAAGAAATCGTGGGATTTCAATAATTCAGAGAGATTTTATAAGGCTTCAAAGGCTTCCAAGTAATTTAACGGATTTCATCAGTTTTCATTTTATCTGGAAATAATTCGATGCTGTAGAGACGTACTATGTTCAGTTATTAACTCATCTGTATATTTAAAGGTGAAATATAATCTTAATAATACACTTGCCTAAAAAACATAGTCCTACGTCTTTTTCATTTCCGATATTATTCTATATAATAAATTACGTATTTAATTATCTACTTTTAAAATACATTTGAGAATTCGAGTGTTACTTCATTTATTATGCGGCTGGTCTGCAGCGAGTCATGCGCCTGACCCGCCGCGAGACTACCGTCATTCTCAAGTATTGACAAGAGCGTTTCACTTCTGGCCCGCGCCAGGCTTGACCATCTGGCCTGCGCCAAGGTTGAAGCCATCACGGGCAAGCTTGGCGCGGGCCCGCGCCATGACGTTTTTCTGCACGGGCATGAAATTACAGTTGTTCAGGCTTTGAATTTTAATTTCAGAAGGTCTGTGCACAAATGTGTGGCAAATATAAAGACCGAGAGCGTAGCGCGAGATAAATACATTATCGAGCGCGAAGTGCGAGAACTTATATTCATTCCCTTATATTCATTTCATAATTTTGTGAAAAAAATACGTAGAAAAATTGACGTATGAAATTAATTTCTACTTGTCATAGTTTGTAAGAAAACATGGGAAAATAAGTGAATATCCCTTTATTATCCAACAATTTTTTATCCACGTAAAACGATATCTACATTATTAGTATTGTGAAATATGGAGAAAATCAGCAAGTGACGCGGAACATTTTTAAATTAATTTAAATTCAATTAAAATCCTTTAAATCAATCAAAAACACTTGCGAAGTTTCAAAAATGTTCGTAATCGAGATAAGTACTATATTGCTTGTATAAATCGACTTCTTCAAACAATGTGTGTAGTGATAAGAAAAAAGTTTTCAATTGCGCAATCGCTGTTTATTCGCCTTCACTCGTTCTGAACGTGAAATGATTTTGTTCATAAGAACTAAAATTATGTTTAAAATTATGCTTCCATGTATATCTCATATTTTTCTTGAAGTCACAATATTTAGAGATTGTACATTGATAAAATGATCATACTGTTAGATTTATTATATACTTGATTATCTCAAATAGGGAACGGAAAATTTTCAAAATATTAAGTTTAACATTTTCACGCACTCTTACAATTTTTGTAAGCTTGTTTTCTATCTCATCACTACTTTTGAAGGAAAAAACTTAACACTTCTAACGATAAATCAAAGTCGTGATATCAATTCTGTAGAAATTAAATATTCAATTACCAATATTCAGTCACAATCCCAAAAAATCACCGCTCTAATATTGAATGAATCCCATCTAAGCTTCTTGCAATTACAACAAAAACATTGAAATTGAAAATAATCACAACCATCACCGTCTCATGACTAAAAAATCTGCTCGCTGCTCGGGCATATTCTATCGCGCGCGGCTCGCTCCGCTCGAAAGTTTGAGCGCGCCTACATCTCTTACAGATCCCAGTATTTATATATGCGCCTTCATATTCTGAATTTTCTACGTAATTAAGTATAGTTATAAAGATTCAATTGCTTAGAGCTCTGTATGCTTTTAGGTGTACATTCTCATCGTGACACTTGCGCTACGCGCTCGATTTTTTACAGACATTTGTAAAGGTTTATTTATTTTCTGAATTACTTACAAATAAATAAAAAACTACAATTCTTTCTTCAGACATTCTTCCCTATCTCGCGTTGTTATGCTTAAAATAGGATTTTGGTTCTCATATTATTTTCTATGGATAAAACGAAACATCGTAGAAGTCTTCTCTCAAATTTGTTACCTACCTCGCGGCTTTTGGTCTAGTAATAAAAATTTTCGATGTTTGCACATCAACATCCATAAATAAATTAAAAACGAGGAGTTCTGTCAATAAATGGTTCAAAAAAATGTTGTAGCAATGTTTAAAAGCTGAAATTCCTCCAAAAACTTTTCCGGTATTTGGCGTCGTTTAGCTCAAAAGGGCATAGTAGGATAAGCATGCGTGTGCTACACCCTATCCGACCAGGTGCATATTTTCATCGTAAGGTGGCATCAATCGGTAGTGAAATACCCCGGAGTATTATCTACCAGAAATTATTTTTATGGGAGTTATGGGGGTTAGAAGGACAATAGAAAAAGTAGTTTTTCTTGAGAACCGCTTTGACCGATTTTGATGATCAAAGAATATGTTATGGGACTCAATAGTAGGATGCTGGAAAAAATCTATGAACTTTTTTCCACAAACATAACACTGGATGTTGAACATTATGAAATGGGTGTGTAGAGCAACGCCTATTACCAAAAATGACGCTGAATACTTCAAAATCTAGAAATGTACTTGAAAAGTTCGACAATCTGATTGTTAGGCAATTAGCTTGCATAGTCTCAATACGCTGAGCGTTACCTTCTGAGAATTCGTAGCTTCGCAGCATTTGCTCCAACATTCCCAATTGTTTCAGGAATATTCGCTTGTTTTTTCATAGTTTGTTCATTCTTTATTAACATCTGTTCCTCCACTGGAGTTGAAAGCCCTTTTCAGCGTCGCAGGATTTGTTTTCTCTCGAAGTGTTTCAGCGATATTCATTTGTTCCGTCACTTCAACTGTTTCAAAAACATTCACTTATTTTTTCGTTGTTTGTTCATTCTTTAGTAACGTCTGTTACTTCCCTGGAGTTGAAAGCCCTTTTCGGCATCGCAGGATTTGTTTCGACACCAACTGTTTTAGCGATATTCATTTATTCCGTCACTTCAAGTGTTTCAGCAACATTGACACGGGAGTCAAAAGGATCTCGGCCTGCATGCACATGGATATGAATGAAAGGATCCCCATAAACGGGCTCTCCTGGGAGAGAGAAATAGGATCCCTATAAACGGGCTCCCCTGGGTCAACGCCTCTCCCAAACCGATTTACAGCTTTGAAATCGGGACAGGAATGACCTGCGGCCCGTATGGCAACCAAAAAACAGCCCTCCGTTTGCTATGGTTTCCTAACGGCCTCTCGGGGCTCTGCAGGGGCCGACCTTTATTTCCCTAGCTTCTCGTGGGATCAAAATGAATACGCCTAACATCAAAAATGGAAAAGGACGAGGACGGGAGGAAGCGGAGAGGAGAGCGGGGTTGACCCTTAATGGATCTAACATAACCCTTTCCTCTCAATCTCCATCTGACTCTCCGACAATACAAATTCAGGGGGCATTGAGGCCCAGAAGAGAGGCAGGGGCTCGGATGACATCCCACGGGGAAGGGGGGGGGGTGAGGCTTTGAAGAGGCACAAGGCGGCCCAGCAGCCGATGAACAGAGTCGTCGGGAGCTGAATTTACGGCCGCTCAGAGTACTAACCCCCTGACGATGGTGGTGATCGACACCAACTACACGGACTCGATGCATACTATGGAGCAGTATGAGAGCTTCAGGGAGGCTACCTGAAGGGCGCTCGATAGTGTCCCCAGATCAGTAGCCAAAATAAGTGACCTCCTTCTGCAGGGGAGGGGTCTGCGGATTTGTGGCAGCCGACCTAGCGACTAAAGTTTGGCTACTCAAAGCAGTGGTTGAGAAAAAGCCGTGGGAAGGCGTAGCTCTTAAGGTGGATGGGGTTGAGTTGCTCCAGAAGATTGTAAGGGCTACGGTGTCATTCCTGGCTAAACTGGAAACCCGTCTGAGGTACTCCGGCGGTTGGAGGGATTGTTGTGTTGAGGGATATTTGTGCACATTCTTGAGTCCCAGACGAGGGCTCTAGCGACCCTTAACAACAGGCTCTTCTATCACTTCGGACAGGTAAACTTTCGGGGTTGAAGACAGGGGACAGAAGGTGCCTGTTGGGACACAGTGAGGTCAGGGGCAGACCGAAATGACTTCTCCTGGTCTAACCATTAACCAAATTAACTTGCATTACAGCAAAGGCGCCTCTGCATTTTTGCAGAGGGGCGTGGCTGCGAGGCACACAGACATTTCGCTAATCCAAGAATCTTGATTAGTTCGAGATACCATAAGGGGATTAAGGGGGCGGGGGAGGGCGGGCTGGTCTTTTTTGTCAGAGGCACCCCAAGACGGCCAAACCAAGGGCGTGCATACTGGCGAAGGGAGTTAACGCTGTCTTGCTTCTTGAGCTATGTTCGAGAGACCTGATGGTGATAGCCACGGATCTCAAAGGAATAGGAAGGCTAGTTCTGGGATCGGTGGATTTCCCTTCTGACAGCGATACCAATCCACCAGTGGAGGTATGTGCACTGGTGGTATGTTGCAAGCTAAGGGGTATTCCTCTTCTGCTGGGATGCGATGCTAATTCCCACCATACATTGTGGGGCAGCACGGACATCAACTCCTAATTCCAGAATGCTACTATTTAGTCCCATTACATATTTTTGCTCATCAAAATCGGTCAAGCCGTTCTCAAGAAAATCGACTTTTTCGATTTTCCTTCTAACCACCATAACTCACATAAAAATAATTTCTGGAAAACAACACTCCAGGGTATTTCACTACCGATTGATGCCATCTTATGGTGAAAATATGGATCTTTGCTATGCCCTTTGAATTTCAGCCTTTTTTCCATAGTATTTTCGATAAATAACACCTAAGCGACAAGTCCTATCAAAAAATGGTTCAACCACATTTTGCAGGACTTTTTGAAAGCTGCAATTCCTCATTGCAGTTTTTTTCCTTATCTCAGGCCGTTTGGTTCAACATTTGAATTTTTGATTTTCTGTATAGTACTTTCGATAAATCAAACCAAAATGACAACTCCTATTGAAAAATGTTTAAGAAAAATGTGGTAGGACTTTTTGACATGTATGGTGTCAGTGCGGGGCATGGCGACTTTTGCAAATAATGCTCGTGTTTTTTCATTTCCGTATTAATTTTTTTACGTAACAGAGCTTTCTTTGGTACTCAAGAAAGCTATTTTATGAAAAAAAAAACTAATATGAAACTCATGAATTGCGAGAATTATTAGCAAGATTCACCGTGCCTCGGACTGACACCATACGCCATACGCCACTTTTCCCTACTACTAATTTTTCGTTTAGCGGAATTTTTCGCAAAAAAGATGTTTCTGGTGAAATTGTATAAACTGCGACATAAATTTAAACGCGTTAGGTAAGAACAGTTTCTTTATTGAAACTCGCTTATCAAAAACTTGCTTTATACCATCCATGAGATAAGGACTATATTTTATATAGCAGCAATAAAGCACCAGAATACTCATTAGTTGTACCGTTAACCTATGTCAGCTTTTGCAGTACTTGACAAAAATGAAGATCGTTTATACTTTGGTCCTCATCTTGGTGGTCACCTTCAATTTTATTGGTAAATATATTAATAATTATAATTTATCTATAATTTTGAGAAAATGTTTAAGTTTTCCGCAAATAACAATTTTTCTGATTTAATCTGCATCCTATACGAATCGCTATTCTTTTCTCAAACTCTGTCCCTGTTTGTTCCAAATGTGTACGAATTTGATTGAAACTAGCGGTGAATGTACATGTTTCAAATAATAATTACTAAGTAATAATTTCGGGTTAAGAGCATTTAAAATTTAAAAAAAAATTTCGGACGATTTTCGACCTGTGAATTTCAGAATCTTATTACAACTTTCCTAGGTCATGACAAGTTAAGATTTGAAGTTAAGGTAAAAAATTCAGGATATTCTTAAATTAATGAAAAAACTTCTGAAGTGATATATCCTTTTCAAATAGTTTGAAATTGTTTAGTTTTTAACGATTAAATTAATCTTGAATTCATTATTTTTATAGCTCATGATAGCTACATGATATGATACCTCTTAATAATTTATTTAATTAATAAAATTGTTATAATTTCAATTTAAAATTATAGTTTTGAATGTGCAATTCTGAAATAGTTTACTTTTTCAGGCCTCGGAACTAAAGTTGTTTAGCTTCGAAAGTTTAAATCCGCAAATATTTGTTTTTAAGCTTCTTAATTTTTAAATGTAACATCAGTAACATTACTCATTTTCTAATTTTCAATGTTCACATTCTCATTTATCATCGTAATGTGAAGGTATTAGTTTCCTGTGAAATTTGACTTCGTCAGTTTTCATCAAATCTTCACGTTTTGAGAGCCCCTGATTGAGAAAAAGAAGATAACTTCCAAAAGACTGATCAGATTGTATTGAACTTTGGCATACGATTTTAGGGCCTCAAAAGAAAGAACAATTTCGCTAACCAGCCATTTTTCACCAATGGTTCTGGTTTTATCCATCAAAATTTACCACAAAAAATTCCATTGTCCACCAAAATTATACGAGATATGAAAACATTTTAACAAGCAAAATTGTTTATATCAGAAAAATGCACAAATTTTGTGAAAAGAATTTTTTGGTAACTTATATATTTTTCGTTTTAATCGCGAAAAATGCTATTAAAAATAAAAATTTCAATTTTTCGATAAAACTATGCAAGATAAGAAAAAAATAGAAAGACAAAAATTGCTTACCAAAAAAGGGGCTACAAATACCTTTTTTTGATAAATTTGTTACTAATAATTTTTTGATAGGATGCATAGTGTATGTTTTAACCGTACCAAATAACATTAAAGAAACATTAACATTTTTGGAAAAATGACACAAAATACAAAAGAAAATCAAAAGACAAATATTTTTTAGCATAAGAAGATCGACGAATTTGTTATCAATTATTTGTTGATAGGGCGCGTGGTTTTTTATTTTTATCATAAAAAATAACAATTAAACAAACAAAAAAATTTTGGAAAAAATACATAAGATACGTAGGGTTTTAAATTGGCGGTTGATAGGACGCGTGGGTTTTATTTTATTCGTAAAAAATAACATTAAAATAAAGAGTAATTTGTTTAGGAAAACGACACACGATACATTAAAATATTAATCAATAAAAATGTTCACCTAAATTATATCTACAAAGGAGGATGCCCAAATCCTTATGGGTCGTGGCCCCCTGGCCTCGCAGGATGAAACTTATACTGATGAAAAGTACTCACTAAGATATGAAAAAAAGTGTATCGTCTTCGCCCGATTCTTCAAATACCGCAAAGATATGATTCACGAATTATGCATGTTCTTTGATTTCGGACTGAAACCTACAACATTCTAACAACAAAAGGACTGTCGTTATATATATACAGCACCCAACAGTTCTCTCACCGTTTCTGCACTTACAAAAGTGCCCTAATATTTCCCCTGGGCCACTTTTATCTTGATCAACCAGAATATAAATTAAATGTTTTGTGCTATTATAGTGGCGAGATTGTATTCGCGCACGAATTAACATCGGGGCACTATTATAAATACCATGGAAGCTTAGAGAAAGGGATCCAACATGTCTGTAGACTTGAACTTCATAACCTCCATCAGGATTACACATGTTCAGAATAATAGGATCTTGCTTGCTTCAATTGATATGATGCAAGAGCCAAAGTTCGCAAGTCTTCCAGCGATAGTTTTTGGAAGTCTTCCAACGAATTCTGATCCATAGTCTGAAAGTTTGCAGACTGCCCATTTAGTCGTTGGCTTTTCACTAATGAAGCAGTTGATTAGGCTCTGAGATTTTAGCAAGCATAAATTGACCATCAAATGTGGAACAGACTTATTTTGCCACACCTTGTCGAAATATCGGAAAAATGGTTTAAATCGTCCATTAACGGCTTCAACAACAAATCGGCATTTTGCGACAAGCCGAGACAGTTTTGCGTCATAATCACTCAAAGGAAGACCACCTTCAATAGATGAGGCATTCTTACGTCGTATCCATATTCTAATAAAGTGGCAACACAATCTCTGAATCTTCGATCTACGAGGAAAACACCACCTTCCATAAATAAAGAACGGAGGCCAGATTTATTTGCAAAGAGC
>CAKNXH010000462.1:59853-71956 GCA_932178445.1 Andricus quercusramuli
GACGACCAACTATTGTATTGTGACTTCAATTGTTCTCGATCTACTCGAGAAAAACCTAGGTATAGAGGAACAAAATCTTTCAGCAGAGAGTTCCTCGCTTTATTCATCAATCGCTTCGTTGGTGAACGAGGTATATAAAAGAGTGAGGACAACCTCTCATAAGTTTCACCCGTATAAAGTTGTGCTAAATAAAGTGCTAGTGCTGTACTTGGATTTTATTTGCTCCGCTCCGGCGAGAGATGGTAGTGAAAGCAGAACATTTTTAAATTGGTCTTTGTTAAGACCAGTCCATTGTTCTACATACGAGTCACAAATATCAAAAATAAACTCAAAATTGCAAAAGGACTGCTTTTTGTCAAACAGTTTTCGGAGCGAGTCAATCATGTCTTCGATATGACTCTGATTGTATGTGCAATTCGTTGCTGTTCATGATAAAGGCTCCCACTGTTCATTTTTGGAAGATGTTCATCGCAACAGCGTGACCCTTAAAGTACATAAAAGCGGTGGTTAACCAGGTCCTGATCTCAGACTTATGTAACTGACTGTAACTGACTTTCCGCTGGCGAACCTCTACCTAATTAACCAACGCGAGCTTATTTAAGAGGGTATCGCTCAAGTCTCCCCGTTTTCTTTTATTCGCCATGACGGCATTCATTCTGAAAAAGGAACCTTAGCCGAGCAGAGCTCGTTGCCTGCTGTCACCACGAGGAGGTGGCTTCTTCGGCGGATGAAAATTTTCTATATAATACACCTCCTGTTGGTTCTTTTGAGAAATTAAACACTGACTAGAGGATTTTTGTTTCATAATGGGGCGTGCTATTTGCGTACATAGAAATGACGGCCCGCACGACTTTAGTCTCGTAGGCTTTTTTTATCGTCTTGATGAGCCGAATCGATTGGTAGCAGTTTCATCTTGTGAGTTCCGGGGGCCATTTTGGGCATCCTCCTTTGCTTTGAACACTTTTTATAGCAAGAGCACTTTTTTAAATTATGAAAACGAGAAAATGAAAATGCGTCTGTTTCAATATCAATGCACGTTAAGCATTGTAATACTAATTATACATTTTTAAGGACATCTGCGAATATAGGTTAATGCTGTCGATGGCTCGACCTTTAATTTCAGAAGGTTCTTTCAACATTTTTTTGATAGCCTTTAAAATATTATAAAATCTGTATAAATCTCTTGGGAAACATAACATCTGATAATATTCCTTGAAATATTTGGAAATATTTGAAGACCTATGAAATCCTTTGAGATCCTGGGAAAGTATAAAACTAACTTGATGAGAGCCTTCAAAATCCCTTAGAATTACTGAAATCTTCAAAAATCTTCGAAAATCCTTTGAAATATTGTTAAATCTTGGAAATCCTCTGAAATCCCTTGGAATATTTTTCAATGTCCTAAAATCTTATAGATCCAATAGAAGCCTTATAAAACTTTCGAAAGTCAAGGAAATTCTTTAAAACCACATATTAACCGAATTAAGTGAAATTATCTGCAAATCTTTGAAATCCTACAAAATCCCTTCATTCTTGCGTAAATCTTTGCAATTTATAGAAATATTATAAATCTCTAGAAATCATAAGAAAATGCCCTGAAGCCTTTTAAAGCCTACGAAATCTTCCAAAATCCTTGTGAAGTTTAGAAAATTCGCAATCCTATAAATTTGGCTTTAATCTCTGAGAAGCCCTCGAAATCTTTGAAATAATATTAAATCCCTTAATTAATTCTGGTGCAATCCCATAGACTACCGTAAAAATATAAAGTTAGAAAATTCTTTGCAATCCAATAAATGTTGCTTTAATCTCTATTTCCTCTTTCAGAGTTAAGTTCGCAGTCCAGCCAACGTATTAGCTCAAGTAATTCTGGCGGACCTATATCGCCGGGATCTCCTTCGTCCGATAGATCTCTATTTAAATCAAGTATTCCTGGTCAATCAAGTATATCTGATAAATCAATCATTGTTGGTCAATTTAATATTCCTATTCAATCAAGTATTCCTGGTCAATCAACTATTCCGGGTCAATCAAGCATTTCCGGCCAATCAAGTATTCCTGGTCAATTAAGTACATCTGGTAAATCAATTGCCGTTAATCAATTGAATATTCCTATTCAATCAAGTATTCCTGGTAAATCAAGTATTCCTCGCAGTCCTCCTAAACCTCGATTTCCTTCTCCTGAAAATGTAATTCCTACTAGTCTTCGGAAGCCGTTAAAATGGATAGAATACTCTTTTCCTGAAAAGCGTGCTCTTCAATATTTTGGAAAACTTACGGTCAAGGTCGGTACTAAGACTCGAAGGTTAAACAGCTTTTTACTGATACCCCCAGGACTGAAATTTGATGTACAAGTGAACGAGGTTGGTGATGTCTTTGGATTTAAGAAACTTCGTAGATATCCAGAAATCACTAGATTATATTCGGCATCTTACCAACAGGTGGCAATAAACATACACGGCGACAACCAGGTTAGGCGACTTACTGAAAAAGAAACAGCGTTTTTAAGAGAACATCCAAATGGTTTACAAAATTAATTTTTTTAAAGCGCGACATTAAAATTTAAGAAATAATTGTTTATGTATATGTAAATCAACGATTTCTCAATTGGGTGGTTGGTGGAGGGGGAAGAGGGTTGATTTGGTGGACACCATTTCTTGCTTTGATTTGTTCACGTCTGGGAATAACTAAAAAACAACAGATTTTATTGTAAACAGTTGTTTGTCAGCGCAATCTACTGCTCACTGTAGTACATAGTATATCAAATTTAAAAAAAATTATGTTACTTAATTCATAACTGTAAGAGTATAACTTGTAATTTACCAAATAATATTAGATGTAACTAGTAATATAAGATTTATTATTCAATGTCAAAATCATAAATTGAGGAAATAATAATAAATAAATAAACGAATAAGCTTAGCAAAACATTACGTAAGGTTTTTTTCTGACACTTTCAAGCTCCTTTCACCCCTTTCATATACTTAAAAAGTCAACAATTTGGTTAGAAATTTATGAGATTTCTTAAAAAGTCGTTTTTTTGGTAGAACTGTTGAAGATGTTGAGGAAGTTGAGGATTCAGATATTTTTTGAAAATTTGTCTTTTTCGATTGAAAATTCAACTACTCCGTGGAAAATTCCTTTTTTTGGGTTAATTAAGTTTTTGACTGATAATCTCAAAGGGGAGGAAAAAGAAGAACAACAAAGTTGTATCGACTCTTTCGGACAAGTTTATGAAAATTAAAAAAAACCCAACGTTTCGGAAACACACTGTTTCCATCATCAGGGGAAATTATATAATTCTAAAAAGAAGTAATAATAATCTATTGATATAAATATGGATAATTTTAAAAGAAGTGTAAAATAATCAACTTACAAAATAGTTGCGAAATTGCTAATCGTCATTTTTGAAGTAAAATTTGAAATTGAAAATGTAAAAAGTCAGTTGTGTTTGTTTAGCGAAAAATTAACATAATGAAAATAGATGTTAAGTTCAAAGGATAAAAAGTTATAGTTACCATACTTCAATTTAAGACAAATCTTCAAGAAATTCGTGTAATGAATAAATATAATTTTAAAAAGAACTGTTAACAAGGTAAAATTTATAAATTTAAGACATATATTTTCATAAAATTATTATGAGAGCAGGATGGAGAAGCATCCTGCTCCCATAAATATGACTCCAAAAGTGACTGTCAAGGAAAATCAACTAACCTAATATACAGTAGAGGGAAGAAAAAGGCGCTAAAATTTGAAAATTAATATGACAGTTGTAGAGTAAAAAACCATTGTTAAGAAGTAGAAACAAGCAAGATAAGTAAATTTGATTGTATTCAATATTTAATGAGAGTTTAAGAAAGTATTCAATTGTTACAAATTTGTTAAAAAATTTGTTAAAAAAATAATTCCAGCATAGAATTTTAAGATTCATTAAGATTGTCAAGATCAGTAATTTTATTGTGCCAGTTATCTAGTTCTTTTTTAATAAAAACCATTTCTGCCAATGCTGTTTTTATAGGATGATTCTCTTGATGTAAAAATTTAATCTCATCTCAAAGGAAAAAGTGAGAAATATCATCATTTATGTTATTCAATAAATGGTCGTTAAGTACATCATTGTAGTTGAATCTAGCACTATCCTGGTAAACGGTGAAAAACGTTAGTTTTTTCTAAAATTTCTAACTGGTCTTTGCCTAATTTTATTATGTTATCAAGTTTAGAAATAATACTAAACGTAGTGCTAATTTTATAAGTTTCAAACATTCTTCTTATATTTCCAGAAATTTCACCATAGTATGGAATAGTGATATCGCTTTTAGGATCAAAATATTTTCTTGTAGTGTTAGGGTTATAAATTCTGTTTTTATTATTGAGTTTTTTAAATCTATTGTCAATTTGTTTATCAATAATATTCAGTGGACAGTTATCCATGAAATGATAATGTTTTACAATTTTTAAGTTATCAGTATGAAATTTATTATCAGAAAGTAGAATAGCTGAATCAACTAAATTCTTTATAATAGCAATTTTTTGTTGGTATTACCATGGCAGCTAACTTGTTTGAAATAGGAGAACCCATGGGAGTTACAATAGTTTGCATATAGTAAATATTATTAAATTGAAAATAAGTGTTATCCATTAGAAATTGTATTCCTTCTTTGAATTTATTTAAAGGTAAGGCAGTAACTTTCTTAATATAAGGCCACCTTTTTTCAATGCTATTAAGAAACAAATCTGCAGGAACTTTAGTTCATTTTTATGAATTTCAATAAGTCCATAAATTCTACCAAGATTTGTATTTTCTCAGACAAGAACTTGATTTTGTACATTAGAGCCTGAAAATTCTTTTAGTCTCCATTTGTTAGTTTAGTTTATTTTAGTTTCAATACGGGCGGGAAGTCCATGGAGAACTCCCCTAGCGCTCAAGCTAGAAAGCCTATTGTGCCACACCCTTACTTATTCACTCTCAGCAGTCGACCCCATACCTCTTGACGAAGCCCAGTATGTCGACCACTGATCGCGTTTCGATTTCCTCTGTTTCCATTAAAAATGGACCCCAGTAGACCCCACTGGCATGATACATGCAGGGATGTTTTTTCATCCCTGCCGCACCTTCTGCACTCCGTCGTGGGGCTATACCCCATTCTGTGCATATGAAAGTTCAAGCGATTGTCCCTATCAAGGCCCGTACCACTGTCCTTAAGTCGTTCTTGGGTAAACTCAGGATTTCCTTGGCTCTGTAAATCCTATAGATATACTCCAGGATGGATTTTGCCTGACGGCAACCTTTGGTTTTTTCTCAGTATTCCCTTTTTTTTGTTCGGATCCAGGTTTTAATGACCATTCCGACACTGTAAGACGCTATTCCCAATAAAGCTTCCGGTCCTACGAATTCGCTCGCTGCACCGCACTTTGCCAACTGATCCGCCTTTTCGTTGCCCTTGATCCCTGTGTGACCAGGAACCCATATGAGAGCCCCTTGTTTCTTTCTGCAAGTTGGTTTAATGCCTTTTTGCATTCACAAACCAGTTCAGATGTTAGTGTCAGGTTTTCCTATTGCAGTTAGTGTCGCTTGGCTGTCCGAACAGATCGTGATCTGCCTTCCAGCAGCGTTTTCCTCTATTAGTGTTTCAGCACAGCGAAGGACGGCCAGGACCTCCGCTTGCAAGACAGTAGCGTGTCCCCCAAGTGTGATCCCTATCCCTTTCCCTCTCTTGCTGTCATAAATTCCTGCTCCTGACCCTCCGTGGAGCTCCGTGGCTCTCCCCTCGAGCCATCCGTATACCAGATTTCTTTCTGGAGAAGCGGGTTAACATTTTCATTCCACAGATCCTGCTTGAGATACAGACGCGGAAAGCTTTGGTGAAGTTGAAGCGTTTTGTTATTTTATCTTTTCTCATCTGTGGAATCGGCAGTGTGCTCATATCACTCGGGAGTCTAGTGTGTTTAGTCCCGGAGTCCATCTATTTGCTCTTGCCAGGCGTTCCATCGCGTACGCCGCTCTGGCGGTTATCGCAACATGTAGGGGTTCCTCACAGAGCATGAATCCTATCGCCGCTGTGGGCGCAGTCCTCATTGCTCTAGACAAACCCCTAAATGCTAGCGTTTGTAATTTTCGCAGCCTGTCCTGCATTGTTTTAAATTCCGCTCATGGCCACCAGACCACGGCCGCGTGTAGGAGCCTGGGTTTTCAGACAGCAGAGTAGAGCCATGCAAGCATTTTAGGCCCTAGTCCCCACGTCAACCCAAAGGCTCTTCTGCACATCCAAAAAGTCATGAAAAATTTCCTGCATTGGGTCTCCAGGTGCTTAGCCCAGCTCAGCTTGCTATCTAGGATTACTCCTAGATATTTAACTGAATCTGAAAACGTCAGCTTCCTACCACAGAATACAGGAGTGTCAGCTTTCTGAACTTTATAACTCCTCGTGAAAATTACAAGGTTGGTCTTTTCCGGATTTACCGAGAGTCTTGTGCTATCGCAACAGAGCTCTACGATGCGCAGCGCCGACCTTATAAGACCCATCAGCGTTTGCAGATGAGCCCCCATGACTAGGATTACAAAGTCGTCCGCATATCTTGGATATAGTACCCTTCTTTATTTAGCCTTCGAAGGAGGCCGTCCACTACAATGCACCACAGGAGGGGCGACAGGATACCCCCCTGTGAGCAATCCCGCGGAGCCATCCCCCTTACTAGGCCTTCACCCCATTTGGTTCCGAGTCTTCTTCGGCGTAGCATGCTTCCTATCCAGCATTCTAGCTGGTCCACCACGCCACATCTCAAAGCCTCTCTACAGATGACTTCTGGAGGAGTATTGCTGAAGGCACCCTCTATATCCAAGAAAGCGCCCACAGCATATCCCTTTTGTTCCAACTGCTGCCACAATTTTGCTACAATAGCATGAAGCGCAGTTTCTACTGAGCAGCCTGCCTAAAAAGCATGCTGCCCTTTATAAAGCGGGAAGGCCAAAAGCACCTCATCCCAAAGGTATCTCTCGACCAGCTTCTCTAGCGTCTTCAGGATAAAAGAAGTTAGGCTGATTGGGCGGAAATCTTTGGCAGCAGTGTAACCCTCCCTCCCAGGTTTGGGTATGAGGCCACTCTGCCATCCTTCCATGCAGATGGCACGTGTTTAAGGGCTATACTTTCCCTAAATAATTTCCTCAGAGGAGGGACGACCAAATCCATGCCTTTTTATGTAAGCGCTGGATAAATGTCAGCCGCCCCTGATGATTTAAAGGGGCAAAAGGAACCTACGGCATATTCCACCTTTTTATAATCAGCGACCTTAGCGGCAAAAATTCAGTCGGCCCTCTCCACCCCCTGGCCCCGGTCTTCCTACTCCGGATTTTTCGCCAGGATCTTGTGGAGCTTCGCTGTTTCCGGAATGTTTTTCGATTCCTCGCAGAAGCCCCTCCAATCTTCCTGCTTATACTTTCTTATATTTTTATTGTATTCGCACTGGGCCGTCTTATAGATGTCCCAGTCCGAAGGCAATTTAGTTCTATTTGCCCTATTGCACAACATTCTTGTCTTTCTACGGAGTCTCTCCAGGTGGGTGTTCCACCATTCTGTTTCCTTCCTAGGAATGATTCTGCTTGTAGGGCAATTGTTCTAATATGATGTTCTCAGAGCCCTTCGCAGAAAATCCGCGGCGTGCTCCAGCTCATCAATGGCGCCATAGCTTGTGGGGGATTCCGCAAGACACCCTTCGAGTTCCTCTTTATATGAGTCCCAAAGTGTATTTCTGGGGTTTCTGATATTTGAAACAACCGGGTTTCCTAGGGTTAATCGGAACACGATGTTTTTGTGGTCTGAAAGGGACTCCTCATCGGATACTCTCCAATCCACTACCTTGCTCCTCAGTGCACCTGAACATAGAGTCAAATCGAGAACCTCACTCCTGTTTTTAGTCTGGAATGTGGGAGTAATACCCCGATTCAGAATCTCCAGCTCTGTGCCTGCTATGTATTCAATTAAATTTCTCCCTCTGTCATTGATGTTTGTGCTTCCCCACACCGTATGGTGAGATTTTGCATCACAACCCAACAGCAGAGGAATCTCGTTCTCTTGACAATACCGAATTAGAGCCTCCACCTCTCTGGGCGGCGGGGGTCTATCGGCATCGCCAGGCAATAAATACCTCTAGCCTTTCTCCGCTACTGCCCCTGAGTCTCACCTTATTAACGGTGAGATCTCTGGAGCAGAATTTAGGCACCAAGATCGCATCCATACCGTTGACGGCTATGCATGCCCTTGGCGTTTTTTCGCGTAACACCTTATATATGGAACCACATTCTGATAGGCCACAAATCCTTTCCCTGTGTAACCAGGGTTCTTGGATTAGGGTGATTCGTGTCTTCACCACAGACATGCATATGGCTATAACCGCCAAGGCGCCTTTGCTGTGGTGCAAATTAATCTGCGTAATGGAGATTCCCGTCTCAGCCATTAAGAGGCCACCTGGGAGCATCTCCGGACGGTTCTGGGATCGCTGCGAATCCCAGTTGGGTCACCCGGAAGGGCTCCACCATCTTCTCTATTTCGGACCGCCTCTGCTGGGTTCCCCCCTACGGAGCATCCCACTTTTGGCGGTGGTTTGGAAGAGGGACCCGAAGCGAATCCCTCATCGTTTGTTTTTTAGAATTATCGGGTAACATTCCTGTCCCACGAGAAGCCAGGGAAATAAGAAACACCCCCCCCCCCACAGCGCCCCGCTTACAGGGGCGGGTCTACATACTATGGGATTCGACCTGGTGCCCCAAAGTCCCCGTTAAGGCACCTCCTTCGAGACCCCTACCTGTTCACCTCTGCTGAGGGGGGCAGGCCGGGATGTCAAGGGATTTGTTAATCCTGGTACCATTCAGCTCTCGACACGGCGATCATTATTATGCTCGATGAGGAAAAAATAATTGCAGAAACTATAGTTTGAGATTTTATGGTTTAAGGACTTCTTTGGTCAACCTTTCTTTTTCGGTTTATCAATTTTGTCTTGTTTTATTTTAATGCTCTTTGCTCTTTCAATTTGTCTTTAGGCATCTCTATGCGTTTTGAAATTTTCAAGTTCTTCTTCCTGTTGAAATAATCTCTCCAGCGTTGACTTGATACGGCACTAGACGGTCGTTCCTTTAACTTCTTCGATTTGTTTGGAATTTCCGGATAGAAAAAGTGATTAGCAAATGCCTTAGATAAAGATTACTCTTTTCTGAGTAGTCAATTCGAGGAAAAACTAGATTTCAGAGGCTCTTTTTGTTGAATTATGGGATACAATTCTTCAGCCACTATAGAATAATTTAAAAGTAGGTCAATTTTCGCGAACACGCATTAATTATGAGTAAAATATAAGGAAAAAAAGTGAAGATAATTCTTATTAGGTTCGGAGGGATGATCTTCCTGAGTGAAGTTGATCAGAAAATGTCCTGATAGGGTGAAGTCAGAGCCATCACCTGAAGCTTTATCCGAAGTTTCATTGCCACTGAGAATTCATCGAGGATCGAGAATTGAGTCAGCTTGAACCAAAGAAACATATGTTTCTTTGGTTCAAGCTGAATGAATTTCAGGTTCGACAGATTCAACTTTTTTCGAAATTTGTGCATATGACTCAATCCAAAAAAAACAACATTTTTTTGCACATTTTCAAGACAATTGTAACTGGGCTAGAAATTTATTTTTAAATTTCGCAATTTTAAATTTTGAAATTTTCAATTGAAAAAACTGAATTTTCTCCCAAATTGTTGAATTTTGAAGCCTGAATGAAGAATTTTCTACATTGCAATTGATTTTTCAACACGAAAATATGAATCTTCAATTAAAAAGTTGATTGTCAATCAAACATTAAAATTTTTAGTTGAAAAACCTAGTTTTTAACCTATTCGGGGCACGACTATCCTATTCACAAAGGTAGCAAGGATATTTAGTGTACCCGCCTTGCATTCCAAACAAAATTGTCAGCGCTTTCAAGTCGCTAACTATTTGCCATGTATGTGCAGCGTAATTGATGGGGCAGAGTATTCTTTCCAAATTATCATACGTTTCCTTCATATCAGTTGCGTATGCTAATGGAACTGACGCAAATCTACCTTCATTGTGTAATAACACAGCTTTCGAACCTATAAAATCATACAAGTTTGAACTCAAGATTCAAGAAAGGAGTATGATGAATAAGATTCATCTTATTGAGAGAGTACTTACTCAAGCACTACCCATCAATGAAGAGTCGCCATTCATTTGATACGTGATCGTAGTCCAAGAGGTTGAATAGTTCAGATACATCTGAACAGTAAACAAGCTTACGATTCTCTTCATCAACTTTGGAAATTTCTTTGTAAGAAACTCGATCGTCTATCCGAGGCAGCGTGATCTTAAAGTCATCTTCCACCAAATTCCATTGCTTCAATCGAGAAGCCAGCACCTCATACTGTCTTCTTGATAGACCTAAATCACGTGAAAGATCCTGAAAGTCCACATTTGATATTGCATGTCTTTCGCTTGAACTTGATGTACACGGAAAATATGCTTCATCATCAGCTTCATGATCATCAGCTTGATCATGATCATTGAGTTGGACATTCTTCAATTCTTGAACTGCAGTTGAGTCAAACATATCGTTTAGGACTTTGGGTTTCGTTACAGTCACAACATTAGCATACTTTATGCGTTTTGGTGTTTTATAATGATGACCGAATACTTCTATTTGAAAAAAATAGCAGTCGTTCGGTTTATGGTAAGGCTGATGATGCCATATCATCGGAGAAGATAAAGAAATTCGAACTTTATGGCAACTTTTCGATTTCCATTTCTTGAACTTCGATGAACAGTCGAGACACGCGAATTCTGGTTCATACCACCCGCGTGAAAAAAGTTTGCATGGCTCACGCATGGCAATAAACTTGGAAATATCTGGCTAAAGCATGGGTCATGCATGGCAATACACTTGGAAATATCTGGCTAAAGCATGGGTCACGTCTGAATGGTAGCATGACTAAAGCCTTGCTCGTGTCCGTCTTCCATGCTTGGGACACGCTAAACACAAATGAATATTTTCAAGAATATGTAAGTTTGCCAATAACCGACACATCTCTAAATGGTAAGTCCACTACCCGGGTGCACCAGAACGTGTACCAGGTCGTTCAAGACATCATCTACGAGAATATTGAAAAATATTAAACTATCGCAACAGCCAAAATAACTACCAATGGTTAGTCGAAGAACAGGATGCTCCGGATCGTGCACTAGGTTCTTCAAGACGTCATCTACGAGAACATTGCAGAAATTTCAATTCTGGCAACAGCCAAAATAACAATTAAAGGTGAGTCGACGACCAGGATCCTCCGGATCGTGCACCAGATCGTTCAAGACGTCATCTACTAGAACATTGAAAAAATTTACATTGTAGCAACAGCCAAAATAACTACCAACGGTGAGTCGACGATCAGGATGCTCCGGATCGTGCACCAGGTCGTTCAAGACGTCATCTACGAGAAATTTTTCAAAATTTAAATTGCGGCACCAGCCAAAGTAACTACCAATGGTGAGTCGACGACCAGGATGCTCCGGATCGTGCACCAGATCGTTCAAGACGTCATCCACTAAAACATTGAAAAAATTTACATTGTGACAACAGCCAAAATAACTACCAACGGTGAGTCGACGATCAGGATGCTCCAGATCGTGCACCAGATCGTTCAAGACGTCGTCTACGAGAACATTGCAAAAATTCAAATTGTGTCAACAGCCAAAATAACTAGCAATAGTGAGTCGACGAACAGGATGCCCTGGATCGTGCACCAGGTCGTTCAAGACGTCATCTACGAGAACATTTACAAAATTTAAATTGTGTCGATAGCCAAAATAACTACCAATGGTGAATCGACGATCAAGGTGCACAGGATCGCAATATATCTTCTCTTACTTCACTAAAGTAAACATAATAAAACTGTACTTTCTATAGAGATTGTTTCATTATCAGGTGATTTTGGTATCACTTGCGGTCTTAGTGGATTTTGTAACACCAGAGCATCCTGATCGTCGACTCACCATTGGTAGTTATTTTGACTGCTGCCACAATTCAAATTTTAGGAAAGTTCTCGTAGATGACGTCTTGAACG
>CAKNXH010000462.1:71966-138768 GCA_932178445.1 Andricus quercusramuli
AAATTTTGAAAAAGTTCTCGTAGATGACGTCTTGAACGACCTGGTGCACGATCCGGAGCATCCTGATCGCCGACTCACCATTTAGATATGTGACGGTTATTGGGAAACTTACATGTTCTTGAAAATATTAATTTGTGCTTAGCGTGTCCTAAGCATGGAAGACGGACACAAGCAAGGCTTTAGTCATGCTACCATTCAGCCGTGACCCATGCTTTAGCCAGATATTTCCAAGTGTATTGCCATGCATGGCCCATGCTTTAGCCAGATATTTCCAAGTTTATTGCCATGCGTGAGCCATGCAAACTTTTTTCACGCGGGCAGCGATCAGAGGCAGTATATTGAAGTTTGAAAAAATCGTTGTAGCCATCAATCACAGCTTTATTATTTTTTAACTTCAAACGATGCTGCTGATCCACAAACAAACCACATATAAAACGAAACTTATTGCGATTATCACACATATTTTTCTCACAAATTTGAAGTAAGCACAGAAACTTTGAATGATGGAGCGCCTCGAGAAATATCCTTTTTTTTTGTTAGTGAAGATACAATGAGGACTAGGGACACCATGATCACAAAAAGAAAAGAATGGGAAATTTGCTTCGGGTATTGAATAATTCAATATATTGTACTGTTTTGTACTGTACTACACTGTACTGTACTAAAACGAGTATAGACAAAACCAATAAAAATTACAAAGTTTTGATGACGGTTGATATCATTTCCATCCCTCGCGACGCACCCTGATGTAAATTTCACGTCAGCTACGTACATAAAAATTTAACAAATAGTTCTTAAAATCTTAAAACTCACACAACTCCGTCAATTCTATTCGAATTTGATTTAAAAATAGCTCATTCGACGCAGAATTAAATTTACATTCAAAATATTGTATTAAAAAAATCTTCAAAACAGAATAATATCGTAAATATATCGTCAAAGTTGGACAAATGGAAAAAAATCGAAAAATCGTAAATACTTTCAACTACAGTCTCGTCAGTTTTTATTTCAACAAAATAAGAAACACATAGCCTGAAAGGCCTGTTTTTCCTCTTTAAAACGAAAAAAAGTTCAAATCGGATAAAAATTAGGGAAGTTATGTGTGATTTTTCTCATACTACTCCCAAAAACGATTTTTTGGCCAATAAATGAGATTTTGGGGGTGTATGGGAAATTTCTCCTATACAGTTTTTCTTAGTTTTACTAGATCTACAACTTGTGTTAGGTCTCCATAAAAATGCAAAATCACTGTCACACAGAATAACTTCTGTCTCCAGTTTTCACATTTTCAACTTGCTTTAAAAGGTGTCATCTTCAAACTTTTTTAAGAGTATTTTTAATGGTCTGCTTTTGGATCGCAAACCTTATTCATTCATAAATAATTTATTTGGGTGCTCTAATTGCTCTAATTATTATTCAATAATGTGTACAATTTCAAATAGTGTATATTTGAAGAGCAATGTGCTAAGCATGATAGTTCAGAGATCTTTAAATTCTTGATACTGTTGTACGTGGTACACCTATCTCTCTTACAATTTGCCGAGTACTGATTTGTGGATCAATATGAACGGCTGCTATAACAGTTAGAGCTCGTGCATCATTTTCGTCGTACTTTGTATGTTGGCGTTCACGAAGAAGAATCCCATTGCGAGCTCTTTCAGTCAAAGTTCTTATTGTTAGTCTTGAAGGATGTCTCCTATCTGGAAACCGTATCATATCAAACAATATCGAATTAGTATTATATCAACGATTTCAGCAGGTAAGTAACCAGCCATTTTTCGAAATTTGTTTGAAACCTAGCATGAAAAGTTTGACTGATAACTTAAGCTTTTCAACCGAAAAAGAAAGCGGAGAATGAAGTGAGCGTCGTCGCTAAAACAGTTGAAATGCCAAAACAAATGAATGCTTACACGTACTATGAAGAAACATATGAAAATCGAGAAACGCATTCAATGTTTGAACAACTATATCAAAACCTTTTCCAATATGTATTATGAAAAGAAAATGGATAATCGGAAAAAATTCGATTATCGAAAGAAGATAAGACTACATGTGACTAGTTTTCACAACGGAATACAAAAGCGGAGAATGAAGTGAACATCGTCACGAAAATAGTTGAAACCAAAAACCAATCGAATGCTCAATGCTCACCCCAAATGTGAGAGGCAAAGGGACTCACGGTAAAGAAGCACCCCAAAGGTGGGCGGCAAGGGGACTCACGGTAAATAAGCACCCCAAAGGAAACAGAACTTATTACGTCCACGTCGTTGTTCCCGGGTAACGCTACGAGTAAGGTTCTAAGACCTTTTTAAACAGTTTCCCTTCATTTGACTTCTCTTCAAAAGACTATTTTTCACTTTTAACCTTGAAATGACCTTGACAATTTACCTGCAGGTCAAGATGGTCAAGGTGATTCACATTTTTACATTCTATCGACTTGTTAAAAGCATCTTAAAGGTTTGCTATTCTCAGAACATCAATTAATTTCATAAAAGGGCATAAGACCGTTTTTTAAACACTTTACCTTGATATTAGACCTTTCAAAGGTCCGCGAATTTCTCATAAGACATTTTTGACGTAAAATTTTCCGCTCTTTCCAAATCCTTCAAAATTGACCTCCAGGTCAAAATTGATGGTACAGTCCTCTGTCCCCCTCGGTCCTGGTTAACCTTTTTCCGAACCATTTTTTCGCAGATAAAGTATTTTATAAGATATTTGGGGTGATATATTTAAATGGGACACCGTGTATATGTATACTGATAAATTAAATTTATTCCGAAAAAAAGATTTCCTTTCACTCCGCTGGGATTCGAACACGAGATCAACTGATTTCTAGTCATGCGCTCTAACCAATTAAGCTACAGGGAGATCAGAGTAAGAATCTCTTTCTCTGATATACGCTTTATTAGCAAGATGTTACATACAAATCAATTTTAAATAGGAATTCCTATTTAAAATTGATATGTATATTTATTGCTTCTAAGAATACAAGATTGCGTGGCAAGGAAACGTTACTACAACAATCAGTAAAATGAAAATAAAAAACAAAATGAAAATAAAAAACAAAATGAAAGAAAAAGTTATAATATCATATGTACTATGGTCGAGTAGCTTGGATATTTGGTGAGGTTCTGTAAAAGATCTTCATTTCCTCTTAGATTACATAACTTTCAAATCTGCTGTGGATCGGTTAATATTGTTCCAGCTTTGGAGGTCAACTTAATGAAGAATCTGGAGGAAGTTGTTATTTGAGCGAAAATGCGTTTAAAAAGGAAAGAAGCTTTGAGTAACAGACATTGCTTGGGTAGCCCATCATTGTGTAAAATTTTACTGTATATAATTAAAGTTACTGTTTTCCAATCTTGACAAATTCCACGAATAAAAAAAAATCACGGTATCTATAAGCTATAGTATCGATTTGAATTACAAGATTGGGATCATTGTGATCCATGAGATTGTAATTAACACCCGCTCTCTTCAGACATCTAATGATTTGACCTAGTCTGTTACATCTAAAATGTTTGCTGTTTTCGGTTTCGGTCAATTTTATCATACTTAGATTAGGATAGCATTAGCCTTCCATATCAAAAATATTTACCGTCTGATTCAGCGTTATTTTCAATATTTGGTATGATACACAGGGTAGACCTAGTTCCTATCTAACAAAAAATTCCGGCGTATTTCTGGGTGGGCGTGAAACATTTTTGAAAACACGGACTTTTCCTTCATCGAAGACATCTACATAATTCAATCCGATTATGTAGGCCGCACACAGTAGGGAACTCTTAAAATCAAGTCATGAACTTTAATAATGGAAGGTCATGAGGAGCACTTAGTTCAAGTTAGAATATTGAAAGCCAAGGCTGAAGCTGAGTTGGCTCTGTTTCATAGCTCTTGATTGCAGCGCCACGAACTTGGTCGCGCAGCTGTTTTCAGTCGGGCTCCATCTTTAACCCAGATAACAATTAGTTAGATTATTTAGATTAGTTAGTTAGTTAGCTAGTTTGTAATTTAGGCGGGGAGGGCTCCGTGAGGTCCCAACTCCTGGCGCTCAAGCTATGAAGCATATTGTGCCACACCCGTGTTTATTCTCAAGGCAGTACTCCGAACCCGGGCATACTTCACCGAGTGTTTTTGGATCTCGGTGGTTTCCGTTGTTATCAACGTTCTGAGATTGTACCTCTCAGGTGCCAGGCATACCTATCGCACAGTAAACGACGTCCTCCTTTGTTGATCAGGCAAAGTGATCCTCACCCACTCTGCCATTCGGCATCCTCCCTAGCAGGCTAAGGTGTACTCTAAGGTCATCAGGTAGATGCACAGATTCGAAACAGTGTCCTCGTGTGTTATGTAAGTGTATGTGTGTGGGTTCATTACTCAAAATCGGCCAGCGACCATCGAGCGTGGTGCCTTCCATAGAAGCTCCCAAGCGCAAGATGAACGCTGACTCATTTTGGAGTCTTCACAGAATCGGCTTCGACCTCCAAGGCTATTCCCCTCGACATGGGGCCCCACCTTGGTACGATACCAGGTTTTTCTGAGGGGACCTACAGTTTAAGGTGGGTTCCGAACCACCGAAGCCCCGGTAGAAGTACATAGAAAAATTTCCAATGGTACCCGGCTCAGGGATCGAACCCCGGACCTCCTGCATGGAAGTCTGACGCGCTATCGTCGAGCCACCAAGGCTTATTACATATGATGTTATTATAAGCCCATTTTTTGATAATAATAATATAAACTATTATTATTGTACAAATAATTAGTGTCAATAATTTCCTACAGAAAAAAAAATGAGAAACATCTGAAATATAAATTTGAATGTTATTTATAAGTATTTTCAATTTAATGATGTTGACAGACTAATTCCAAAATCTAATTTTGACAAATTAAAAATTTGTAAATAATGTGTTGAAATTACTTTCACAATTTTTCAAATGTTAAAAAATGTATTTGACCATTATTATACTAACGGAAGTTTGTAATGTTCCCGCGTGATTACGTGGTTGGAATAAACTTCAACATGGCGTTTTTTTCTGCTGGTTAGGCTAGGTCGCACATGATCAGTGTTGTGTATATGGTGCAGTTTGACGTGTGTTGACGTGCCTAGCTGAACATGCATTTATCACGGTGTGTGCATTTTGTTAGAAAAAACGTCTAAAATTGATCAGAAATCTGACAGGTGAGTTAATTAATATTTATTTTTAGACTTCTTCTTTCCCCAAAAAGAACACTGCTATATTGTCAGCTACTTACACAATCTGTAAGTTTATCAAAAAACAAACCTTGCTTCTAGTTTTGGTAATTTTTAAATGATGTTCACTATTTTACCTAATTTCTCCCTTTTAATGTTTCCTCAGAATAGTTTTAAATGAAATTTTGAATCATTAATAAAGAAAACAATAAATACCCTTTTAAATTTACCTTTTTTACCGAATAATTTTTAATCAAGTTAATTTTTTCTTAAATTGAGCATTTTCATTAGAAATCCTTCACCTAATTTATTGTAAAAATGGTTTTCATTATAACATTATTTTTATTTTTCAGTAACAGAAGTCGCAGGAAATGAACACAGACAATGGATGCGAACTGCTTGTAACTGTGGATATCCGATCGGAACAATAATTCTGACAGGAATAGCATATTTGTCTTATGATTGGCGACAAATCCAACTGACATGCAGTTTGCTGCCCTCAATTCTGATTTTATTTATCTGGTAAAGGAAATTTCTGTTATTGAAAATCTGAGACTTTAAGAAATTTATTTTTTACCAAAGAAAATATTTGTTAGGGTTCTATCCGAATCTCCAAGATGGCTAATTTCTAAAGGACGAAGCAAAGGCATAGGAAATCTCAGCGAAGAAGTCTTCCAGAGGGAAAAAACGGAACTTTAGAAGATAGCATTAGAAAACAGATTGCGGAACTGGAAGCACAACTTGAAAATGGAAGCGCGGACGAGCAATCTCACAGTCAGTCTGAGGAAGAATTCGCAGATGACGAATCTTAATTATCCTCCTCTTATTTACTATTTGCAGTATTTTTGGAAACCTTTTCGTATTCTTCGTAAATTTCATTTATTATTATTATTATTCTTAGAGAAGCTGTCTCAAACTAAAAATCATATTAATATCATAAAGTGTACTGTTTTCTTAATACCTAAAAAACGATCTCGTTCCTCGTGATTTAAATATAAGTTAAACATATCTTATGATGAGACTCGTTAGAATAGACATATCTTAAATGTACAACTAATAATTTTTCAACTTTGGAATATAATATTTTTGAATACATTATGTATTTTTATTTCTTATACGATTAATGCTTTAAAAATAATTACATATTTTACGAGACGCATGAGGCTCGCTTTTTACCGGCACGCGTGCGACCTTCACGACGTGCGAGCGATATGCGTCGCATATGATGACGTATCTGCGTGGCGTGGTGAAGGCATGCGTGCAGGATTAATCCTGCATCAAGCAAGTGTGATTCAAATAATCAAAAATGCCGAAAGTGAAAAGCACTCGTTGCGTTCATAGACATGATCGAGCATTTTTTCCTCATTTCGGAACGGTCTTCACCAATTCCAAAGATTGGGATCGCAATCGAAAGATGAGGCGGGCGATGAATAATCTTTTAAATGAACAATTTTCCCTTTATAAATTTTTCACTAATTTTTTTATTTCTAAAAACAGTTTTCAATTTCAATGTGGCTGGGACTAGAAAAATTAATGAAGCTAAGTTGGGGCCAAGTCGGTCGGTAAGTTAGGCTCCGGCCGGGTTAGGCGTTTCATTTCTGGTTTGGTCCTGTCTAAGTCCCCAATTTGTGGCCAAGTTTTTCCTATTCTGCCCCAGCTAGCGCCATGACAAATTTTCCACACGGGTGCATGTGCAGACAAGATGAAAGCACCTGTTCACGACTGCTATGCATTTTGAAATTCCTTCTGCCGTACAAGATGATACATTTGGATGACTTTTCAGAAATAAGAAGCTCCATTTCTTTCCTGGTTGGCAATTTGTCTATGTTGGGATCTTTCCATTTCCTTTATAATTTTGGCAACGGTGTTTTTCGAGTCATAAATCTTGAAAGAAAATTCAAATTTGGCCAAATTGATGCACAAATCTACATTTTCTCTGCATTTTCCTCTGCTTCTGTTAAAATAGTCGGTGTGCCTGCTCTTCCTCTATGTTCAGATGTTCGACCAATGATAATTATGCTGTTGAATGGCTTCATTCGCAGAAGAGAAAAATTGTCATTGTTCAAAACTGCAATATATGTGTCTTTTTTTATATCAGTGGTTTTTGACAGACAACATATTGTGGCAAGATATTATTTTCTAGATGAGAAGAAATAATCCCAAAGTAAATATCATTTTAAAATCTTGCGTTCAACTCATCGCCAAACCAAGACATTTTTTTGAAAATTCTTTGTTTTATTTAAAAAATCAAACGAACATCATACTCTTCATATCTGGACCAAAGGCGCGGATAAATATTACGTGATTGCTGAGTAATCATAAAAAATTTTTACCAGTGGAATGGAAATTTTTGCGAAGCAAAAAATATGAGATGCTTCGCGTGGGTTAATTTATAATCATAATCTTCGCATCTGCATTTTTTATTTGTTAGGCAAAAATAATTCTAGATCATTGATAATATAATTATCATTGATAATCTGAAATAATTATAGAAATATAATTATTACATCATTATCCTTTTAGTGACTATCGTAACCATTTGCTGATAACAGAAAAATTGTTATTTTTAAAAATAATTCAGAAGCTTTTAATTTTAAAATTGTGAGAAAATTGGACAATGTTTTCAAAAAAATCACTCGCATGATTTTGCTGTAAAAAGCATATAAAAAAGTTATAAATATTGTTGTAAAAATAAAGTTAATTCTCTGATTTACCCTGAATAATTTAAGTGAGAGATGAAAAAATTGATCGTGCCCGTTTTTTCACCATTCAAATTTGGATTTTTCGACGTTCTTTTTTTGAATTTTTAATTATATGTGCGGTCATATAAATAACATATGTAGTAAAAAAGTTCCTACAAAAGTTTATGTCAAACAAAAACTGGTGCCTCTATAGGCCTCACAGTCAACTTTGATGATGGTGACGGTCATAACGATGATTAATAAATTAAGAAGTTAATAATTACAATTTTGATACTTTTGCTATTTGCTGATTATAATTTTACGCAATGCAATACTTTGGTTTTCCCAAACTTCTGGTTAAACGTCTGGGTTAATAAATCATCTTTTGGGTGAAACACTTTTGTTAAAAATCCACTTTTCTCTAAAATTCATTAGATTAGTTGAAAATTCATTGGTTTTTTTTCATTGTTTGTAAAATAATTTTTCTAACTAACAATGTGACTCTGGGAAAAAAATTGGTCTTTTTTGGCCAAACATTAATCCTCTTGGTTGAAGATTCACCCTTTCTAATTAAAAATGTAATGGTCCGGGACTAGATTAATCTGGTTTCGTTGAAGATTCAACAATTTGGTAAAAAATCAAACTAATCGGTTGAAAAGTAACTCTTCGTTAAAAGCTAAACTATTCTTATGGAAATTCAACTTTGTGGCCGAAAGTTAAGTTTTTGTTAGAAAATAATATTTTTGGGTTGAAAATTCAACCTTTCCGTAGTTAATTTGTCCTTTTGGCTTTAAAATTCAACACCTTTTTTGAAAAATTGTGTTTTTTGGTAGAAAATTAATCTTTTTGCTGGAAAATTGATCTTTTTGCTTACAAATTTAACTATTTTGTTCAAAATTCATCCATTTTAGTTGGAAATTCAACTAATTGGTTGAAAGTTGTACAGTTTGTTGAAAATTTATTTTTCTAAGATAAGCTCTTTCTACTTACCTCTTTGGATAAAAATGAGTTTTTTATCTGAAAATCTCACTATTCCATTTTTGGTTAGACATTTATCCTCTTTAAGTTGAAAATTCATATACTTTGATGGAAAGTTTTGATAGAATTTTGGGATACGCTACTTTTTCGGGGGGGGGGGGGCCGCAGATAAAAATAGCCCAAAATTGGTAACATAATTTCTGGTCGGCCCCCAGCTGGCTTTCCCTAAAACGAAAAAGATTATATAAATTGTGACGTCAGTTCTTACGAATTCAGTAATTAAATTCTTTTCCTTAAAATTGATATATGAAATGTAAATGTCTCGTAAGGACAAGCCTGATGCATATAATCGAAAAGATAATGACTATAATATATATACTCTAATGAAGCACAGGATGATCATTATACAGACAGTTTATCCAATTCTTCATTAATAATCATTTTTCCTCTAATAGGAAAAAATGAAAATCGCTTATACACTGGTCTGCACCTTGGTGGTCATCTGTAATTATATTGGTAAATATAATAATAATTATAAATTATCTATAACTTTTAGTACATTTTGCAGGTTTTAGTTAATGAGAATGTTTATGATTTAATCCGGATCTAATTTGAATCTGCTATACGATACCCTTCATATGTAGTTGACGATGACACTAGGTCTTGTTCGATGTGGAATTTCAAACCCGCGTGAAAAAAGTTGCTTTGCTAAAGCATGGGTAAGAAATAGTTTTAAAATTTTTTAAAGATTTCTCAAGGATGGGCCATGTATGGACTGTTCGAGTGGTTTTAGCATTGCTTCCACTTTGACTCAAGCCATACTAATGCTCTCTTTTACCATTTCACATAAATTGGCTAAGTTTTAAGTTCTTTTTTGAACCGAAATTCATAATTGGTTCCGAACATCATAGCTGTACGCATCACTCCATAGATAAGTTTCAAACATCCATTAAGATTTGTTTAAATCGATATTTCCTAGCAGAGCAATAATATTTTTCAGCCTAAAGTTCGATTGTTAGATGATGCAGATTTTTCGAATCTACAAAGAAATTTTCTAATTCTAAAGAGCAAATGGGACAAAGAGCTTTGACATGTACGGCCAGGCCGACTCTACCCAATGCCACCTTACACACTTTTGATAACACAGTTATCCAAAAATTACTTTTTGTTTGGCACCTACATTATTCCGATCGTTTCTTGTAGATTTTTGGATACAGATTACGAATCTTGTCAACGAAAAATGTCTTATCCCAAAGTCGATCAAAAACGACCGCAATCATTCTCTTGCCAAAATCACGGTTGCACATTCTCATTAAAAACAAAAGTCTTATTAACTTTGGTCTCACTAGCACTCTTCTGCAAAGAATTAACATTGAGAAGAAAAGGAAATTGTAGCATTTAGCGTTGGAAAGTGTAAAGAAGTATTTTTTAAGTAGTTTTTCCCCCATTCAATACTCTTGACTCTTTCAGAGAAGGGGCAAATCTAAAGTTAAAATTGGAAACCTATACATCTTTACCCTACCTGTGCTATTGAAAGGAACCTAATGTGACAAGGTTGGATCAAATTTTTAAAGATTTTTCTTGTTTCGGTAATGCTAATCAATGTCAAATAATAATAGGAGGGAAAGCTGGAGTTGAAACTGGAAACCTGTATTTATCTTCACCTTGCTGGTACCATTCTAAGGAAAAGAATGGGCAAGCCTGGATCAAAATTGCCAAGATTTTTCTAGCTTTGGTAAAGCTTTTAAAATGTCTTTTTTCTTCTTATAATAAAACCTGGCAGTGCAGGTGTTGAAAATACATATTCTTTGGGAAATCAGTATCAAGAACTGCAATATAAAGTAGTGAAATTTGCTGAAGATTAAATTTTGAAGTAATGAAAACAATTTCAATGATGCTAATTTTGTTTAAAGCATAAGTGAGTAAGCATAAGTAAAGGTTTTAATATTAACTGCAGCTTTTCTCCTTATTATTATTTGACATGACTTAGCGTTACCGAAGGTAGAAAAACCTTTGCAATTATGATCCGGGCTTGTACCATTCTTTTCCTTAGAATGGCACCAGCAGGGTAAATATGAACATAGGTTTGCAATTTCATCTCCAGCTTTTCCCCTACTCAATATTTGAGTGAAATTAGCATAACCGTAGCTAAAAAACCTTTGCAGTATTTATCTAGGCTTGTCCCATCCTTTCCATAGAATGGTACAAGCAGGGTATTCCCAGTGTGAGTTTATTATATATTTTATTATATATTCCCTTTGGAGTGATGAGTACAGTTTTGATGTTCCAAACAAATGATGAATTTTGGTTCGGAAAAGCGCTCAAAACTATGCCACGCTACGCTAACGATCCACATATGTCTTATTCTTGAACAATCTTTGATCTATTTCTGACCTATTTTTTACTCATACTTGAGCAAGGAAACTTTTTTTTCACGCAATTAGGCCTTTGCGTGTAAATTTTACCGAATACTCTCATTTTACATTTGTGAAGGCATTTTCCTAGCAGGATAAATAACAGTTAGGAAAGGGGATGAGGGGTTCTGTAGTAAATGTTACAGTGTGAATATAGTTTTAATTATGAAATTCATCTATTAAAATTTTCGCTTACAGAATTGAGTTCGCAGTCCGGCGAACCTGGTCAATCAAGTATTCCTGCTAGAAAAAGTCCCGAACATCGACCTCCTCCTGAAAACTTAATCCCTGTAAGTTTGCGGAAGCCACTAAAATGGATGGAATTTTCCTTTCCTGAAAATCGCCCACTTCAACATTTTGGAAAAATCCAGGTAAATGAAAGTCGTGGCACACGGGTACTGAATAGTTTTTTACGAATACCACCAAAAATCCCATTTGATGTACAAGTAAACGAGTTTGGTGACGTCTTTGGATTTAGGAAATGTGATTCTACTCCTGTTATTACTAGATTATATTTGGCACCTTATCAACAGGCGGCAATAAACATCTACGACAAAAATCCGGTTAGGCGACTTTCGGAAGCAGAAACATTGTTTTTAAGAGAAAATCCAAATGGTTTAGAAGCTTAATATAGATTAAAGATTGGGAGATTTTTAAATTTCTATTAAATGCGATATTCAAAATTGAAAACTAATTTTATATATATGGACGTATGATGAAAGCATTCCTTATATATAAGTGGGTTCCGACTTTCTCTAATATTCACATTATTTTGTGAAAAAAACAGGAGAACATGTTCTCTTGAAAATTTTTGGAACTGTAACTGATTGGAAAAATAAAACTGGCAACTTATGTTAAACAAATTATATTATTGTCAATTATGGAAATCCTATGGAATCTGTTGAATTGCCTTAAAATGCTAGGAAATATGCTATTAAAAACTCACGGAATCCTTTGAAATTCCTTCTAATATTAAGAAGCCTCTAAATCTTTAAAGAAGGGAAATATTAAAATCTGGTAAACACTGTGAAAAAACTGTAACCACAGTAGTCCTAGACCACAGACATAGTGGTGTTCTTACTAAATATATTATATTTAGCATCTGATCTAATGGTGGCAAAAAGCATTAAATCCGACAAGTTGGTTAGGTCTCTTTCCGAAGAAGAAGAATGGATTTTGTCCAGGAATCCAAGTGGTTCACCGCTATTGTAATTTAGTGTACAGTTTAATAAATGTATTTAAATTTCATCTAGAAAGGTATCACAAGTAGTAAATTATTGAAATGCTAAGAAATCTGTTGAAAGCCCTTAAACTCCTCTAAAATGTATTGAAACAAAGTTCAAATCTTATGAAGTCCTTTGTAATTCCTTGCATTTACTATCGTATACGCAGGTCAGGGGGCTCTCGTGGTGGGGGAAGTTCCCTTATTGAAGCTTCCGATTATTTCACGAAGTTGCCACTTCCGGTAGTGGCGTAGTAGTAGAGCATAGAAAGTGGCGGTTTCATTTGGAACTTGTGTTTCAAGAAGTCAATTTAATCCAGATGGATTCAATAATTTAAGTAATATAGATGCATGTTTAAATTAATGAAAATAATAAGCACATATTGATGCTGAATATCATATGATTCAAATTAAATTGCATGAAACTGATTTTTTAAAATATTAAAATAATACAACGAGTTGCGTTAACATACATTTTTATTCATAATACAAATTTCCTATCAATAAACATTTTCGATAGCAAATTAAGTTAACTGATAAAATATCTATAGTAATGATTCCGAATCATCGTTTCGGATCATGTTATCTAGTCTTTGTTTCAAATTTATCAAAACCGTGGAAGTTTTCGACTCTGATTTCTTATAAATCTCCTTTATGCCCGTAACAGTGATAATATTTTGATAAGTAGTAGTATTTTGCAGTTACCTCACAACCTTCAAACTGTTTATACCTTCGGCTTAAGTGGAACAGCAAACCTGATGCAACGGAGTTGCTAAAAATCTGTAATCGCGCGAAAAAGTAAAATATGATCCAACACGTTTATCAGTTGTTAAAAAATATACTTTGTTCTACCTGAGTCGAATATTGAACTCGCATTTTTCTGATGTTATCTAGTTCGACGTGTCTTCTCGAAATCTTGCGGCACGCTCGAGCATTACCAGATTGAGTACTGTAGATGTTAAATACGTGAACAAAATATTTCCACTTTATTTCGCCTTCCTCTGGATCAACCTAAAAAATTGATTCAAAATGAAGTTTAAAGTTTCGCACGCAATAGAAAAGTTATAATAGAAAAGAATTTAAAGTAATGCTTAATAAAACTTACCCGAAGGTGACCATTGTTGTACAATCTGTTTTGAATACATTTAGCAAGAAGAGGTGTATCAGAAAATATAAATATTTTCTTATCGTCGCTGCGAGAATGAGTGAACCAACTTTTGATTTTTTTAGCTGAAGCATAACAGTCCATAACTTTTCACATTTTGTCGATGCTTGTTGCACCATCTCCTATTATTCCGCGAATTAAAGCACTTGCCTTTTCCAAAAGGCATATTGCCTTAACAATAAGTTTAGCTAATTCATCACCAGCAACCGCATTATTAGAAGCAAAAACTGCGATGAGTTGCGTGTATTTTTCTATAAGTGACTGGAACATTAAAACGAGACCATGCCTTGCCAGGTCATTCATATGTGACCGTATGGCGACTGTAATTTTGGCCAAAATTCAAAAAGTCTACGGATTCGGCTAAAAATAGATACTCGGGTGTTTTTGGGGTCGCTGATTATGAATATGTAGTCAACAATTCAAAATTCAAAATGGCGGGCTCCATATGGCGGCAGAGATTTCAAAGTATCGGCGGATTTAGCTAAAAGTGGTTAATCGGGGGTTTTTGGGTTCGCTGATTATGAATATGTAGTCACAAAAGTCAAAATTCGAACTTTCACAAAATGGGGTGCTGGATCATTGTGAGTCCCTTGACTCTCTCAAAATGGGATGCTGGATTATTGTGAGTCCCTAGCCTCTCACAAAATGGGGTGCTGGATTATTGTGCGTCTCCTTGCCTCTAACAAAATGGGGTGCTGGATTATTGTGACTCTCCTTGCCTCTCACATAGAGAATGGCCACAGTAGATATATTTGCTTACTAGTCTTCATCTGAAGGATCTAGGTTATCTAAATAATTTCTAGGAAGTCAAGCTCTTCACATTCATCAAGTCATTCATCTTCAGAATCTGACTCCGTTTCTAAATCTGGATGGCTGACATTAGTACTACCTTTTGGAATAACGACTAAATATTGAACTGCTTTCGGGAGAACCAACTGTTTCTTATAAGATATTCGAGGTTTTATACTCATTGTAGAAGCAATCGGATCTGATGAATCCATTGACCTGTTGGTAAAATCTTCAAGATTGTTTTCTCGACTATTCTTTCTGACTATTCACACTGTTGATGAGTATTTCTCCACCATGAATTAATATCTTGTGGACTGTAGAGGGCATGAGGTACCAATTGTAATGCACAACATAAATTTTGGCAGTGTAAATATATTGTTCTTCAAATGCAGTTGCACCAATGGGAAATTGACATGACAAGGTATTTAAAATCACTTGGAAATTCTCAACAAGCTGCTCATTCAAACCAAGACAGCGGAAAGTTTTGGTTTACTGAATGCCCTATGAGCAGTGTTTTCGTTATTCGTATTGCCACTGCCTCCCGCTTTCGGCTTATCAACCAGCAATCGAAATTTTTCCCACATAGTTTTCTAGTTTAGTGATGCATGTCGATCATTTTTACATTTTTCAAAAATCTCGCCAGATTAAATAAAAACCTTGAACGCCATACTTATCACATCGAGACGAACGATCATTCAGTCGAGATGATCGTCTCGTCTCGATCGACTTTTTTTATTGCAAATTCTTGATCTCCATTACATTTCAGTTCCATCTAACTATGTTTTAAGCAAATCTCGGTTTTGTCCAAAAATGATCGACATGCATCACTATTCTAGATGTACTTTTTTCGTTAATTTATTTTATTCTTTCCTTCTTCGCCCTTTACTTGCCACTTTTTGATTAATAATCTGTAAGACATATGTAAGCAGCAATCAAGCGATCTAATCCATGCGTGAAGGGGAGAGATACCATAACATAAAGATTTCGTGTGTGCAGTGAAAATTCCAGAATCTCTGTTAGACAAATTATTGCAATTTTTTGGTGTTGAATGTCAAATAGGACATGATTGCGTTGAGTTTGTATTTGTTATTATACTCAATACTTCACCATCAATCAAAGTGAGATGCAAAGAAAAATTTATAATGATGCGACTAGAACCGGAAACTGCCTGTTTTTGGTTCAAGGTGATATCTTTCGATTCCTTTACGTAGCGTAACTAAATGGGACGGCAACATCGACGTGATTGAGAGCTTCTATTGTGCCATAATATAATGCCGTGTTCAGAACTGGAGCGTGAAGGAATAAGTGAAGTCGCAAATAAGTTTTCATCATTTTCCCGTTCTTCTTGATTATTATCATATCGCTGGTTATAAGCAAAATGGCCTGAGCTCCCACCAAACCCCCAAGAACATATAAGAGTTACATTCAATTCAAGGCATCCTGCCGCATCCGTAGTATGAAATTCAACTTCTTCTTGCATCTGAACTATTCGTTCAGCCCTGTGATTTGAAAGAGCTTGAAGTTGCACTTGAGCCACACAATCATCAGTACGAATAAATTCTTTTGGAGGTCTAAGTTCTAGCTTAACTTTTCTAACTTCATTATATGAAGGCCATTACCTGCGCCAGATACCTTAGACTCTAATCGCAGATGAGCGTAGATCGATTTTGTTAAACAGTCATCCAATATAAAAAACAGTGCTTCTAAAGGAATCTTTCTTTTTAAAGGTAATACCGATATCTTTCTAATTTTTACAGGTGATCCTTTATCTTTTGTCAGGTCGTCGATAACTTTATTCAGTTTCTTATCTTTCTTCTGTTTTGCTGCATAAGAAGAAGCCATCATCAATTTTTGTAAACCATTATTATGCTCAATGCTAAGCATAGCCACTTCTCGGCGTTTCGACCTCAAACACTTATCTTTAAATTCAAGGACAGGTCGACCAGGACCTGCACTTCGACTAGGATCGGCTCTTTGACTGCTTTCCTGCTGGTTTATATCTGAATGCGGGAGCTAAAAATTTGAGTCTAACCATTGAGCGTTTTGCAATTCAAATCTGTCAGCCATTCTGTTCACAGCGAAAAATTCAGCATTGCGCCTGGAATAAAGAGAAGAAATTGCATTCTTCAGTTTGGTCAGTGATTTGCAACTCACGCGGACATTCTTCTACAGTAATAGATAAAGATATTTCAAATCGAGAATCAAACTGGAAAACAAATCTAATACTCACCTAAACGTCAATACACAAAGGACTTACCTGCACAGAGTGTCTCAAGTTAGATCTTTATAGTAACTAATGTTGTATCATGGCTTATTCTTATAACCAGAAACTTTCATTTTACTTGTGAGAAAGGTAATTCAGTGATCAACCTGGCGATAGAAAGCTGAACTATCAATTTTACGCGGTTAAATTCAAATCGCTATGGAAAATCTCAAATACAGGATTCCAACAGAACTATAATAGTAATTAATTACTACTATTACATTTTAAGTAAGAAACAAAATTATGTTCACGACATCAAGTTATATTAATTTAATAATATCAGACCAATTTAAATAAAATTAATGATAATTGTACGCTATATTATATTACAATTATTATCAATATATTATTATTAATAATATTTGATTTCATTACTTTACAATAATTAAGATGATTCCTTATTTGTAAAAATATTAAAATTATTCAGATTTTCTCTATATAGGATGGAAGAGTGAATTGAACGTTTGCGTGGGTTCAGGAGTAATGGTACCTCATTTTTCTCATTTGGCTGTGAAGTTTCAGAGAGGGGAGAATCGAAAGCGCGTACTTGTGAAAAGTATCAATTGACGACTTTATGCATCATGCATACATCATGCAGTCATTTCGTAACCTTTCAAGACCTATTAAACCTGTTGAGCACTGTATTCTCATCTTTCTTTTACCTAAATGTATTTATATTGTCTAGTGAAACATTTATTAACATTGCTAAATTAATTTTTGATCATTTAAAGAAATGGAAAAATGGACAAAAATGGAAAAATGGAATAGAACTTTTCTTTTACATTAGTTTTTATTGTTGAATGAGCCAAAATGAACATTTTTAAGATCTGCTTAATTATTACTAAAATTTAGAAAAAAATATCATGTGTTACATGTCTTCAGTTCGTACTGGATAAGCAAAGTATGATTTCCTTAGAATTAAAAAAATGTCTTTTTAAGCTAATTTTTAGAAAATTCTAACATTAAACATTGTTATATTTTTCAATTTTAGTTTTTCCTCAGCATTCATTATAAAAACTGTACATAAGAAAAAATTACCATAATTTTGGAACCCACGGGAAATTTTTTTGAAATTCTTAAAATAAAAAATTGTCCACCTCATTTTGATACTTAGCCTGATCAAAGTATTTTTGATTATGTCAAAAATTTCTGAAATATTGAATGGATAGTAGGGCGGAGTAAGAATGCTCAAACAAATCGAATCGTTTCAGCTAAGAAGACAAATTTTTTGGCTTAGCTTCCGAAAAAAAGATCAACAATAATTTAGAAATCATTTTGAAAAATTTTTTAAAAATGTATTTTCAATTCTTTCACGATTTTGAAACGTTTCCAAAATCACCACAAAGGTTTTTCACATGAAAGCAAAATAATAATCTGTTTCTCTGGTTTTACCTAAAGAAATTCAAGTTTCGACATAAATTGAGTAAAACAGTTTTATTGAATTTATAATTTTCTGTTCTTGCTCACTAGCGATAAGAAATTTTAGGTGCAGTTCCGAATAATTGAATTCTCCGATTTTCTTCAATCTCTGTATACTCTTGTATTTTGACGAGCTGATTACGAGTATGATAGTCAAAATGGGTGGCTAGGCGATTTTCGTGGTGTAACCATGAAAAGCCCATAAGAATTAGATCCCATCGAGTTACAAATCTAAGTGATACCCTAGTAACTAGTCACAGATATAATGTTGGCCAAACACTTACAGTGCAGGGAACAAACATCAAACATATGTCTTTTCCCTGCAAGAGTAACGGTAACAGTAACAGTAACCGTTTTTTTTTTTTTTTTTTTTTTTTTTTTGGAAAGGAGGATTGTTAAATGCTTCATGCACTGACCACATTCGAACCTTAGGGACGAATCCTTAAGGAACGGAGGTGAGTGTCAGACTGAGCTAGAAAAACGGCCTTACCAACAAAACGAGCTCCTTTATACCTGCCAACCCATGTTCCCGGTAGGGATGGCCAAGTCGATTCCGATTCCTTCGCAGAATCGATTCTTGGCGTCGATTCTTCGATTCTTCGGAATCGATTCTTGGTTTTAGGGAATCGATTCCAGGAATCGATTCTTCGTCGGAATCGCCATCGATTCCGGTCACAGAGTCAAGAGAAAATAAATTTTCGTTTTCCTAAAGAAAAAAACCTAATTAATGAAAGTTTATAAATTTTCTTAAAAAAACATCCAAACATGAATTGAAATTTATATTTGTTGCATAGGTTTTAATTTTGACAACAAACCTCTCCAAAAAACCTTTGAAATTTTTAATTTACGCGGGCTTTTTGAGAAGGGGGGAATACTAGAATAGGAATCGAAGAATTAGAATCGAAGAATCGATTCCTACCTTCGATTCTTCGATTCCTCGGAATCGAAGCATCCGGCGGAATCGAGGAATCGAAGAATCGATTCTCACTGAGCGTTACCCATCCCTAGTTCCCGGAATCCGCTTTCGCATTAGTTCAGGAACATGGGTTATAGGCATTCTACGCCGTGCCTCTGCGTCCCGCTACTTTGCCAACCTGGCCTTTGTCGTCTCTCAGCCCCCAGCCATGATGTACGCATCATCGTCAGTAGCGTGAGAATATCACGCAACAGACTCGTCGGCTTTCGACATCATGGCTGGGTCGGGCTTTGTTCATTGTTTCTTTGTAACTGTTTCCCTAGTGACCATTTTCTTCCCAGTTTTGGTGTTTTACGAGTCAACCTCATCTGCGCTACCTGAGTTGCTCTACGGGCCGTCGGCCTCCGACATCACGTATGGGATTTTTAGACAGGTGCAACTGCTGTTTGTTGTTGCTCCTCCCTTTTCTTTTCACGTAGGACTTCCTCGGTGTAAAGGGTACTGCTTCCCACTTGGTTTTGCTTTCCAGCAACGCTTTCCCTACATTTTCGGGGTTCTAAGGCCCCCCACAATTCGTTTTCAAGATATGTTCTCTGAATTACCCATCTGTTGCACTCAAAGAAGGTGTCATTTGCGCTGTCCACTTCTTCCGGACAGTAGTCGCAATTTGGGCTCAGTTTTTTCCCCAAATTGTGTAGATAGACATTAAAATGCCCATGGCCAGATAAGAATTGTGTTGAATGAAAAGACAGCTCGCCATGGTCTCTGTTAATCCATCGCTTGGGGTCTTTTATGAACATAGCTGTTCACCTTCCCTTCTCCTGCTGGTTCCACCTTTCCTCCCAGGCGGTTAGTGTGCGGGTTCGTTCGCGTTTTTCAGCCCCTCTACGTTCTCCACTTTGTTTCGCCTCATGAATCCGCTTCCTCTCGTTAGCCAAGAGGTTAATAGGAATTATTCCTGTCAGGACTAAAATCGCCGGTTCCGATACTGGGCGATATGCACAACCCACTCTTAGGGGTCCTTCCCTATGCACTGATGCTAGCTTCTTCTGGCATTTCTCTGTTTTTAGGGCGTCAGCTAACACCTCTGCTCCATAGAGCATTATGGAGTGAGCGACTGCCATTAGAGTTCGCCTTTTGCTGCTGCGTGCTGCACTATTTCCGTCTTTTGTGCGGCCAATTTTAGCCCGTGGTCCTTCAGCCAGTTCTCAACCAGCATGGAGACCAGAGCTACTTTAGTTCTTGATTCCTCCTCCCTTTGCGCCAGGATTGTTGCCGCTGGGTCGTCCGCAAAGCCGATGAGCTTTCAACCGTCTGGCAGCTTTATTTTTAATATGTCATCATAGACAACTTTCCAAAAGTCTGGTCCAACTACCGATCCCTGGGCCACACCTGCTGTTACTTTCGTCTGCTTTGTGCCTTTAGTAGTTTCAAACTGGAGTTTCCTATCGCTTAAGTAATCAGCCATGACTCTACTGAAATAGAGCGGCATCGTGAAGTTGTTCTTCAGAGTGTACATCACGTCAGTCCATCTGAGGGTGTTAAAAGTATTTTGAACATCGAAAGTGTTTAGCACCACTACCTTTCTGGACCTGTGGTTTCCCCTCCAGGCTCTTGCTACCTGTTGGTGCATTTCGGTGATCACCCCCATGGTCGATCTGCCCTCATGAAAGCCATATTGCTTTTCGGCAAGATCTCCTGCCTGTTCGATCGCCGTTCTTAGTCTGGCTCGGAGCATTTTTTCATACACCTTTCCAGCAGCATCCAGCATGCACAGAGGTCTGTAGGATGCTGGTATTACAGGGCCATACTTTCGACCGCCTCGCTTAGTTCCTAAGCTGAGAAGCAGGGCGCTTCGACTGTGTTGTTGTCGTCGATGTTTGTTCGTTCCGGGTGGCTGGGGAAAAGTTCTTTCACGATACTCTCCTTCGCTATCGGGTCCTTTGGACCTTCAGGCGATTTTCGGTGGATATTCCCAGTGACTATTTAGTAACCACGGTTCCAAATGTCAGAATCCACAGCTGCACATATCTCTTTCCTTTTCTGGACTTTACTCTGTTTAATGGCTGCGCTAAGTTTCTTTTTAGCTAGCTTGTATTGAGCATTTTTCCCTTCGAAATCCAAAATCTTCTCTCCTTGTTCTTTGGGCCTTGCGCCTGAGTTTTAGGCATTCGGTTCTCAATTCTGCTAATTCTTGTGTCCAGCAGTACACAGGATCCCTGTTAGTTGGAATGGGGCGTTTTGGCATGGAAGTAACAGCCATGCTCTAACATGCTGATTGTTTCGTCAACTAGTTCATCAGCTCCTGATTTAGATGAGGCTGATGGTGCGTGTAACTCAAGCATATGACCACCCTTTTTGGCAATCGAGTGTGTGAGGGCAGCTGGATCCAGCTTCTTTGCATTCCATCCCTTTCCTCTTTTCCCAGTGGTTTTCGTGTTTCATCTTGTACTGGTACTCACTGTGGTACTGGTGCTCACTTGCTGTATAGTCTTATACAACCTTCCATTCGTGGACCCTCGCATCCAGTTGTGGGGTGGCTAGTGTGATATCGATAATCGTCTCCCGATAACCAATTCTACGGAATGTTGTTGAACTTCTGGTGTTTAGCACTGTGAGATCAAGACTAGCTGCCATTTTAGCTAGCTCCTTTCGCACTAGATTTTCGATTTCATCCATTTTCCTTCGGAAAACGGCTATTCCTTCATTTGGAGAGATGTAGCAGCTCACTAATGTGCTGTCCCCGCTCTTGATCCAGACGTAGCCGTCTCCTTCGCCATGATTGATTGTCGGAATTTTTTCTAGGTTTATTACCCAAATAGCAGCTCTGTTCGAGGAATCAGCGAACCAGTTCTTGAAATTTGGGTTGGTTTATTGTTCACTTATCGCCAGTACATCAGCTTTTTTATCCGTTGCCATGCGAAAAAGCAAGTCCTGCGCTAGTTGACGTCAGCCTAGATTTCCTTGGATGAATCTTGTCATTTTTGGATTGTTTCACAAGCCCGCTCAGCCTCCCTGAAGCTAATTTTACGAAACTTCTCGTAACTTCTCGTCTTCGAGCAAGAACACGTATATAAATGCGCATAAATGCGGCAGCCGGCCATTTCTTCTTTGTTTCTTCTTTGTTTTTGGCTTTCTGAAAGCCGGTAACTTTAAACCCGCAAATGTGATTCCACAAACGCTAATGATACCATCTTATGAAAAATCCGTTAGGGACCCTACAAAAAAAAGTGAAGTTTCAAAATGAAACTTTCAACGGCACATTGCTAGGCAAACGATGGCTACGGCGTATGGACATTGAAACCTACCCTATCAGCCCAATATAGATAATACCTATAACTCCTGCTGTACTGAGTCCCTAACAGTCCCTAAGTAAGGGATATTGCGCACGGTGTGCCTCAACCAAGTTGAACATCATTGCACATCAATTTTTTTTTCTGTATTCCCTTTTGGGGCTCCAAACTAGTGCGCAAAAAAAATTTGAGCTAAATCCCCCGAGCAGTTTTTGGAAAAAGTGTTTTTTATGGGTTAGAAATAAAAATTTTCAAAACAATCTCGGGCATTGTGTTCTTGTACAGCTTTTAGCAAGTTACTTGGGTAATGAGGGTGTGCACTGGAAACTTTATATTTAGCCCAGGTCGTTTTAAAATCCGAATGGACAGATTCCATGGCTTGTTCACTGTAAAATCCAAGGCCTTTTTCAACTTTACGACAAAAATCAGGGACAGGAAAAAAACCGCATGAACTTTATGTGTAATTGAAATTTCCAAATCACAGTAACTTCGCTGAAACTCAGATATAATCTACCTTTTTCGGGTTTACTGTTGAAGAAAAACAAGAATAATACGTTGGCAAGTTTTTGATCAGTTGCTATTGTCCCTTTGAAATTCTTCAATTCAAAGAGTGAACACATCAATAAAACGTTTCCGTATTTCTTTTGTGTATGTGCCACTATCCCAAGTAGTAGTGATTTCTTGACGCCAGAATCCTTCATCTTTTTTGCGACAACGCCTTCTGTCGACCTTCTACATTTGCAAGTTCTGATTCATTCAAAGAATGCATTGAAAGGTAAACTTTCAAAAAACCTGTGCAACTATCTATTCCGAATTTTAAATGCATTTTATCAACTTCCCTTTTTTCCTTAGCAAACGGAAATGATCCGTTTACATCGTTGCAAAACACTAAAGCTTCTGCAGTATTTGCAGTATCGTTATTTTTAGTGTTAATCACATTACACTCTTTCATACTGAAATACAAATCAAGGGAATGATTCAAAATTTTAAATTCTTGTTCTAAATCTGGATGGAATAATTTTCTGTCATTCGTGGCGAGGCGGAGAGCTGCCGCAATACCATGTACTTTATTCTTTATGATCTTTTAAATTTTCGTAATGCTGCGGTGTACAAGAAAAATGTGACTTTCCCATTACTAATTCTGAATGGCACTGTTTGCAGTATCTTGTTCTATTTCTTTCTTCCGCGTCTGATGTGTTTTTTTACCAAATTTCTGTGTACTGGTGTTCTCACTAAGTTAAATAAGTCGCATTCGCATAATTTACCTTCTTTCGATTTGGTTCTTTGAGGTATCAATTTGAATGCAGAATAATATGGTAATTTTAAACTCACTTTAGTTTCATCTCTTTTGACCGAACGATAAACAAGGATTCTGCAGGCATTACAAACAACTACAGTGAGGCGATTATCTTCAGCATCATAGCTTTTGATCATCATAGCATCTTCTGAATTAGATTTTTCATATGATTACTAATCTTAAGCAATTGTTTCTTTTTTTTAAGACACATTTTACGATTTTTTCACAACGCACTTGGTTCAAATATTCAAAAACACTAAACAACTACAGACTGCGCGATGCACTATTGGCAAATATATCTTACCTACTAATGGTTAGCAAAAATTATTTTCACCGAACTTGTTCTAGATGTGCTTACATTAGGTAAGAGACTCCATCAATGTTTACATTCGCGTGTTGTTGTGTGTTGTTATTGTGTTAACACAAGCATGTATGACGCTAGTTATATTTTGAGACGTACTTCAAAGACTTTATTAGAGGAGAGTCTCCGGTTGTGGGCACAGTTTTGTATTTGACTTATAATTTTCGTTTGAGTCCATAATATGCGGTGATATAGATCTCATTGGAAAGCTAGAGGCCTTGGCTAACTTTTCGCTAGAGTAAGTACATTGATTCCGTCAACTAGAAAAATTTTACGACCAATTTTGTGAAATCGTCATTTTTGGCAAAAAAAAAAAAATCGTAAACGGTTGTGGGCACCCTTCAAAAATTCGCTTGGAGGCACCATCTGGAGGTGATAGAGACATGTGAACGGAGAAGGTAATCTGAAGTACCGACTCGAGACGCGGGAGATGTCAATGATAGGGAAGGCGTGGACAAAGTTTCGGACTCGGAAGCAAAATTCTCAAACATTAGCAAAATTGAATAAGAGAAAAGCGACAGTTAAATGAGTGTACACTGTACATGTCCGACAAGAAGACCTTTTAAGAAGAGCAGCATGATGCTCAGATCACCCATAGAAAAGAACCATGAAAACAATAGAGGGGATGAAAATGTTAAGAAAGGGAGAATCGCTGAAAAATTAGAAAATTGGCCGGAAATAATCGTCTATAGAATAAGTGTAATAAATTTCATCAATTTACCCATACACAATCTCTAAATATTGCGTCGATAGGAAAGTTGTGAGGTGCCCATGCAAATATTATTTTCAGCATAATTTCAGTTGTAAAAAACAAAATTATTTTTCGTTTCAAACGAGTGAAGGTGATTAAACAAAGATTTCTTAATAAAAATCCTTTTTCCTTATCACGATACTAAATTTTTGGAGAATTCAGTTTATACAAGCGATATAATTTTTATCTCAATTCCTTGAATTGTTGCAATTTTAGAAGTGTTGGTCATTGATTTAAAGGATTATGGAATTCCAGGGCGACTGCTACGTCTTTCCATATTTCACAATACAAATAATGTAGATTTAATTCACAGGTGGAGAAAATTTTTGGGTTAATACAAGGATAATTACTTATATTCCTGTGTATGCTCACGAACTATGACTATAAGTATGTTTAATAGTTCATTTTTCATATGGTTGAAAGGAAAATTCTTTCACACAACTTTAATTGTTTCATTAAGAACAAATTATCTTTGCTTTTCTAAATTATAAATGAACTTCACAACTTTGATTAGTGGTAAATTTTTACTTTCCGAATATTTAAAGTGGCAAAATTTTGTAAACCTTTGAAATTCGGTGAGGATATATCAAATATTTTCGATGTGCCTAAACACTCAATACATAAAATTATAACATGATAAAAAATTATTTTTTCAGAAATATAATTGTTTATTATTATTTGTTATCGAAAACTGTACACACATAATTTTCAATTATGTTTGCACCCGTAAAAAGTAATTTTAATATTTTGAAATGTAAAAACTCTCAGAATCTGTCTGTGGTAGCCAAAAGCGATATCCAATTTTTTTTAAATCTCAGGTTATCCTGATAGGATAAATATATTTTGCACATATTTGAAAACAGATTTCCAAAAATAATTCTTTTCACTCTACCCTAGTGCGTATACTGTTAGACAAGACTTCAAACACATTATTAAAGTTAAAGTTTTATACAACTACCGTAGCTATATGAATTTTTAAGTAGATTTGTGAATTTCCAACCAAATTGAATGAAAAATCGGTGTATTACGTTTAAGTTTTAGAGTATTGCAAAAAAAAATTATTTTTTCTGCTATTAACGTTGAAAGTTATCTCTCGAAAATTAAAAACTGCGTGCATAATTTTATGAACTGTTCGGTTAATTGTGACGTCAGTTTTAACGAATTTTGTATGTAAATTCCTTCTCATGAAATTGAATTATGAATTACAAATATCTTGCAAGGAGAAGCTTCATGCAGTTGATCTAAGAGATAACGGCTGTAATATATATATTCTGATGAAGCATCTGAATAATCATTATGCAGACTGTTTATTAATACAGTAATCATTCTATCTTCTTTTTGGAAAAAATGAAGATCGCTTATACCCTGGTCTTCATCTTGGTGATCAGCTTTAACTATATTGGTGAATATAATAATAATTATAATCTATCTATAACTTTTTATAAATTTTTCAGGTTTCTGAAACCAATCGTTTTTCTGCTTTAATCCACATTTCCACATTCTCCCCCAAATGCTATTCTTTTCTAAATTCTATCCGTGTTTGTCGGAATGAAGCATAGATTTAATTTGAATTTATTTCCTTGGAATCCAGAATGTGTTACAAGAAAGGAAATTCGAAAACTGTCCCTACTAATGCGGAAATCGCATTAATTTTAGTAGCTATGATAATTTTAGTTGAAGTGCATGGTGAAAAATGAATCTATTTCTATTCCCTCTTACAGAATTAAGTTCGCAGTCCGGCCAAACTGGTAAATCAAGTATTCCTCATCAATCAAGTGTTCCTGGTCAATCAGTTGTTATTGGTCGATTCAATATTCCTTTTCAACCAAATATTCCTGTAAAATCAAGTACATCTGAAGTAAGAAGAACAGAGTTAAGTTCGCAGTCCGGTCGACCTGATCAATCAAGTATTCCTGGTGTAGCAAGTATTCCTGGTGAAGCAAATATTCCTGGTAAACCAAGTATTGCTCACAAATCAAGTATTCTTGGCAAACCTAAACCTCGATCTCCTTCCCCTGAAAACACAATTCCCTTCAGTCTGCGGAAGCCATTAAAATGGATGGATTTTTCTTTTCCTAAAAATCGTCCTCTTCAATATTTCGGAAAACATGTGGTGGCTACCGGTCATCGCAAACGTAGTCTGAATAGCTTTTTACAGGTACCAACAAATGTCCTATTTGAAGTACAAGTTAATGAGTTCGGTGAAGTCTTCGGATTCAGGAAAAAGAAACGTTATCCTTCTCCCGCTACTAGATTATATTTGGCACCTTATCAGCAGGTAGCAATAAGCATCTATGGCGACAATCCGATTAGGCGACTTACCGAAAAAGAAACAGAGTTTTTGAGAGAATATCCAAGCGGCTAACCAACATTGTAATCTATGGTACCTATACGTTCTTCCATGTAAGCCCAAGTCATCTCATGTAATCCCTGTAATCGTTTAGAAGATTAATACAGATAAAAGTTTGCGATTGTTTAAAATCTCTATCAGGCGCGATATTAAAAATTAAATAGAAATTTTGTATACACGAACGTATACTGAAAGGATTCACTATATGTGAGTGGATTCGGACTTTCTCGAATATTTACATTATGTCGTGATGAAAAGCAGGAGCAAATGTTTTCTTGTGCATTTTCTCAACTGTTGCTGATTTCAAAAAAAAAAAAACTGTCTACTTATGCTAAATAAATTGTATTATTTAGAGGGGTATTGTTCTTTTTGAATTATTAAAATCCCATGAAATCTGTTGAAATTCCCTAAGATCCTGTGAAATCTACTATTACAATCTTATCAGTTCCTTTGAAATTCCTTGTAATACTTGTAGTCGAAGTTTTATATACACCTACCTTAGCTTAATCAATGTTTAAGCATTTGGTAGCAGTACTATCCAATAGGTTGAGCCGATAAAACAAAAATGTTTGAAAGTCGAAATTGGCTAGTGCCCAAAAGTTGCTACGTGTATTACAAATAGAAAACTCTGATGACTTTTTGGAATATAGTATGTTTGTACGCTGTTGCAATGAGGTTAATACTTTTTTATTTAAAAAATTTTAAAAATGTTCGACATAGACACGAAAATTATGGTAATTTTGTACAGATTTTGGTATTAAGTGCCAAACAAAAATTAAAATATAGATGATATAACTTTTGTTTGACACAGCATTTTTTTCAAATTAGCAAAAGCGACAAGTTTAAAATTTTTTAAATTTTTATTCAAACTAAAAAAATGGTATTGTCTATGAGTTTATGAAATGCCTCAAATTTATACTAAAAAATAAGACTATACCATTTTCTAGGAATTTTCTTGTGAAATTTGTTTGGAAATGTTTTTGGAAAGTTTTACTATCGAAATTGTTGGGGTATGAAATGTAGTAGTTCTTATCAAAGTCTATACCATTTTTGTTAAATTTGTTTTGAAAATTTTTTAATCGAATGAACCAACTTATCTGCGAGTAAAGTTCAGTCGTAATTATATCAGTCATCTCGCTTGAATAAATCATTCTGTATTACCTCTTCCCCTGCTCGATCTGATCACAGATTTTAAAGCTTTTTCAAATTAAAAATTGATAGCATGGCGCCTTCTTTTTCCCGATGACGCCCCGCGGTATGGCGTCATTTATTTTAAAGCAGATATACGCCGTGGGATGTAACGGGCGATGGATGAAAGGAACCTTTAAATAGTCCGCTCCTGTATGTTTTTCAATTCCATAATTTCTCAAGGTTACTTTCCTCTGCCGCTATGACGACCTTTGTTGGCCACTCATCCATCACGTGATAGCTAGGAAAATTCCATATGGCCAGGTATGGGCACAGCGGCGATGACTCACGCAGGTTTTTCCAAGCCACTTTCTTTTTTTTAACTTTGTAATCTTATTTTCTTAGATTTCGATCTCTTTCTTTATTAATTTTCTGCCTTAAAAATTATTCAAGATAGAATATCTCTTTTGTCCTTCTAACGTTTAATGTAAATTTATTATAATGTTAACATAATCGATAACTGTAAATTTCGTAAAGGTAGTTATAGTATCGTATTATTTTATTAATAATAATATGATGAAGTGATATATAATAATATAATATTGTTATTATATATTATAAGAATGTAATATTATTATTATAGATAATGATAAGATATAATATAATATAATTTTATTACTGTACATTATAATATAACATTATTATAGTTTTCAGTTAGGTCAGATCAGGACTCGCGTCTTACTCTCTTCTTTTATATACAATTTACTTTCTACCTATGATATCGATTTGACGTCATACCTTTCTATAGTTTTGGATGTATTATATTTTGTATTTTACCGTTCTATTATGTATATACTTTATTTTGTATTTTTATTCTTCGCCATATAGATCCTTTTCTACATCTCACGTTAGTAGCTTCCGTCTTTAATTTTACTTATCGCTGAGGAAATTTGTAATGCTTAGACTTGGAGAAGCAATTAGTGAACATGAAGGAACGAAGCAACATTATCTCATTGGACCGCGCGCCCAAAAACAGACGGAGTAGGAAGAAATTTTGGACCGAGGTTCTCCCACTCGCCTCCGCTTCCACGGGGTGGGAGAATCCGCGCGCTCTCTGCATAAAAGAGAGCGCTTGCGCCATCGTGGTCATTCTGCCTGCGACCACGCTACGAAGGATCTCGACGCCAGCATCCGCTACGCTATTACTCTTCAACTCTCCAGCCTTGGGAGAATATTTGAATTGAATGATTGATTGCAGAAAAAGACTGGACTGTTTCTTCACTATAAACTCCCATTAAACATACCTTCAGTCCCTTTCAAAGACATAACGTCGCAGGTCTCAGCCAGCAGGTAGCCCTTACTTCAGGCCCTCCGGGCTTCCTTTTGGGGAGCTATATGGCAAGTCCTTTTGAGTACAGGGTGGATGGCATTACACAAACGGCAGACTTGCCCGGCAGCTTGCCAAGGAAGTGGCCGCGTCGAAAGTGTCAACCAGTGCCAATTTCAGCGGCATAAGTCTCGCCACTGCGATGCCTAGCTCCACCTTCCCTAAAGAAAGGATCACCACGCAAGGGGTTAAAACGCTTGCGCAAACAGCAGGCGAAATTCAGGGATGCTCGCAAGACGTTGATCCCAGTCGCCTGTTATCCGGACCGGGTGACGATTCTGAGTTTGGATCCAGAAGTACACCATATTTTAGATATGTGCATCCAATACTGACAAACTATTTTTTGTACAATGTGAGCATCATGTGCGCTAGGGTTTGTTGTACTTTTTCATTGTAGAATCAGATAATAAAGCTAACATGCTTTCTATCCCAATCGTCATACTCTTTCACATAGTGCTTCAAGTAGTCTCCTAGGACATGGTGACTATTCTCCGGCACTCCATTGTTTTGCGGGTGATAACCGGAAGTCATGTCCATGGCGATTCGCAGTCGAAGCAATTTGTTTTTGAAATCGATGGAAGATGATCGGTAGTAATGGTTGGTTTTACTAACAGTTCCGCTTTGTTCCGCATTTACACAGTTTCTCAGGGTTCACAATGTCCAAATCGATAAGAGCGTCAGAAATGGGAGTGTTTAAAGTCATATCGGCCGCGAAGAAGTGAGCGTAATTGTCGCAAATCATCGTTAATTGATCCCGGCTTGATTTCATAGTTACATGGTTTATTTCAAGACTTTTGAAATCGATGGGATCGAGATCACGTGTGGCTGGCAGCTACGTAGGTTCTACGATTGGGGTTATAATTTCGTAGAGCCCTGTGATCACTGGCGATATTCCTGCATGAAGATGGCGGGATGGGGGGGGGGGGGGTGACAGGACGAAGTCCGCGGAAGTTTCCCTGCGTCTCATTGGAATTATCTGTAGTCAAAGTTGGCTCAGACTCGGAATCAGAGGCACTGTGACGTGCAGGAAGCACAACTGTGGGAAGAAAATCATTTATTTCTCCGTTAAAATTAGTGTCGCTGTGGGGGCACATAATCGGGATCGTCTTCATAGCGGGAAGTACATTTTCGCAGAAGAAACGCTTTTTCCCTCGAAATTGTATTTTTAGAATCTTGAGCGGATGAGTCCGATGATTCAGCGGAAGCAGGAGCCTGTGAGGCCCTGCGCCGCGTGCGAACGCGCGCGGAAACGTCACGACTATTCGTGTCGTTTGAGTCCGAGTAATCGGGAAATACCTTGCCACGCTATCGTAAACCGGATTCCACGACGAAGCATCAGCGTTTATGTTAATTTTATCCGGTTTGTACTTGATTTCATAGGTACAATCTTTTAACATTTTTCCATTGCTTGTTCCCATATTGATCTGGGTTTTTGAAAATAATTAAAGCAGGCGCGTTATATGGGAAACTCGACTCGTTTATCACATCTGTGTCTTTGAGTTTTTTCGCGCATTCTCTGGCTATTTCGCGATGGGCGACTGAACGACGTCGTTGGTGTTTATCAACCGATACATTATCGATAGTCGCAATGTAATATTCTGCCAAAGTAGTTTTTGGAAATTCATCACCCGGGACATAAAATAACGAGGGATGTGCCTCAACAAGATCAAGCGCATGCTCTCACAGCTTGCCGCTATTAAATCTATTCAGGTTTAGTTTTTCAAGAATAATTTTCATGCGCTCTGCTTCCGGTTAAGTCGGTATAGATCGGTCATTTGAAATAAGTTCCTTCTTAGGATCATATAAATTGTAGGGAATCAACTCCTGATGGTCGATTTCAATGTTGATATCCTCAGAGCTTGGATTTGAAGCAAGCACGTGACAGTTCCCGTTTTCGAATGATACGGCTGCGTTTTCCATCAATATGTCATCTCCTGCATCAAGAAATGGTAATTACCCTTCCTCGACTTCAGGATTAATGGCTTCTATGGGTACGACCTGTCGAGTACGAGCGGATTTAAAAGGATTTAAAAGTTTTAAATTCGGAATCTGTGACTTTTTTGCGATTACACACATCTAAAGTTGTTCTTGGGAAGTTAAAAGTCAATGTTTTGAAATATTAAAAATGTTATTAACGGTTACTTTTAAACTAACTTAAAAAATGTATTAATATTATCAATAAATCCAATTTATTGAAGTGCGATATTCTTCTGTTCATTTTTTCAGACCAACATTTGAAAGTAAGAGAGCCCCTTCCTTCGCTCTCTCTCTCGTGAGACAACCATGCTGGTAAATTTCATACATAATAAAATCAAATTATTATATATAATATTCACCTGCAGCTCTACTGTCTCTCCGTTATTACAAATTGAATTTTAAAATGGAATAAAACCCGAAAATAAGTAGAGGAAAAGATTAAACTTTCTCTTAGATAGATAAAACAAATTTTTTTGAAAAATTACAAATGAAGCAACTGCAAATGAGTTGTTTCGTTTGAATTATTTTTTTTTTTTGTTCATAATAAATCCCCTCAAGATTTTAATGTGAGAGAGCCCCTTCCTTCGCTCTCTCTCTCGTGAGACACAACCATGCTGGTAAGTTTCATATATCATAAAATCAAATTATTATATATAATATTTACCTGCAGCTCTACTGACTCTCCGTTAATAAAAAGATAATTTAAAAAACCTGAAAACAAGTAACAAAAGAAAATTGAGACACAAATATTGAAAAATATGAAGCTATTCGAATCCAAAACTGAAGGGAAAAAGAGATCAAAGGCGTCACAGACGAAATTAACGCGAGGGATGTCCCTGTTTTGCGCTAACTAATTTCTTAATGTCTGGATTCATTGACGCGTTAATTTTTAACCACAAATTGCTTTCGACGTCTTCTAATCGGTTCCTATACTTATTTTTTAAGTGAGCCATTGACGAAAAACCTAATTCGCACAAATAGGACGTATTAAACGGAACCAGAATTTTTAGAGAAGTTAATGCAAGTTCGGGATATTTCCGTTTCATGAAAACCCAAAATTGAGAAATCGTGTGCTCTTGAACATCAGCTTTCAGTAGTTCATGACAAGAAAGATCAGTCTGCTGATTTTGGGCTTTTGTTTCCAATCGGGCATGTTCAACCAAAACTGGTGTAAAAGGGTAAAGAACCCACCCATTCGCAAACTCACGCTGTTTAGGAAAAAACGCACGAATGCCAGTCTTCAATCCTGTCAAATGCTCGATAAAGAGCATTTTAACCCTGGATTCGATGACATGCTCTTTCATACACTCTGCGAGTGAAAAGAAGGCATCGTACTGATTACATTCAAATTGAGTGATCAAGTAATCAACCTTCTTCAAAAAGCCCTCGATCGCATACTGAACTGCAGTTATGTCGGTATACGCACCTTGAATATTCAGATTGAGATCGTTCAAAAGCCCAAAAATGTCAGTTAAATAACACACCTTCAAAACTCAATCGTTATCTTTGAATTTTGAAGGCCAGGCATTGTTTGACTCACACAAAAAAAGGTACACTTCTTCTCTCATAGCTACCAAACGATGAAGTAGTTTTCCTTTTGAAAGCCAACGTACCTCAGTATGGTAGAGTAACTGAGAGGAAACAGCTCCTAAGTCCTCAAACATTTTTTAAATAAACGGCTGTTCAATGCACTGGATTTAATAAATTTGACAATTTTGATGACATCATTCATCACATTTCGCAAGTCTGTTGGCATATGTTTAATAGCAAGAGCATATTTATGGATCATACAATGACGCCATTCAGCATTTGGTGCGATATCCTTCAAAAATTACAGATGCAAGTGCATTTTCTCCAATCGATGCCACAAAAGCTCATATTGTCCATAGTTGTTTGATAAAGACAATCACCAGTCGGTAGACCAGTTAAGCCCGCGCAAAAAATCATGCGTTCTTCTATGTCATCTTTGCCAATGTAACGGACAAATGCTAATAAATGGGCTACGTTGCTGACGCCAGTTGACTCATCGAACTGGATAGAAAATACGTCACTATGCTGAAGATTTACCTTCAATTGCTGCCGGATATCACTGGCCATATCTCCGATTCTGCCATGAATTTTTTTGGCCGACTGTGGAATCTTTTGGATCATATCTCCATGAGCTTTTTTCCATAAGATATTAGACCACTCAGCAGCAACTGGGTTTAAAATATTTTCGACTTCATTGTATGGCTTGCCAGCCCTTGCTACAGCTAATGCTGCAACATACGAACACTCTGTATATTTGCTATTTATTAACACTTCCTTATCATACTCATGAGTGCTAACACTGAATTTCTGTTCCTGTTCTTCAAGGTCACTCAGTTTCTTTTCCTAAATCGAAATTGGCACATATAACATATCCGGATGCATGGTTACTCGGTGGCGATTCAATTTCGAAGGACATTTCGAATTCGCGGAAAGAAATTTGTAGCAAATATTATACTGCTAACCGAAACCCATAGCGCAAGTAATCACTGATATTCCCGTTCCGAACACCGATAAAATTTTTCACTACTGTCTGCCTCAAATGGCTAAGAAAACTGATGCTTTCTTCATTAATATTCTGAAAATGCAAGTGTATTTCCTCCTTTCCCACCTTTTCCCCAATTTGACAATTTTGAAGCAATCATGAGTCGCAACATTTCGCTTACGTTGCTGTTACATGACCCATCTCTCGCCTTTTTCTAATTGGAGCCTTTCGGACCAATCATACTCTCTAAATATTAAATTTTTAAGAAAATTTAACAAATGGCAGTTTAACTAATAATTAATGAAATACTAGGTGACTGAATCTCTGACTCATTTTATATTTTATTTAGCAATTTTTAACTAATTCAGATATAAAGTATAAGTTCAAATATTGCAATTAATTAAGAACTAGGTGAGTGAATCAGTGACTGACTTCGTTTCTCATTGGGTCATTGTAAAATAATTCATATTAAGAGTACAATGTTTGAATATTGCATGCACTTTGTTAATACTTTGCACCCCCTTCTTTCCTTCTGGCCTTATCCTCACCTTTTTTCCATCTTCGCCCTATCGGATCAATCATATTATTAATGACAGGTACGTGCAATCATAACAAGCACAGATTTTGAATTTCAAAGTTTCAAATTGCCAATTTTAAAACTGAAAATCTTGTCTTCACATTCTCATGCGAAAATTATGAAAAATATTTTATATTTTCCATACGAAAGTATCGAATATTAAAATTACTCAATAAAATGCCATTCGACACTCAGTTTGTAAATTAAAAATGTTCTTGAAATGAAAATTAAATTCCAAAATTAGGTATTTATCGTTAATTGATTCTCATTCTCTTAAGAAAAGATTGTGGATTGTCATGTAGTCGTAAAAATGACAAATTTTAAATTTGGTTGTTTCAAATTCCTCATTTTTTAACTAAAAATGTTTTTTTTTCTTATTCCTGTACGAAAAGTAATTTTATATTTTTTTTATAAGAAGATAGAATATTGAAAGAATTTTATAAGCTTATACAATGCCATTCTACGCTAATTCTGGAAATTAAAACGTTTCTAATAATGAAAATTGAATGTAAACTAAAAGTGTTATTGTTAATTGAATTTTTGGGTTTTGAGACGTTTCTCAGATTCTTTTTGATCGCAAAAACCACAGATTTCGAATTGCTAATTTTGAAATTTAAGAATTTTTAGTTTTGAATTTTAATCCCCGTTACTCGAACCGCTTCACAAAAGAAGCATCCGTGTCGGGTTGAACCTTTATGGCGGCAGCAGATACTGCTACGAGATTTTGACTCGAACCGCCACGTTAGCTAAGGCTGCCGCGCGGCAGTAGTTTGCCGACCACTGATGTAGAGCGATTAAAATGATTGTCAAAATCATTGTTGAAGATATGAAAATAATAATAATAATATATAATAATAATAAAATAAATAATGACATGAAAATAATAATATTTGGAGATCGAAGGTGATCATCAAAGTGTCTTCACTTTCTTTCGTTTCTTTGACGTTTCGATTAAATTCTGCGTTCACGCGGTTGACAATTTCATGGTGGAATTTTCTTCTTGCCTCTATCTCTGCACGTTGATTTTCTTAGGCGCAGTTTATTTTAATATTAAAACTATCGCAGGTCTTGCACGTGTCAGAGTGTTGATGTTTGAAGCTGACGTTGAACCGAGTGTTAAAAATTCTGCGGAAGATGAATTCCGAGACCGGTTCTTTTGCCTTAAGACGGCGTGATTCCTGGTACTTATTATACATTACTGCTAAGTTAAAGTCCGGGGAAAGATATTGCTGTTGAGATTTTGATCGTCCGTAGTGGGATTCATATCGTGAATTCTCTCAGCACTGCTTGGATTTTTTTTTCAATTGACTTTAAAGCAGAATAAACGCGGGTTTCGGGGATGAACAAGCATTTCATGAAAAAGTCGAGGCAAACTTCATGGTACGTCTTGTTTTTACCGAGAAAGGTATACATGTAGTGGTACTTTCTGTTTTTGATCAGAATGATCGGATTGAGCCTATTTTCATTACTGGTAACTAGATTTCATCTGAAGTACTTTGGCAGCAAAGTTTCTTGGTCCAGTCGCACGACCTCCAATATGTTTGAAATATTTGATGTTCTTATTCGACATCGATGTTTTCAGCGCATTTTCTCCGATTTTGGAAATTGATCCCTGATCCTACGGAGATGATGGTGGGATTGGAGTGAAAACACCAAACTTTCCTGACACTCGAAAAAGTCACTTTTCTTTATTTCATACGAGAGGCGGAGGAGAACTGGAAGGTCCGTTCCAAAAAAAAAAAAGGAATTACACTGGCACGGTAATTTAATGCTGTAACTGCTGAATAGGAAAGTCACTGAAGAGCGGCGCCGTTCGGCCGGTACCGAAAGCGGAGCGAGATGCTCGCCAGGCACCGGTCGTTTTATAACTGACGAACTGACCGCGGGACTGGACCTCGTCACGGGGCCTGCTAGTCACGCCGCGCATGGCGTAACTTAGTATTAATAGAAGGAGGGGAGCGCTGCGTGCCAATATTCGAAGGAGAACTAACGAAGGAGAAAGGACTGCGAGCTGTCATTCTTTGGAGGGACAACGGAAAACCCGAAGCCACCATTGTTTTAACAATTGGTGGTTTTGTTGTGAAACAATCCTTTCCTGCATCATTTTCAGTGCTTTTTACATGAGATGCTGGCGTCGTGAAGCAACGGCTAGTTAACCCTAGAATACTAACCATAATAAAAATTGCTTGTTACTAAATATACGTCTCACAGACGTACATATAATTAAAACCTGCTGAAATTAAGTTTTACAAGTATGAGGAGCTGTATATTAATTATTAGGCTAAGACTTTAGTGAATATACCCAAAACACAAGATTTCAAATATTAACATTACTTATAAATAGTAATTTGTAAACTACAATAACCTTCATCCGCTCGCGTGGAAGGCAGATTGCCGCTTTGTGTTTTAAAACGGTCCCACGTGTTCCCCTCGTTCGGAATGACATTCAAGGGTCCACGTATTCTCTAGTTACATCCTTTTCCGCATTTTTTCCAAAAGTTTTCCAAAATTTCAAAAATTTATAAAACATAAAAAAAATTTTAAGGTAAAATCAATATTTCAATTCACCTTTCAAACCGTCATGATGAAGGATAATTATAAAGTATTTATAAATTTTAATTCTTTTTTTTTAAATTGCCTCTATATTGACTTTATTTATTTATTTCAAGTAAATTGGCAATTTTACTTTTTTTTTATCTTTTTGGTATGGCAGAGATGTAGAAAAATGTACGTCAGTTACTAACTATACGTCTCAAAAACGCACTATATTTTCAAAAAGGGTAATGTAGTCACCATGTGTGACCTGCTTGAAGGCTGGAGCCCGACCGATGGATTGAGGGGGATCTCAGTGAAGCATACCTGGAGGGGAGGAACGCTCACTTCAGGGCATAAGGGGCCTTTATCCATTTTAACTTCATACTACGTCCCGGAGACGTATGGTTAGTATTCTAGGGTTAATGAATTGATTAAACTTGTTAAGAACTGTTCCCTTTTAATAACAGTGACATTCCTGATTGATTCTGAAAATATACCATGAAATTCTATTTATTCTTCTGCAATACGCGCTTCTTTATTTTTTTCAAATTCTTTTCTCTGTATTTTCATTGCCGTCAAAACAAAAAGCATTCTTCGGATACAATTATAAGCCATCGATCCATTGCAATCTATGCTCTGTAAATTTTCTGAAAGGCTTGAGTGTTCTTTAGAAATATTGTAAAAAAGAGCCAAATCTTTCAAAAAATGTATTGACCGCATTCTACTTAACAAACCGGTATATTTTTCTTTTTCAAATGTGCTCTTAGTATCTTTCGATGCTGATTAGAAACGTTTTCCAAGTGCAGGATAATTATTTCCAACCGACATAACGCTTCCAAAGCTGCTAGAAACTCATTTTACCCCTAGTATTCGCCTTAGTTTTTTAATTTTAATCCCCAAGTCTGAAGCAATCGTTTCTACCTCTCTGGAATTTTTTGGTAACTGATTGTATAAAGAATATAGTATGTCCATGAATGACTGAACGTGATTAATCGCATTCTGGTCCACAGTAGCATCACTAATAGCTAACTCTAGTCGATGATTAAGACAATTCCAAACAATAATGTTCGGGAACATTTCCTCGAGCATTGTCGCCACGCCGAAATTTCTTCCAAGCATGAACTGGCTCTATCATTACTGACATTTTTATATTTCTCTCTTTCAAACTCTTATCTAGTTTCATTTTTAATTCATTTGCTATAAAATCAATAATTTCAGTCACACTGTAACGACTGCAAAGTGATGCCTAGCTCTGTATTAGTTTTTATTTTCAATTCAAATACTTGCATGATTTTTTGACATCAAAATGTTCACCGACCACTATTCTATAGAGTATAGACCATTGTTCTGTTTATTGCAAGTGCCTGAGTCACTGAGACTCTGAGAGAGATAAATTTACGATCCAGTAATAGTTTATTGTATTGCGGAAATTTTTGAATATTATACTGTATATTCCATCAATTGCCATACATATATTTTCATGGTCCCGCTTTATCTGCTCCCGATAGATCACACAAGATAGTGCAAGGGGGCGAGAGAAAGGTGCTGCGTGATCGGCGGAGCAACTCCACAACAACGCAGGGGTGTATAAAAAAGCAGGCTGTACCCTCGGCGTTTTAAAATGCAGTCTGGATGACTTGAACAATCAAAAATTAAAAGCGTTCACAGTTGAAATTTTTTGATAAAAAACATTTATCATTCAACATTTATTATTTATTAAAACATGTAGATGTTCTGAAAAAAATTCAAAAATCTTTAAAAAATTTTTTAATTTTTCAATTTTCAATGTTTCTAGCTTAAAATTGTCTGAAATAATATAATTTTTAGAATTTCAAAGCTCATTGATTGATTCTTTAATTTAGAGCACTGAAAATGACACCGTGGATTTATATTTTCGAATATAATCTGAATTTTTGAACTCTATAATTTATAAAAGTTAGAAATTCTAAATTTTGCAGTTTATCTGCATTTCATTTGAAATTGTTTAATTGAAAAGTGTTGGAGCCTTCCATTCTATACGTGTAAATTATTTATTATTAAAATAAAACATTTTTAAAATAAAATTAAGCTTAAATTAAAAAGTTCAAAATTCAGGAGTTCCACTTTGAGTGCTTTCATTTGTAGTTTATTTTTTATTCCTTCAAATGGAAAAATGTTTAGCTTCAGATGTTAAATCTTTCAATTTTATTGACGTTGAAAAATGCTTGCTAACCGGGAAAAAACCGGGAAATGACCGGGAATTTTTCTCTTCGATTCAAATGGCCACCCTGTTATTTGTACGTACTAACTCAAAACTCAGTACTTTGATAAAGTTTGATTTTCGAGCACAAACATTTTCTCGTTCATTATGATCTTATAAAACCAAAATGGCAACAATACAAAGAAAATATTCTTTTGGGACAAAACTCCAACAGGAATAGTTCATAAGGCCCTCACTGTTTACGGTTTAGAAAGTCTCGATTCATCATCGAGGCCAATGAGGGTACCCCCGACACAACTGGTAAAGCGGGACTGCAGTTTATTTTGCTGTCCAAAAGTTAGGTTTCATTCTATCTTAAAATTAAATTCTCAATATTGTGCAGATGGCTCTTTTAATAACTAGAGACAAAATTTCCGTGCGACATACTACACGCGCGCTACAGCACGCAGGAAACGTTACATTGCCAAACAGTAATCAGCAAATATAAAAAAGGTAACTTTGTTTCAAACGCTTTTAAATCCTTTTGAATTCTAGCTTCCTCGAAATCAACGGAATTCCTCCGAATGCCCAGATATATCTAAATTCGTCATAATAGCCTATATTATCTGAATTCCTTGAGTTTTCATGAGAATTCTTGAGAATCCCTTGAATTGCATGAATTTTCAGAGCAGGTCAGAATTTTGCTCGCTCTTCACGGATTCGGTGAACCCACTAGATATCTTTGGGCATAATGCTGACTCTCTTGGCGTGTATTACGAAGGAATAGTAAGGAGTAGTATCCCTGTAAGTGAAGAAGCCTGGGTAGCTCAGGCGATAGCGCGTCGGACTTCCATGCAGGAGGTCTGGGGTTCGATCCCTGAGCCGGGGGTGCCAATGGAAATTTTTCTATGTACTTCTACCGGGGCTTCGGTGGTTCGGAACCCACCTTAAACTGCAGGTCCCCTCAGAAAAAGCTGGTATTGTACCAAGGTGGGGCTTCATGTCGAGGGGAATAGCCTTGGAGGTCGAAGCTGATTCTGTGAAGCCTCGAAAATGAGTCAGAGTTCTTATTGCGCTTGGGGCTCCTACAGAAGGTACCACGCTCGATGGTCACTGGCCGATTTAGAGTAATGGACACACACAAATACACTTACATAACACACCAGGGAAGTGCTTCGAATCTGTGCATCTACCTGATGATCTCAGAGGTCAAGACCATAACTACAAAAAATCTAGAGACCGAATAAGCTGATCAAATTAATTATTTGCAATAATTTAGAGAGGCGAAAATATTTAAAACAATGTTTCGGTTTAGGGTGAAAAAATTAAATGGTTTTCATTCAGATTTCATTCAAATATATTTACGTAAATACATGCACATTCATATTAACCTTGCCTCAGTTTGCCCTTGAAAGCCATCTTAAATTTTGCGATGACCTTCATTCTTTTTATTTGCAAGATTGTAATCTGGAATGCGTCACTGGATCTAGAGGTTCTAAAAATTCTTCTCCAGCATATTTTATTCTCATAATTTTTTTTATTCAAAGATTGTATTTCAGAACAAGAATGAAATAAAGATACGAGATTTTATTATTGCTTTCAATTTCGGTGTCTTAAACTCATTTTTCTTCAAAAATTGAGGTAGGGCCCTAGACTTCTGGAGTAACGATTTTAAAAGATTTATATGATTTGCTTTCACAGAGCGGGAACATTTATCTCATAATAGAATAATTTTATTTTCAATGATTTCTTTCAATAATATTAGCATTTAATACATTTTTTTCTGGCAATTGCATTACTAACATTGTTCAACAGGTTCGTTTTTATCAAGGGAATAATTTTTTCTGCACACACGAACGTCAAGTTGGAAATTTTTTTACAGGGATTTTAATAAAATAACAATTTGTATTTTTCAAATATGTTGCATAGAGAAAATTATTGTATTCATATGTTTAAAATGATTTTCCTATCACGTTTTCGTGATCATAGAAGTGTCAAGGATAATTGTTGTCGATAAGGTTCATGACAGAAACTAGATCGTCCATAGATGACCTCACGATAATATAATGGAGAAAGAATTTTGATTACGGCAGAACTGACAGATGTCCAAAGATGCAAAAGTGTCCATTTGTGGACGAAGTCAATTGTAGATGAAATATTTTTTGCTGATCCAATGTTAATCAAGGATATTTAAATTAGGTACAATTATTGACTTCCCCACCCCCCATTATGTTATGAGGTATCGAAGTTAAACGGTTTTCGAAAAAAATGGAAAAAAGAAGTACTTGCCATTAATATTTTGTAAATTAATTTTTGTTGCCGCTTAAGTAAAGTTCAGGAAATAATTTTAGTTAATAACTTTCAATTTAGAGCGAAATGATTGCTAACATTATTTCGGTTAGACTGGTAGGATGAATGAAAATCATTATACAGGTATTAATGTTCGCTCATAAAGAAGAAAGTATAACAAAGAAATTACGTCAGATGAAGATGGAACAAAAAATACATAATTTCATTTTTAGTTATTAAAAATCACAGGATAGAATCCTGGGTTTTAATATTAGTTGTATATTACATTTTTTGATAATCATTATGGACAGACATGTGATAAAAATGAGTTAAAACATAATAACAGAGTTTATTTTCAAGTTAGATTGGAAGTCATGTGATATTATAACTGGCAAATGTTAATAATTTCTACAGAGTTAAATTAAAATAGTAAATTATAGTTAAAATAAACGAGTTAAATTGCAAAAATAAAACGAAAATTTCTGGAAGTTTTAAATTTAAACAGAAATAATTTTCATAAATCCTTTTAATGGAAAATTTTTATTTTACATGATACTTAAATTTTGAATCTTTGTTCTGAGATTTATTGTATTTTTATGTTTTTGTATGCGAATCATTTCCAAAATTATTCATTCATCTAAGTTTTCTTCTATATTCAAGATGTTAACATTTTTATTAATTTTTTTTTTACGAGGGAAGGTGGAAAATGTGCTATCACACACCGAGAAGTGATCCGCAACTCTCGGTAGCGTCGGGATATTGATATCATCACTACAATGCTCTGAATATATATGAATATACATCAAGATCCTAATTTGACCATTATAGTGATGCTACCAACGACCGACTAAAAACCACCACCATTTCTTCTTGACAGGAATTCCTACCGGGACCGCTCTCCCATTACTTCAGGGGGGTGTCGTTGCTTGCCTACTAGGGCATCTGCTGGTTTACTTTCCTTTACCATCTTGTCCCAACCAAGATGTACGCATCGTCCTCAGGATGTGCGGTGGTACCGCGCATCAGGCTCGTCGGCTTTCGACATCCTGGCTGGGGGTGTAGGTTGGACTACCTCTGCTGGTTACTTCTCCCTCCCCCTAACTGCACGCATCGTCCTCGTCAGTGAAACAGATGTCCCGCATTGGGCTCTTCGGCCTTCGGCAGCTCAGGGCTTGGGTGGTTCTCTTGCTAGTGTGTCTGCTCGTGCGTCCTCAGTCTCTGAGTTGGCCTTCTTCTTTTTTCTTGCGGTTCAGCTTCCATTGCAGCTCCTCCGTAGATCTCGCTACAATTATCGCTAGAATATCATCTGCGTACCGGCTCAGATATGTGTCCGCCGGCATTTCTATCCTTAGGATGTCGTCGTAAGACACGTTCCAGAGATCAGGGCCAAGAATTGAACCCTGAGCTGCTCCGGCGGTAAAAATTTTCTTCCTAGGGCCTTCTGTTGTGTCGTATATCAAGACTCTATCAGCAAGATAGCTTCTCAACATACGCCTGAAGTACTCTGAAGTCTTAAATCCCTCCAGCGCCTTAATCTTCTCTACCCATCTGGCCGAGTTGAAGGCATTTCGCACGTGTAGCATTGCCAGCAGAACAATTTTCCTGGTGTATCGGCTTCCCTCCTGTACTCGCTCTATGGTGTCCACTACCTCTTGGACTGCGTGTATGGTGGATCTTCCTTTCCTGAACCCGTGTTGTCCTTTAGAGAGATCACCTCCTGATTGGACAGCCGCCAGCAGGCGAGGCTTCAACATCTTCTCCATGAGTTTCCCGGTGGTATTGAGCATACACAGTGGTGTGTAAGCCGAGGGGGAGTTCGGGTCTCCTTTCAGGACCTGTCCTTCTCTCTTGTCGGATGTGTCGGAAAGAGCACGTCGACGAAGTTCCTCATGGTTTCCGCTCCCATTGATTCACTCGCTGAGAGGGCCCCGAGCTTCCGGGTCACAATTTTGTAACCCAAGACCCAAGGTTCATTGTCCACTTCCTGGCGCAAGTTTCCACAGCTCTGGCGTTTTCTTCTCTTAATAGCCTTGCCAAGTTCTTTCTTGGCCATCTTGTACTCCTCAGCACCTCTTCCCTTCTTCTTAGTCGCCTTTCGGCTGCGTTTGATGCACTCTCTTCGCACATCTGCTATTTCACCATTCCACCAATAGGCCGATGTTCTGTTATTGTACCCCTTCTTCCGAGGCATCGAGCCATCACAGGCCTGGTTGAGTATCTGCATGGTAGCTTCCACTAATTCTTCCGCCTCCATGTCAGTTTCCTCCATCAGGCTATTCTGTCCTCTGACAATCGTCAGGAGTAGTTTCTCTTCGTCCATTTTAGCAATATTCCACCTTTTGGGATTGCGATGTCATCTAGGGGCTATTACCTCCGAAGCTAGGGTGATGTCCGGGATCGTACCTATGTACCTATGTTCCCCTCGAGTCTGATTTCGGCATTCCCCATTCTACCGCTTTGGCATTGAAGTTAGGCGTGAGGTAACAGCTCACGTACGTGACACCTTTGCTCTTGATCCAGACGTATCCGTCTCCAGAGTCATGGCTTTCAATCGGCACTATCCCTTGGTTTCGCACCCAGATGGCTGCTGTTCCAAGTTTATCCCGAAACCATGTTGTGGTGTCCCTATCCGTGTACTGCTCACTAATGATTAGCAAATCGGCTTTCCAGTCCATAAATAATTGTTCTAGAATGTCGTTCGCTAATTTGCTTCTGCGCATATTTGCTTGGATGATTCGTGTCATACCCAGCTGTGTTTATCTTTGTCGAATGCCTGTCTGAAGACTGTGCACCCTCCTGTCCCCGGTATGTGATTGAGATTCGCCGGTCGTGGCTGCCTACTGTTGCAGAGCATACAGTGCAGTTCGGAAGCACAACCGTTTGCTCCGTGCCCACCCAAGCCACATCTGTAACATAGACCGCTGCGATCTGGCCCCTTGCAGAATTTAGCTTGGTGTCCATGGTCTAGACACTTGAAACACCGATCGATCCGTGTTCTTCGTCTGACCCTGCTACTTATCGTCCCCACTTTTATGTGTGCGGTTTCCAGAAGTTGGTTAGCTGCTTGTTCGTTAATTACCACGATCGCGATCACTTGCTCTCGACTGTTGGCCTTCATGATGGACACCGTTGCGCCTTCTGCTTTTGCGCCGAGGTCTCTCTGCAGTGCCTCCTCTACTTCCTCTCTCGTGGAAACACTGTCGAGGTCTAGAATCTCCAGTTTGACAGTGCGAACCAGATTCTTCATGGTTCCCATATCACCCAGGTGTTTCTGTAAGGCTTTAACGTCTTTCATCTCCTTACCTAGCTCCAACAGGACTTCTCCATTACTGGTCCGGCGGATTGACCTGATGCATGTTTCTGTCGCTTCCGGCTTTAGCTTTGACTTAATGTCTCCCAGAACCTCTGCATAGGATTTCCCTTCCGCTGGCTTGATTAGCACTGCTTCGAGGCGGGGCTTCCTGGCCGATTTCCTTCGCCGTTTCTGTTTTGGGGCCTTGTCGTCGGCCTTCGTTTTTTCATTTGTCGTCTTTTGAGGGGTCTCCTCTCCTCTCAATTTGTTATTGGTCCTCCGAGCCTTCTTGCTCGTGACCAAATTTCAATTCTGAAGAGCTGTGTCCTGCGTATTCCTTTTTTCTATCGGCGTAGCCAATAGATTTTCTGCTGGGCTTGTTGCGGCTCGCTTGTTCTTTGGAGTGTGAACCGGCATACTCATGCCCTGGCGAGGGTTCTTTGCGCCCTACATCAGCAGTCCAACGAGACCATCAATGTCCTTTTTTTGATTTTCTCGCTTACACTTTAGCGCTTCAATCAGTTCAGCCATCTTCTTAATACCAGTTTTTACCGTCGTACTGATGTTCTGCTGCTTGTCGGCAGCTTTTATCATTCCCAACGTTAATTAAGACATCTCACTAATTATCTCCTCAATGGAAGTCTCTTCAGTCTGGATGCTTTCCTGTAGGGCAGTCGTGCCCTTTGTAGGCTCCTTGTCAGCTGAAGTCACGGGTTCGGATCTCTCAGTGTCATTTTTTAGAGTTGCCGCATGTTCTGCTACGCTCGTGTCTTCTTTCCTTAAATCTTTTTGGTTTGTGGTAAGGTTCTCCATGAATTATCGCCAGCGCATCGTGCGTGGAGGGGAGGACCGAAATAGCTGGGAAAGGGACCTACCCTCGGACCTAAGTCCTACCCCAGTTCCCTGGGGCCCAGCCTTTGTTTAACCAGTCCCGGAAAAGACGGACGGACTGAAACTCGCCCGGGACACTGCAGATTTCGACCTCTGCAGCCACAGCGCACTCGCTGATCAAGGCCCGAAGGGGCTGGCTTCTGATCCCCACTGCAGCTGACACCTCGGCAGTGCAAGCACACATCAGCCCCTTGCCACGTCAGCGGGTTAGGCAGACGTGGTTCGGAGCACTCCCAGTGGGCCACAACAGGAAACATTCGTGGTTTTTTCTCGGTGTATCCTTCACCCAGTGTGTTTGGTCCGCAGGGTCTATTTTATTTCAGCCCTACCCTCTGTTTCCAGCGAGCATTCCCCTATACGCCGCCCGGGGACACGCCGAGTAGGGTAACACCCCCCTCCCTCCCCCGCAGACAACTGCGGAGGTCCTTGGAACATTTTTAATATTAAAATCAAAATTATGAGCATGTGGATAAACATGTTTGGCTAAAGCTGTATTATTCTTATTATTTTCTACAGATCTTTTATGATTTTTGGTTCCAACTATTGATTGTCTGAATGTTTGTCCAATATATGCTAAATTACAGTTAAGGCAGAAAAAACAATACGAACATTACTTTTTCTATTAAAAATTCTAAAAAGAATTTCATCAAAGCCATTAATAAATTGCATTCCTACAATTTTTGTCACAGTTAGAGAATTTTTGTTTCGAAATTGTTTATTTTTTGGTTCCGTAATAGTTTCGTAACGTTCAGCTACCTTTAAATTTGATAGCTCAATAGGATAACCGCTTGTTAATAGTGTGTTCTCAACAAAATTTAAATTACCATTATGAAATTTAACATTTGATAATTTTATCGCTCTGCCGAGTAAACCAAAAATAACAACAATTTTATTATTAATTGGAGAAATGTGAAATACCAGTTTTATATAAAATTCATGCTAATAATGGTATTTTTCGAATTTTTCATAACATATTCTTGTTCGATAAGTGGCAAATGAATAAGTATTTTTCAAATAATTTTGAATTGTTCAAATAATTAATCTAGTTGTGCTTCAACTCATACGGTGATTCGAAGGCTACCTTAGTAAAAGGAGAATTTTCACAAGCCCATAGAGTAGAACAGGACGAAGCAGCCAGGACTGGGTATTCTTAAATCACTGATCAATGATTATTTATCTGAAGAAACGTTTAGAAAGCGTCAATAAACCGCAATATTACGTAAAATTCACATTTTTCCCTTATGGGGTTTTCTTTGGGGACCCATAAGAGTGGCTTAAAATTATTCAACCTCAAAATTTATGACTGTTTCTTATTATCTGACAGATTCTGAACAATATACTAAAACACAGAATTATTTGTAACATATTACCAGGGTTAAATATTATATTTACAAAAAGCTGACTTTTTCGCATGTTAAATCAATGGGAAATTCCATGGTCTTTGCGCAACCCCTACATACTAACCGATTTTGCTGAAATTTGGAGATTTGTTTTTTGGGACATTCGAGCAAAACTGAGGGGTGAGAGCAGAGAAATTCGAGAAAAAAAATCCACCAAGTATAAATGAGAACCACCGTAGTGAACACCCTGTTTGAATAAAATATTTTCTAAAAGCATATTTGTCAATTTTTTGAACAATTTTTATTTGGATTAACAATTCTTTTTCCCTGTAAAGTGTAGAAAGTTATTATATTCTGAAATTCATGACACAATTAATGAATGTTGAGACTGATTTTGTTAAGGATATTTAGCAATTACATAAACTTCAGTCAGCAATCCAATTTAATTGTTTAAACAAATATTTTTTCAAACAATGAGAGTTTAGATAATTGCCCAAATATCTCGGACAAGAAATTATTACTCTCATTATTAATTAATTGTGTAATTAATTGCAGAAAATAACAAATTTTCAAGATTAACAGAGAAAAATGGTTTAAACGAATAATGATTGTTCAAACAATTTAAAATTAGTTTAAAAATATTTTGAAACTTGTCATTTATCGAATAAAAATCATTCATATTGACAAAATTCGGAAAAACTACCGTATTTAGCATAAATTTGACAAACTTCTATATTGTACTTTTGAGGGCATATTCCAGGCACAATACCAGGGGTTTAAGAAGTCAACATTGAAAGATATTAAATACAAATTATTTTCTCGAAATTCTTGTTTGCTGAACTTTTATTTACAAAAAGTTAATAACTTTTTTTCCCATTCTTTTTAAAACCAAGGTTTTCACATTTGAAACCGAATTTTGATTTCGCAAGACCAGGGCTGAGGGGGGGGGGGGGGGCAGGTTCAATGTTGATCGATTGAAAAAAATGAAATTTCTTTGAAAATGACAAAAAAATTGAGGTGATCGATCACCAAAAATCGATAGTCGAATTGTCAAAGGTATAAATTTGGACCATCCTAATCTAGTCATCATTTGCAATGTTTTATGAAAGTGAAAATTAGGGGGGAAATCATTAATTTGAATTATTGAAATTATTAAGTGTAATATTTTCTATCAATGACGTTTTCCGATAGTTTAAACAATTTAAATAGGAGATTTTAAGAAAATTCTAGTTTAATATATAAAGGTATTAAGGATTTAAGTATTAATATAAATTCCAAAGATAAAGAACACCTACAAGACTTCCAGGTGACCAATTATTTAAAAAATGAATTGATAAATGTTAAAATTCTCATTTGACATAATTGAAGCGTGAGGCATGGAAAATTTTAATTTTTGTCTTCTGGCAATTGATAAAAGAAGTTACGAAATTGTTTGTCTTCTTTCACATCGAAGACGAGTGAAGGTAAATAAAAAGTGATTGCAAAATTTGGAAGAAATTTATTCACATCATTCAATGTTTGAGGAAGTTTAATTACACAAGCACTGTTAATCTTATCTAGATTTGTCCCATTTTCGAAATTATTGGTATTTGAATTAAATTTAGAGACTTCAACTGCGTTTCTCTGTGTATTTCACAATTCAAATAATGTAGATATCATTGATACATGGAGCAAAAATGGTGTGTTAATAAAGCTCAATTAATTCATTCTTCCATGTTTTCCTAGGAACTATGAATAAAAGGTTAATAGTTTTATAAAGAAAATTTAATGTACTCTCTAAATTTGAATTATACTGATTATACTGATTAAATTAGTAATTATTGCTATACGCATGCGCAACATCCGAATCTATCATTATATATTCCTTTAACAATTTTAATGTAAATCATCATACACAAACAAATTCAATGCGAAAAATATTTTTTTAATTACATTTTTTTGTGAAATGTAAAAATTGAACTTTTTTAGTTGAAAATTCCTTTTTTTTACAAAAGTCGTATTTTATAGTAGAAAATTCGTCTTTGGGATAAAAATTAAACTATTTGATTGAAAATTAAATTTTGTATTCAAAATTATTATCTTCGTTTAAAGAATTTAACTGTTTTGTAGATAATTTTTATTTTCTACTTAAAAATTCAACAATTTGTTTGACATTTTCTTACTTTCTTCACTGTAATTTTGTTTAAATTCCCTCATTTCTTAGAAATAATATTTTTTTGTTAGAAATACAACTTTTCGGTTGAAAATTAATCTGTTTTGGTGAAAGATTCTACCACTTTGTTGAAAATTCGTTTCTGTCTGTTTAAAAATTAGGTTATTTAAAATAATATTTATATATTCTACTTTTTGTAGAAAATTCATCATTTTTCATCATTCTCTAGGACTTGAAGATTTAATAATTTTCTTAAAAAGTTATCCTTTTCGAGTTTTAAATTCAATTATTAGGTTTGAAAATTCATATTTTCAGATTGGTTTAGAGATTCTCCTCTTTTGGTTAAAAATTAAACTATTTAGTTGGAAACACATTTTTTCGATTAAAATTAATAATTTTAGTTAAAATTTCATATCTTTGGTAAAAAAATAAATCATCTTATTAAAAATTATTTCTTGTTGTTGTGAAAAGTAACTTTTTTAGATACAAATTTAACAATTATAGTTTGGGTTGAAAATTTATCTTTTTAGCTTATAATTCCACTATTTGCTTAAAAATTTATCTTTTTAGTTCGAAATATAACTACTCAGTTGCAATTTTTTTCTTTCTTGGGTGAACAATATTTCTTGCTTAAAAAATCCCCTCTTCTATTAAAAATCATATTTTTTGGTTAAAAATACAACTTTATGGTAGAAAACTAATCTTCACGGTTAAAAAATCATCTTTTTGGTTTGAGACAAATTTATTTTAGATAAAGATTTATTATTTAATTAAAAAATTTATCACTTTGGTTGAAAATATAAACAATTTGCTGAAAATTCACTTTTTTTTATCGAAAATTCTTTTTATAACTGAAAATTTAACTATTCCATTTTTAGTTGCCAATTTATTGTATTTAGGTTGAAAATTAATTTTTTTGTTGAAAATTCATATTAGTAGGTTGGTTTAGAAATTCCTCTCTTCTAGTTGAAAATTAAACTATTTGGTTGAAAATGCAATTTTTTAATTTAAAATTCATAATTTTAGTTGAATATTAAATGTGTTTGGTTAAAAATTAAGATATTCCATTGAAAATTATTTTTTTTTATGGAGAGTAAATTTTTTAACTACAAATTTAAATATTATATTTTTGGTTAAAGAGTCATCTTTTCAGATTGTAATTCCACTATTTTGTTCGATATTCATCCTTTCTAGTTCAAATTTAACTATTTATTTGAAAATTCATGTATCATATTGTAAAATCGTTTTCTTTGTGTGGGTTTTTTTTTTTAGAAAATTAATCTTTTTGTTTAAAAATTCAACTATTTGGTTTAAAATTCGACCCTGCTGTTGTTGATATTTGGTCACAAATTAAGTTTTTTGATGATGATTTAAAATATCAGTAGAAAATTACTTCTCTTTGGTTGAAGATTCATAATTTTCAGTTACAAATTCATAATTTTGGTTGGAAATTAAACTATTTGGATAAAAATTCATACCTTTTGTCGAAAATGTAATATTTCACCTAAAATCTTAGGAACTTATATTGTTTGTAATCTAATTCAATATAATAAATTTATAATAAATTACCCACATTCATTTTGATCAAAAGAATTTATTTCACTATTTTCATGAAAAATCCACCTTATTCTCCTGCTTTTAGAGCATTTTAACTTAAAAGAGTGTTATCGATACAGTTGGAACTCTATTAAATCACCTGATATTTTACATATCGGTGACCCGTGTATAGACCTCTGTTTCACCGGGGTTGAAAAATAAAAAGGCATAGTAGGTACATATAATAGGATTGGACCGCAGTGCTACAAGACTTAAATGGGCCAGTCTTACAAGACAATTATAATAAATATTAAAAGTTGGTAAACGAATAAAATTGTCTACCCTCCACCCTCCCTCATGGTCAAGCAAAAAACTTCATACACTAAACAATTGACTCCGCCGATCTTGCAAGCCAAACATTTAAAATGTTAAGCAATAGTCGAATTTGCAACAAAATAGTTGAACTTTTAACCGAATAATTAAATTTTTAAGTCAAAAGATGAATTTTTAACAAAACAGTTGAATTTTCAAGCAAAAAAATTAACTTTAACTGATTGGTTACAATTTTAAACAAAAGAAATTTAAAGTTCTTAAAAAACAGTAGCCTTTTCAACAAGAAGATTTATTCTAAACAAATAATTTAACTTTCAATAAAATGGTTGAATTATTCACCAAATAGCTAATGTTTTAGCCGGCAAAGATGAATAACTGTTAACCGAGAAGATCACGAACCAGGTGTATCACACCGATTCATTAAAGTTGAATCATTATTTGAAAATACCCGATGAGCAATAGCCACCAATGAACACAGCACTAGTCCACCAGATTTCGTCATTCCTCTAATGTTGGATCCTGGGAGTCAAATAGTAGGCACACTGAGCAAATCATCATAGGTTGTCACTTGCCTAATAAATGGTGCTTTATTCATTTTTTTCTTTCTTTATTGCCACCAAGTCTCTATAAAAGAATCTTGGTGATCCGATAAAATTAACATCGCCTGCAACATAAAGTAATGGCCTTTCGCCTTGTAAGCCCGAAGTTCTTGTATTAAGGAAAAAGCGTTTTTCCGCTGTCAAACGTTTTCCTGAGATAGCAGACGTTCCTTTAGCGTGGTGAAGGTTTATCTAGATAGGATGCTGACTGTAAGGGAGACATCTAGTTCCATTTCAACCTCCAGTTGTCTCCTTCACCTTTTTCGAAGACAAATTCGGTGTTCTGCCTACAGGCGTAGCTTTGGTTTTTGACAAGATGTTCATATTGATCCTCTCCAAACCATAGTGACGCCTGCAGTCGATCTTCTCAAGACACTCGAAGACTCCTGGCTCTAAATTGATTACAAGTTGTGTAGCTTGATTACTCGCGTTAACATCATAACCGCCCATTCTCCCGTTTTAATGATTTGGTTTCGGATAACTATCTTTTAAAGTACTGTTGTTGGTTTCAAGGATACACTAGAAATTCAAGCCAGCAGCTTTACTGGCCTTGAAAGGTCTTTGCTGTCGATCACTTTGATCTTACCTCCCACCCGAAGTTGTAACCCGCCAAGAGATTCAATGAACCAGCTTCGGGACACTTTGTCCGAACAGATGACGACAAAGGTATCATTTTTGAAATGGTAATTTTCAGATCTTAGGATAACTTCTCTAGGTTGCACAGCATCGATTTTGTTTTCTGATGCCGCTTTGATTGATTGATTTAACAATTGGCGTATCAACCTCTTTCTAGCAGCTCCCGACAATCTGGCTCGGCGTTGTTTTTCCGTTGGGCCTGATCCCCCGGTATTAGTATCGTCAGGGTTACTCCCAGATGTTCTCCACTTATAGTACGAAGTATGTTATAAGGCTCCTCCAGTAATTTTCATCTTCACAGGGGAAGATGTTTTCTCCAAAGGGGTCGTTTTCGACTCTTCCTTGTTTTTTTTTACGACATTGAGTGATGCACTCAATAAATATCCGTTCGCAGGCCACTAGACAAACGAAGGGCTGTTTTTTAGTCGCTATGTGGGCCTTAGGCCATTCCTGTTTCGACTCCACACTGGATGTTGGTCTAGGAAGAACCTCGATCCAGGGATCCGGTATGCTCATGTTTGCTAGGGTTTTTCACCCTCAACCATATTGCAATCCTACATACCAGGAGATTCTATTTATATGAACCCTTTCATACGTATTCATACACATGAAGAACGAGGTCCGGTTGACCCCCTTGTCCCACATGCTTAGGCCCCCACAAAATATAAGCTGTCACAACCCCTAGGAGAGGATTTAAAAAGTAATTACTTGTTTGCATTCTGTAGCAAATTATGAAGAGAAATGTTGAGTTTCAACTTGATTCGGACTTGAACTTTGAGGACATTATGCATGGAAATAAAAAAAATCAACGAATTTTTCGACCACTCTATTGTAAAATGATATCTGTAGAATATCGGGTTTTCTAGCTTTAAAAATATGTTGTGAACAATAACTTGAATAGAATACAGATTTGTTTCGAAACACGTCGTTAAATATCAATAAATAATCGCAGATACCGGTACAAGCCACTCATGGGTATTTGTTCATTACCCAGTCTTAAATATTAATAGAGTTCATAGTTTTTCCCTGTAACGCCCCGTTTGATCTAAAATGCAAATGATTATGTAAACTGTGACGTCAGTTTTAACTTATGTATTACGTGAATTCCTTCCTCTAAAACTGATTTATGAAACGCAAATATCTCGCAAATACAAGGTTGATTAATATGTCTCATGATGAGATAAGGGCTCTAATATACATATACTCCAGCGAAGCGATGGATTGATCATTATGTACATTGTTAACTAAATTCTTCAGTAATACATATTTTTTGCAAAAATGAGGATTGGATATACTCCAGTCTTCACCCTGGTGGTCATCTTAAATTCTATTGGTGAATATGATAATATAATATATCTATATCTATGATTTTAAATACATTTCAAGCATTGCATTATTAGACATTACATTTGATGGTTTCCGTGAAAAACCATTTGCTGATTTAATCCGGATCCTGCCCTAATTGGTATTTTTTAACAAACGCTATCCGAGTTTGTTTAGAATTAATAGGAATTTATTCTGTGGAAGTCCCGAATGTGTATGTTGTAAAACATGTAACTTGGAAGCTGTCACTAATGATACGGATTTTGTACAAATTTCAGAACCAGAAAGTGCTTTCAAACTAGGAGTCGTCCATAAATTAAGTTACCAATTTTGGGCCTACCGAAAAGTAGCCTAGCCAAAAATTTGCTCAAAACATTGAATATCAGGTGTTTCTTCACAAAAAGATGGGAATAATAGTGAAATAAATACTTTCAAATTAAATTAATTTACATACCATATTGAATGCAATATTAAAAATTTTAAATTACCAAGAATTCAATAAGTCGAAATATATTGCATTTGCAACAAAATATTTGAATTTTAACCACAAACGTTTTTCTACCAAAAGAGATTTATTTTCAACCCAAAAATAAGAATCTTCAACAACAACAAGAATTCATTTTTAACAAAACAGGTGTATTAACAATGAAATAGTTGGACTCTAAAGCAAAAGAGGTATATTTTTAACAAAATAGTTCAACTTTTAACCAAATAGTTAGATTTTCAAGCCAAGAAGACGAATTTTCTAAAAACAGATGTATTTTCAACAAAAATGTTGATTTTTAACCGAGAAAGATTACTTTTCTACCATAAAAGATGAGTTCTCAATCCAAAAGGATGAAATTGTAAAAGAATGGTTGAATCATCAACCTACAAAGATGAATTTTCTACAAAATGTTCAAATTTTTAAACAAGAAATATTAAAATCAACGAATAATAAGAGTTGAAGTTTTAAGCCAAATAGACGAATTTTTCAGACTGAAGTTGAATCTTCAACCCTAAATGTTGAAAAAAAGAAGTTCATTTTCAACCAAGCGAGATGATCTTTCTATCATCAAAAATAAATTTCCTACCAAAATACGAATTTACAACCAGGCAGTTGAATTTTCAATAAACAAAAAATGGATTTTCAATAAAATAGTGCAATTTTTAACTGGAAAGATGATTTTTCTACTAAGAAGATTAATTATCTACCAAGAAACATGATTTTAAAAAAATGCATCCATTTCTAAGAAAATTGTTGCATTTTCTATTGAAAAATTATATTTCTTCACAAAAACGTTAATTGCATACCAAATACTTAAATACTCATAAAAATAGTTCAACTTCAAACAAAGTAGTTAATTTTTCAATCAGTAATATGAATTTCCGATCAAAAAATTAATTTCGAACCGAATAGTTCAATTTTCTACCAAGTTATTGCATTTTTAAGCATAAAAGCGAGTTGCATTTTAAAACGAAAAGGATAAATCTTCAAACAAGAAGATTAATTTTTGAATAAAAAAGATGAATTTTCAACAAGATATATGAATTTTCGAGTAGTTGAGATCAATTTTCAATTAAATATATCAATTTTCAACGAAAAATCAAATAGTTACTTTCTTAGTTTAAAAAATGATTCCTCAATTAAAAAAAAAACTTCCCACGAAATAATTGAATTTTCAACCAAAGATATACTACTTTGAAGAAAATGATGCATCTTTAAAAAAATAAATTTTCAATGAAAGAGTTCATAATTAAACTGAACAAATGATTTCTAAACTAGGAAAATTACATTTCGTCCAAAAAGATGAATCTTCAACCAAAATAATCAATGTTTGAATATTAGTTCCACTTTTAATCAACTAGCTGAATTTTTGACCAAAAATTATGACTCTTCAACAAAATAGTTTCATTTTCAGCAAAATAGTACAATTCTTAACCAAATACTAGAACTTTTGATGAAATGTGATGATTTCTGAACGAAAAGACATAAATTATTCCTATTCGATAAGTGATCAGTTCGCAAGTATTTCTCAACTTATTTCCAATTGATTAAACAACTCGTTTTTTCAGAAAATCGTGAAAATGACTTATTGGGATTTCTAACTGTATAATATTCTTCACAAAGCTGTGAAAAGTTAGTGTTTCCTGGAATCAGTGATACAATTAACGCATTTTAAGACAAATATTTTTATGTTTACGATATTTGAAAATTATTTAAACAATTTTCATTTGCTGAAAGAATATTTTTCCTCTGTAAATTGTGAAAAGTTATGATTTTCTGGAATCAATGATACATTTAATGAATTTCAAGAGTGCTATTTTTTGTGAAAGGTAGTTTATAATTATTTAACCAATTAATATCACTTGTTCCTTTTCATAAGGACAATTGAGAAAATTCTAATTTTATTCCTACCTAAACAAGAGTGATAGATTCGAAAAAACTCGAAATTGATGTCTTTCACAGTAAATATCACTCTCAACATTCAATAACTGCATCAATAATTCCATAAAACAGTAACTTTTCAGGATTTGCAGGAATAAAAGAAATTGCTCAAATAAATGAAAATTATTTAAATAATTTCCAAGTTTTGATTACAAAAAGGGTATTACCTTCAACATTCGTTACTTCTGTTATTAATTTGAGGAAATAATAACTTTTCACGATTTTCAGGGTAAGACTTGTTTAAAAAAATCATAATTGTTTAAATAATCACTCAATATATTGAACGAGGAGAATTATTCTCCAAATTCATCAACTGTTTTGAATAACCCGATTTGCGGAATTTTCCGGAAACAGTACAAGTGGATTGAAAAGTCAAAATTAAAAGTCATTAGGTGCCAAAAAGACGTTCGTATTTTGTTCGTGAAGAAAAAGAATTATCTCCAGATCCCGCATGAAAGCCAGAAGTGAATGATTAATAATTGTTTAAACGATTTAGAAATGCCTTGAACAAAAAATATTAATTCTGAAATTCATTAAGGCTAACCCGATACTAACCCGATTCCCAAATTACCGGCATTGATTTTAAAACATATCACATTCAAACGATCTGAGATACGGAAATTAAAATTTGGGAAATTAAACAAAAGATACTGGGGAATGTTTTTATGGTAGGAAATGTTTGAGAAATAATTATCATCTATGTCATCCATGTCAACAAAAGTTGAAAGAAAGGCTTTGGCGTTAAATTTACAGAAAACTATTATTTTGCATATTTGGCAGCATTTTCCGGGCCGAATTTCATTTTGTATGAAAATTATTTCTTGAAATTTTTTTTCAAAAATGAATAAAAATAAATAGAATAATGCATGCCTCTATTTGTGGGCGTCCGCATCAAACGGTCGGTATGGATTTACATATAGCGCCATCTAGCCAGATAAATTCCCGGAATCTCAAGTACCAGAAGAGACTCTCAGATTTAAAAACTAGTCGCTGGGCATTTCTGAAGTTAGCACTTTGAAAAACCTTTCTAACTAGCAACGACCATGAAGGCCCTTTTCATTTCGGCCGACCAAATTCAATAATTCGAGTTCAGATATATTTTATGTAACATAGGAATGACTGACGCGTTTTATCAGCATCATCTTAGTTCTATAAGAAGCCGTTTAGACAACAGGACGAATGAGAGCGAATGATGATGCACGCAGTACAATAATGATACCATAATACTCCTAGGAGTAGTGTGAGCGCATAATCGTACTCCGTACATGCGCATTCGCAGTTGTTTATGTACGATTATAGACGCGACAATCTAACCTCAAATTTGAGACATGATAAACTTGTAAATCATACCTTTAGTATACAAAGTATCGTGTGCATCTAGGAGGCAAAACGTCTTTTTATCCTAGGTACACAATATGTTATTAGGTAATAAAATTAATCCATTTCTATTTCCTCTTACAGAATTGAGTTCGCAATCCGGCCAACCTGGTAGCTCAAGTACTCCTGATCAATCAACTATTCCCGTAAAATCAAGTATTCCTAAATCAAGTACTTCTGCTGAATCAATAGTTGTTGGACAATTTAAAATTCCTCTTGAATCAAGTAGTCCTGTTCTATTGGTTAATCCTGCTAAGCCAAGTATTCTTGTCAATCCTCCCAAACCACGATCTCCTTCGCCTGTGAACAAGATTCCTGCTGCTCTGCGGAAGCCCTTGACATGGACGAAATTCGTTTTTCCTGAATATCGTCACCTTCTATTTTTTGGAAGAGTCTATGAACACAGGGGTCGTACACTACGTAAACTTAACAGATTTTTATTCTTACGACCAGTCGAATATAATGTACAAGTAAACGAGTTTGGTGATGTCTTTGGTTTTAAACGAGATTCTAATTCTATTAATAGAATATATTCTAAGCCTTATCAAATGGCGACAATAAATATCCACGGCGACCACCCGGTTAGGCCACTTACTCTTGAAGAAATAGCATATTTGGAAGAAAATCCAGATGGCAAACCAGCATTGTAATCTGGTATCAGACTCTTTCACGTAATCCTAAGTAATCTTGTGTAATCCCTGGAAATCTTATCTAATGCAATTTAATCTTTTGGCACCCCTACAAGCGTTTAGAAGATTAGTATAAAAGCTTGTGTTTTCTAAAATCTTTATTGAACGCGATATTCAAAGCTGACTGACCTAACCTCAGTTTATTGTAATCAGCTTGCTATCACACTGTTTGAACTACTACCTGCAAGGTTTCGTTCTCCCAGTTTTTTCTGCGTGAGTGGCTTTCGATTTTCTGTAATATTCACATTGTTTTATGACTAGGATGTAAAATATTGATTCAAATTATTATCAATTTTTCCCAATTGTGGTTGAATGAAACAAGAAAGACCTGTCGTCAACTCATGGTTAATAAATTATATCATTTAAAAACGTATTTTGTGTTGTTAATTATTGAAATCCTATAAAATCGGTTGAAATTCCTTAAAATCCTGTGAAATCTGTTGACATCATATTAAAATATTATGAAATTCTTCGTAATATTATAAACTCCTGAAGTTTTTGAAATCTGAAAATTAGAAGGGTGCTTTTGTCGAATCGAATATGGCATTTTCGATTCAACGTGCGTTTATTTTCGGATCGTTTTATTCGATGCAATCGGCCCAACGATCAAATGTAAAAAAAAACGTATTGCAACTTAATACCAAGTTTTTGAATTTTTGACCAGAACAGAATAATCTTAAACTAGAGGGTTGAATTTTTAACCAAAAAAGATGTTTAAAAAAAATTTTACCAAATGAAATTAGGTTTCTAACCAAAAAGACGAAAGTAAACAAAAGCGTTGATTTTTTAACTATGCAAGATTTTTCCGTCGAGAAAGAAAAATAATTTCAACCAGATTGTTGAAGTTTTAAGCAAAGAATGTGAATTTTCTACATAGAAGTTGAATTTTCAACCCGAAAATATGAATATTCAAGAAAAAAGTTAATTTCTAACAGCGTCCTATGCTATCAATATTGACCTACTATATTGTTTTACTTCCGGAAATGCTTCGAACATGGTACATTTGTGTGGCATAATAAGGAAAGCTCAAGAAGATGAGCAAACATCGAAAGATGATGATCACGAAGAAGGAAATGTAGACGAAGCGGCTTCCAACATTTTACAAGCTGAGGAAGAAAACGATGATGAGTCTGTTAGTCTACATATATACCGGATGATTTGGATGCCGTAATCATCGACGGAGAAAATTGAACAGATGCAGGATACCAGAAAGTTGTGAAGACCTCTATACAGAAGAGAAAACACCTGCTTTACTGGATGACTGCGAAATCTGATTGGGTGGACTGAATGTGAATGGCATTCGTTGTGCAGTTTAAAATTTATAGCTTGTTGCCAATGATAGCCCATCAGTGCAGAATACCTTAAATAGCCTAACTGATAAAGCTCGTAAAGATGCAAAACAACTTCGAGTTAAAAATACTTTAAGAAAATGTACGTTCGGTTGCACTTAATCGGGCTGCATGAAAGCATTGCCGAAGCCTTCACTGGATGTCAACACGAATGGCACCCCACAACTGACGTGCTTATAACTGTACTTTCATTCAGAAAGTATGATCATCTGATGAGAAAATTTAATCTTTCAGATGATGAGTGGGAGGAAGTAGTATTATTTATAAAGTCATCGCTGCCAGAAAGAGTAGCAACGAAATTGTTACAAGCAAAGGCTCATGTGTTATTTATAATATCTGATTTAGAAAAAAATTAAAATAGTTATAAAAAAGGCGGCTCGCCTCTGGCTGTAACAATTTACAAGAACATGTGCCTCTGTGAGCCTAAGCATGACCCCATAGCTCTCTCTATAGGGAGAGGACTGCAGCCATGCTGTTGGCTGATATCTCTGACTCACTGATGAAGTGGTTACCAGTAAGTGTTAGATGTTTCCCCGCAACCGCGGGGCAGTGACAAAGGATGTGAGTAGCTGTCTCATTATCCTTTCCGCAAAGACGACAGGGGTGACTTTCCGCAAGCCCTATCTCCTGTCTGTGATATCCTGAGTTCCCATGTCCTATAAACAGTTCTGTTAGTACTTTGATTTCACTCCATCCGAGCTTGAGTGTTTCCCTAGCTCGGCCTAGCTCGGCCTAGTTTCTCGGGCTGTCTGCAACCAGAGACCAAATCCCACTCATTCTGATGTTCCTCAGTCAGCCAACTGTTAATTTCTTAAGCGACTGACCTGCTGGAAATAACTATAAGTGGCTCGGGTCCAGTAAAGTTTCTTCCTGCTGCTAGTTTGGCTAGCCTATCTGATATCTCATTGCCCTTGATACCACTGTGTCCAGGGATCCATAGCAGGGTGACTCGGTTTTCTGTCACTAACATATTTATTGCTTCAAAGCATTCCCATACTAATAGCGACATGGTCGTTATTCCATTCAAGGCCAATATAGCAGTCCTGCTGTCTGAGCAGATACGGATGGGTCTTTTGTTGTCATACTCTTTTGCCTTCTATGCGCACTGGAGTATGGCCATAATCTCAGATTGTAGAACTGTGGCGTAGGACCCCATCTCGATTGTGAACCCCATTTCATCCCATCTACGACATACGCCGGCTCCAGCATTCTCCTCGCTCCTGGAGCTATCTGTAAACCAGTTGTCTCCATGACTGCGTAGGTGTGCATCACCGTTAGCCCATTCCTCCTTCGTGGATAGGCTAAGTCGATACTTCTTGTCGAAAAGGTAGCGAGTGACCATTTCGTCCCTGGGCATATTCAGGGTCGGCCTCCTCGCGATGTTGACTGGGATCTTCACTGCTGTCAAGATCCTTCTGTCATTTACCAAATTTAATCTCCAGGCCGCCTTCGCAGCCACGCTTGATGGCGAGAGGGAAGGGTTCTAAACCTATTAGTGTCCCCAGTGCCATCGTGGGTGTCGACTCCGAGGCGCCAGTGATGCCTCTCAAAATCAGTCCCCTGATCTTTTCCAGTCGAGACTTCACAGTGGACAGCTCGGCCCTGCTTCCTAGAAGGTAAGCAAGAGCAGGAAGTTTACGCAATTATATTATTATTGTTACTTAAAGTAAATTTACTTAGATGGAGAGTATAGTTCAACTCAATGCCTTCTTCTTCGTGGATAACTAAATTCTCCGTTAGGCTGACGACTTAAATCATTTGAGTTAACCAAGGCAAATACACCGGGGCCTTACAAAGCTATCTCAATTTTTGACGGAGTTATGGATTTTTGAACACGTATTACGAAGAGTTATTCATTATAAGTGCAGAAAAAGGGGTAATGATTCAGCCTCTAGAAAAGAAAGAAGAAAACTTAGATGGCGATAAAGCACCATCTGATATGCAAGTGTTAGTACTGTTTTTTTTCATTCTCAGAATTTACAGCTTGACTTTTTTTTACCGAAATGAATAAATTGACACTGTCTCTCAATATGTATAAAAAACGAGAGAAAATTTAATTGAATCAACATTTTATTAAGGAAACGACCTTGAGCCACCTTTGAATGTCATTGTAAAAATCTAAAAAAAATCTTAGTGCAATATTTACTGGTAAAGAACAAAGTTCATACACATCAGAAATGAGTAATTATAACATATTATTATTATTATTATTATACCATTAAGCCATTTCCCTTTCGGGGTAGGCGTGACTTGCTCGGTTGGGGAATAGTAAACAGGTGAATAGGTATAGAGTAGGTTGGTATATGGGCCCAAGTGGGGAACCATACATAACAATTTTGTGAGGTTCCTCACTTGGGCCCATTAGTATCCAAAGTCTCTGTTTCAGGCGCCATTTACACTATTGTCACTCTGTTTACAAACTATTTGTCGCCACACATTTCTGTCCTGGCATACTACTCTAGCTTCCTTCACGTCCATGCATTTCTTCACGCAAGCTCTTCTGTTCCTATGGCTTCTTACGTCTCTTCGGATTAATGTCTCATTCACAGATTCTGACCATTCTTTCGGCGGTCTACCTCTGAGCGTTAATTTAATTGAGAATGGCCATTTTTGCCTCAAAATGGACTCAAACGACCTTTGAATGTTTTTGTAAAAATCTGAAAAAATCTGTGTGGAATACTAAATTGTAAAGAATACAATTCGTATGTGCCAGAAATGAATAATCAGTTGATAGCGTCAATTTATTCAGAAAAAAAGAATTTTTTCCCTAAAATGGCCTTGAGCTAGTTCTAAATATATTTTCTTTAATTCTGAAACAAATCAGATGTCATTTTCTCGGCAAAAACTACATTTTGTAAGGGTACCAAGTAAGATTTTAAAAAATCCAGCTCAAACCAGCTATCATCTTTAAAAATTATCGCGAAAATTCTGAGACACGTTACACAAAACAATATGAAAATAGATGATAGTGAGAGTTTAATAACGGAAAGGTGCGTCATTTCAAAATACTTATGCTCTAAACGTTGTGATGTTACACATGACAAGCATGACTAAAATATTTTCATCTTCGAACGAGACACTTCATATAATCTCGATCAAACTTCGCCAGCTTTTTGCTGGCTCGTTTGATCTTACAATCCTACAAGTTCTCGTTTTTGTTTTTATTCAAAATTATAAATTGTTCAAGCAATTTATATCAAAAAATAATATAAACATCTCGTTATCAGTAGGAAATAGTTTTTTATATATCAGAAACAATTTGTATTTAAGAAACCGCATGAAACGATAATCAAGAGCTAAAAACTCGTAATACCAAATTTTTCAAATTGGATAGGAAATACGTGTTAAACTTAATGGGGCTTGCGGACCCTCTAAACATTATTAAAAAACGCATTTTTCTGTGGACCACCCTACTAAGCAACGATATTTTCAAAATATCGCCCTTTCTAACTTCAAAAATCTTTTGTGAACAACAACTTGATGAGGATACAGATTTGCGTCGAAACGCGTCGTTAAATATTAATAAATAAATGCAAATACTGGTAGAAGCCACTAATAAGTATTTACTCATTTAACCAGTTTAACATATCAGTAAAGTTAATAGTTTACTTCTGTAAAACTCGGTTTGAACTAGAACGTAAATGGTTGTGTAAATGTTGACGTCAGTTTTAACGATTTGTGTAAGTAAATTTCTTTTCTTAAAATTCATTTGTGAAATGTAAATACCTCGCGAGGACTTGATGAGTATGAGCATGAGATAAACACTATACTAGTAACTCTAACGAAGCACCAGAGTGACCATTATTTACACTGTTAACACTTTTCTTCATTATTACGCAGTAATAGTTTATTCTTCGACTTGCAAAAAATGAAGATCGCTTATACTCCTGTCTTCACCTTAATGCTCATCTTTAATTCTATTGGTGAATATAATAATATAATATATCTATATCTATATCTATAATTTTAAGTACATTCTAGACATTGGATTATTACATTGTTTTCGGGACATATTTCGTAGTGACATTAGATGCCCTAAGATCATCCCTACACAGAGAAAAATGGATGGTCAATGTCAGAAGGTCGAAATTTAGAGAGCCAGTCCGTTCTTCTAGATGGTCTAAAGAGCCATCCAGAATTTTTTTGACATAGTTGGAGAGGCTCACATTTTATGGCCAGTCTGACTGTTATAAGAAGGTCAGAATCACTATCAGGGATAAGAAAAGTATCCTTTCGGGATGCTCAATACGATCATCTTGTTTTGACTCATTTCGACCATCCACAGATGAGCAAAAGACCCATCGCGTAGGGCCAACCTGATTAGTTACCGTTGGCATGATTATCTAAAATGATTGAATGTGTAAGTCAAGTGTGCACAACAAATAATGAATTTAAAGTGCCTAGAAATATTAGGAATAATTGTACATTCATATTTAGGATAAAAAGATATTCCTTTCTTTAAAATTAAAATCGATTATTTATTTGTAAGGAGGAAATCTAATAAGGGTCGACTGTCCGAGGAGGTCAATTCGACTATCCGATATGACCAAATCGCCCCTCTATGATGAGCGATCCGGCCCTTTAAAATGGTCAATTCCGCCCTCTGTAATCATCGGTTCAACTCTCTGCAACGCTTGAGTCGAACCTCCGGGATGACTATTTTGACACTCTGAGATGTTGGATTTGAACCTCTTGTTTTAACCTTCTAGAGATAATCGCTTTACCCATCTTCAATGGCTCTCCTATATTTGACCCTGCAGTATAATCTGTCTGCACATCTAGATAGCCAAACGAAAATATTAATATATAATATTAATAATCAGTGTGTAGCAGTTGGGCCACACGGTAGAAGTGAAGCTTCGATGGATTAACTTTGAAATTTCTCTTGAGGAATCGTCATGAGTTTTGGGAAGATCGTGTAGTAAGTTAGTGCAGAGAAAGAGATAGAGAGCATATAAAGGCTTCGGTTAGCGTGGCAGTAGTGGGGAAATCGAAGAGGAGAGAGAGAGACAGAGATTACCGTTCGTGCGGTCGCTTTTTTTCAATTCACTCCCGTCCCAAAAGAAGTTTCTCTTTAAAAAGGTTCAAATGCAACAAAAAAAGTTGAATTTTGATGCCAAAAGACCAATTTTTGAGAAAACAATTAAATATACAACTCAAAGAGTTAAATTTGAAAAAAATAATTATTTTCAGCTAAGACAGATGAATTTTCTACCAAAAGACAAATTTACATCCAGTCGAATTGAACGAAAAGAGCGAATTTTCAACAGAATATTTGAATCCGTGAACAGATCGATGAATTCTGAATAAAAAATGAGTCCTGAACCAATTAGTTGAATTTACAACTTGAAAAGATGGTTTGATTTTTAAACCAGCAATGGAATAGTTATATTTTTAGTTCAGAAAATCAATTTTCAACAGCTAAGAACACGGGCCCAGCTAGTTGAATTCAACGAAAGAAGACAAATTTTCAACAAAAATAGTTGGATCCTCAGAAAAAAAAAATGAATTTTTAACAAAGTATTTAAACTTTCAACTGAGTAGTCGAATGTTCAATCAAAAAGATCAATTTTCAAATAATTACTCTTCTACCAAAAAATATGCATTTTCCGAGGCATTTTCAAATAAAATGCATCCATTTTTAACAAAATTGAGGAGTTCTGAAGCCAAAGGATGAATTATCTGCAAAACAGATGAATTTTCAAATCAAAAATTGAATAGTTACACATTCGACTCAAGAGATGAGAAAAACTTGCATTCCCAACAAAATAATAACATTTTCAACCAAATACTAGAATTTTTTAGTAATTTCTTCAGTTCGCATTACAGAGAAAAAAGTTATCTACGTTTGTTACGTTGCTTCTACTGATCCTCCTCCCTTCCACTTTCACCATCCGTAGTTTTTGACGTGACTTCCCACCCCCTCTAATCAATAGCGTAGTTTATGGAGGGATGGGGTCAACTTTGCACGTAGTAACTTTGCACGTGCCCAACTGTGCACGTCGATGGCCAGACGGACAACTGTGCACGTCGTTGGTCAGACGGACAACTGTGCACGTCTAAATTTCGACGTGCACAGTTGTCCGAGTACCATCTGTGCACTTGCACAGTTGTCCAAATGACAACTGTACACGTCGAAATTTAGACGTGCACAGATGGACTCCTGTGCACTTTAACGTGCACAGATGTCACTTTCCTAACTGTGCACGTGCACAGATGTCACTTGTCCAACTGTGCACGTGCACAGATGCCCCTTGCCTAACTGTGCACGTGCACAGATGTCCCTTGCCTGACTGTGCACGTGCACGGACGTCACTTACCCAACTGTGCACGTGCACAGATGTTCCTTTCCCAACTGTGCACGTGCCTAATAAATTTTTAACAGTTAAAATTATTAAATCCTGCTGGAATGGAGCGTATTAACTTTCTTAATGTTAGTTTGAAAATATTTCGAATATTATTTTTAAGAAATTATTCTTTTCAAATTATTAAAGATATATGAAAATCTCTCTTTGTTCGATCTGAATGCCTCCAAATTGCTGAATGCCTTGCTTTCTCTGAATTCCTTCAATTCTCTGAATTCCTGGAAATCTGTGAATTCTTCGAATTTTCTGAATTCTTTGAATTCTCTGAATTCCTTGAACTTTCTGAATAACTTAAATTCTCTGAATTCCTTCAATTCTCTGAATTCCTGGAAATCTGTGAATTCTTCAAATTTTCTGAATTCTTTGAATTCTCTGAATTCCTTGAATTCTCTTAACTCCTTGAATTCTCTGAATCCTTGAGTTCTCAGAATCCTTGAATTCTCTGAATTCCTTGAACTCTCTGAATTACTTAAATTCTCGGAATTCCTTGAATTCTTCGAATTTTCAGAATTCTCAGAATTCTTTGAATTTTCTGAATTCTTTGACTTCTCTGAATCCTTGAACTCTCTGAATTCCTTGAATTCTGTGAATTCTTCGGATTCTCTGAATTCCTTCAATTCTCTGAATTCCTTCAATTCGCTGAATGCCTCCAATTCGCTAAATGCCTTGCTTTCTCTGAATTCCTTGAATTCGTTCAATGTGTTGAATTCGTTAAATAAATTTGTTGAATTCTCTGAATTCCTTGAATTTGTTGAATTCGTTGAATTCCTTGAATTCGCTGAATTTCTAGAATTCGCTGAATTTCTAGAATTCGCTGA